>CM021797.1:5770298-5790091 GCA_011076525.1 Nettapus auritus | reverse complement strand
TATAGGACCATAAAAGTTACCTGCTTCCTGTTTTAGATTTGTCAGAGCATCTAATCATCCTGTACTGCGTTAGCTCCTCAAGGGAAAAAGAAATGCTTTAATTTCACCAGCCTGAGGGCATGGGGTAAGACATATTTCCCATATGGCTTGGGATTTAACTTTTCTTGAAATTTACACGTCTAGGTATCCTGAGAAGAACTCCTAGTAATTGGTCTACCCAAAATCCTCATGTGGAACAAGACATAGAACCATATTTTCGTAGTTTCTGACATGAGAAGCTATTTAGTTTGTGTTCCAAGAACTCAAGGAGTGTCCTAATGTGATTAATAAAAAAAAAAAAGAAAATGGCAAAGGTGTTTTTGCTAAAAATAAAATAAGATTAAATATATAGATAATAAGAATGTGGGGCCATGCTATGTACATCTGCGGTATGTCACAGAACCCAACCATAGCCTCACTGCTGCACACAGTAATCTGTACTCTCCCCTTCTCATAGTCTCTTTCTGTCACATAGAAAGGAAGAGTATTCCCAAAGGGCAGGTCCCACCATGCTAAAATAAGCAGCTAAGAAAGCTGGGATCTATTGCATTTCTGAAGGTGTCTAATCCCTCTAGAAAAAGAGCCGTGACAGTGACCAAACTACTCGCTTAACTATGAGAGAGCTAAATTTAACAGAGGTGATCCCACCACAGGTGTTTATTATTACTTAAGTTGAGCAAATAATTCTCCTCTATAAAGGTTCCTTTAGATCTTTGCACAAACCATGGTGCTTAGTGGTGCTCTGATTCATGAATCAGATTCTTAAAAGCATTTCAGAAGCTAATAAAGCACAAAAAGGTAATGGAGACATTTATATTTTGAACAGTGCATCAGCCACCCATGATGAAAAATATCTCTTTATTCATTTTAATAAATTAAATTACTTTTATTGTACTGCTTATCCTCTCAAAAGGAAGATAATATAGCTACATGTAGACTCTATAAAAGCATCCAGTTGACCCCACATTGATCATTTCTGATTGGTCAAAGTAATGTTTTATTTATTCTCTTCCCTGATTGGGTAAGTATGTCAGAAGATTTGTTCTTAAAATAAAATGCATTAAAATGAATATTTTTATAAATCTTATGCACATCTTTGGGATTGTATTCCTGTCATAGTCTAGTAAGGCCCTTTGGTGTAGTCATAAGAAAGCGAGATTTGAGTAATGGTAATAGATGCCCAAAATTTCAAATTAAAAATACTTTTTGAGGGGGAATCTATCGAATTCTGGTTGGTTTCAAGAATGAATACATTTCAAAAATATCACTTCTCCTATATGCATAAAGAAAATGTTCTTAATTTTCATCATGCTAATGACTAATATCTTTCTAAACAAATTCCTTTTACCTCCAGCCAGGTCTCACTGAATTGCTTGCTTGCAAACAATCCTCACTGATCTCTGGAAGAATCTGAAAGTGAAATAACTGCAGTAGTGTTGTCTAATGTGGTACACACATTCTGGATCACAGGATGAGGAAGTGCTTGTCCTGCCCCTTTAGTTTCTCACTTCACTGCCAGCAAATCTACTGCTTGGCTGGATCCAGCCTGTTGTTTTTTCCTTCCTGGCCTTCTGCTGGATGAGGCTGCCTGAGATACTTTTCTGTGACTTGGTGGTCATCAGTGCAGCCGTAACAGGAGAATCTGAGTCAATTATAAAACTGTTTTAAACTAACAGTTTCTTCTAAATAAAGAAGACTTTATTTTCTTTCTTCTCTATTTTTTCGTTCTTTTATTAATTAAGGAGGTGGGGAGAAACAGCCTATCTTACATAAGTGATAGGATAAGCAGTCACTACATAATAGCTGTCATGTCCCAAGTTCACTCCCTGTGAGTAGCCTGTGGAGTAGCTCATACCTTTACATTTACACAGCTTACCCAGGTATAATTTTTCTCCTCATAACAAAGCTGAATGTCCCTCTCTTTTAGAGCATCTACTTGGAAGCCAACATGGTGATCTGCTAAGTAAATTGGGTGGCTGACAGAACAGTGCATTTACCAGAGTGGGATTCCATTAAAATCCTCTGATACATGCTTTACAAAATACAGTTTCACTCTGTCAAGTATTTTTTGCCTTTTTTGTTTGTTTGTTTCTAGAAGAAAACAAACGTTCTACCACGTATTTGCACAATAGTGATTTTAATGAAAGGTGTGAGTGACTGCGTGTGAAGGCAAGTGTTTGTGTGTGTGTATGAGTACTTCCCACACTTACTAACTAAGCTCTATCTCAATAGAGCAAAATGACAAGCAGGAGTGCAAAACTCCATTCATTTGCATGTCAGCTTGTGTACAAGACAGAGAAGAATTGCCTCTAATGATGCTTCCTTCCCTGTTAGGATTAAAAAGGGCAAAAACATCATGGAGGTCACTTTTGACAAACGTATTTATTTTCCATTTTCCACAGTGTTTGCATTGGCAATCAGAATCCTCCTCAGTTTCTGCTTTATTTATTTATTTATTATTTTATCTGTGCTGCCCCCTTCCTCTCCTTAGCTTTTCCCCCCTTTTTCCTCCTTTGAAAACTCTAATGACTAGAATCAACTAAAATGTCAACATTTGCAATTCCGGAGCTTCATTTAAGCAATAAAAATAATAATTAAAAGGGTAAAACCTTAGAGAGATTTCTTCATTTTATGTGGTTTGCCAGAGATGATACACATTCAAAAAAGCCAGTAAAAGAATTAATTAGAAACAGCTAAAGCTCAACAAGCTATGCAAGTTAATGAAGCAGAGAGGGAAATGTCATCTTTGAGACCCAGAGCTACACAGGCTTGGATAATATATACTTCTGCTTTACTCTCCTAACTAAACCTCTTTTAATCTCCCCTCTAAAAAAATCAATGCTAATGACGCTGATTTACCAGGAAATGACAGGCGAATAATAACACAGGAGTTGTTCCTGTTTAATTGTAACTTGGACCTGAAGAATGGCAAGAATTTTATTTTGAAGTGTAGGTTTGATTACTGCAACTTAAGTTCAAAGTTTAATTATTTATTTATTTGTGTGTGTGTGTGTGTGTTTTATTTTATTTGATCCTGAATCAGTGCAAAATCTTCCTCCATCCCCTACAAGAAATCGGGAATATCTTACGGCTTCAGACCAGGAAAGAACCATATAGCCTAGATCTATCTAGCTTACTATTTTCTCTGAATTTGTATTGTTTGTTCTCTGCACTTTTCTCATTTGTTATACTGAAAGCTAAATGAAGAACTGCAAAAATAACTGCATATAAACAACACTTACCAGCAGGTCTTGTTTCCAGGACCTACCTATTCATGTTCACATTTACAGAATAATACATGACTTTGCAGGAATAATTCATTTATTCTATAAAATGAGTCAGAAGTCAGTGGTAGTAAATCATCATGCAAGACAAAAGAAAGTGAACATTTTCTCTAAACAAATATTAAAAAAATCCGAGAAAAAAGGTTGTTATGAACTGTCTTTTTATTTTGGAGAGTTTAATGTCCCTTCAGTTAAGCTCTGACTGTCTTCTAAATATCTGTCTCAAATACTTCATATACATTTCCAAATATCGTGAGTATTACAGTGTCTGAAAGTTTTCCAGTAGTTCTGGAACAATTTTCAGTGGCTTTTCTGAACTATCTTCCAGGAACTTACTGTGAGAATTGTTACGACTTTTCTGTGCTTTTGTCACATTTTCCCAAGTATTTTGTTTTTCTTTACAGAGATCTAAAAAGAGCTTGCTGTTTTATGTATTTAAGTATTGAGGGCATTTTTAGTCTTTTTAAATTAAAACCTATTAAATATATATATAATATATATATATGAAAACCCTATGAACTTAGGCATGCAATTATCTGACAAATACAAAAAAAATAGTAGGGAAAAAAAAAAAAAAAAAAAAAAAAAAAACACCACATAACATATGAAGTTATGTTACCCAGTGCTTTTCTAATGGATGTATAAAATATCTTCATTCTAGAATTTCTGTTAATACTTTAGAAATTTTAGATATATTACATATATGAGTCTCTATTCCTTTGTACCGAGCTGCAGGGAAGCATTTTTGTTGTGATTATTTTACTGTCATGTAACATATCACAGAATCACAGAATCACAGAATCACAGAATTTGTAGGTTGGAAGAGACCTCAAGATCATCGAGTCCAACCTCTGACCTAACACTAATAAGTCCCCACTAAACCATATCCCTAAGCTCTACATCTAAACGTCTTTTAAAGACCTCCAGGGATGGTGACTCCACCACTTCCCTGGGCAGCCCGTTCCAATGTCTAACAACCCTTTCGGTAAAGAAGTTCTTCCTAAGATCCAACCTAAACCTCCCCTGGCGCAACTTAAGCCCATTCCCCCTCATCCTGTCACCAGGCACGTGGGAGAACAGACCAACCCCCACCTCGCTACAGCCTCCTTTGAGGTACCTGTAGAGGGCGATAAGGTCACCCCTGAGCCTCCTTTTCTCCAGGCTGAACAATCCCAGCTCCCTCAGCCGCTCCTCGTAGGACTTGTTCTCCAGGCCCCTCACCAGCTTCGTCGCCCTTCTCTGGACTCGCTCAAGCACCTCGATGTCCTTCTTGTAGTGAGGGGCCCAAAACTGAACACAGTATTCGAGGTGCGGCCTCACCAGAGCTGAGTACAGGGGGACGATCACCTCCCTAGCCCTGCTGGTCACACTGTTTCTTATACAGGCCAGGATGCTGTTGGCCTTCTTGGCCACCTGAGCACACTGCTGGCTCATATTCAGCCGACTATCAACCATCACTCCCAGGTCCTTCTCTGACAGGCAGCTCTCCAACCACTCATCTCCCAGCCTGTAGCTCTGCTTGGGGTTATTGCGTCCCAGGTGGAGGACCCGGCACTTGGCCTTGTTGAACTTCATGCAGTTGACCTCAGCCCATCGGTGCAGCCTATCCAGATCCTCCTGCAGAGTCTTCCTACCCTCGAGCAGATCGACACACGCACCTAACTTGGTGTCATCTGCAAACTTACTGAGGGTGCACTCAATGCTGTCATCCAGATCATCGATGAAGATATTAAAGAGGACCGGCCCCAGCACCAAGCCCTGGGGAACGCCACTAGCGACCAGCCTCCAACTGGATTTGACTCCATTTACCACGACTCTTTGGGCCCGGCCATCCAGCCAGTTTCTAACCCAACGAAGCGTGCGCCAGTCCAAGCCAAGAGCAGCCAGTTTCCTGAGGAGAATGCTGTGGGAAACGGTGTCAAAAGCCTTGCTGAAGTCAAGGTAGACCACATCCACAGCCTTTCCCTCATCCACCCAGTGCATCACTTTGTCATAGAAGGAGATCAGGTTTGTCAAGCAGGACCTGCCCTTCATAAACCGTGCTGACTGGGCCTGATCGCCTGCTTGCCCTGCAAGTGCTGCGTGATGACTCTCAAGATAATCTGCTCCATGAGCTTCCCTGGCACTGAGGTCAAACTGACAGGCCTGTAGTTTCCCGGGTCAGTCCTCTGGCCCTTCTTGTAGATGGGCGTCACGTTTGCTAGCCGCCAGTCAACTAGGATCTCCCCCGATAGCCAGGACTGCTGATAAATGATGGTAAGCGGTTTGGCCAGCTCCTCTGCCAGTTCTCTCAGTACCCTCGGGTGGATCCCATCTGGCCCCATCAACTTGTGCACATCCAAGTGCCGTACCAGGTCACCAACCATTTCTTCGTGTATAGTGAGGGCCACATCCTGCTCCCCATCCCCTTCTACCAGTTCAGGGAACTGGGTATCCAGAAAACAACCGGTATTGCCACTAAAGACTGAGGCGAAGAAGGCATTAAGCACCTCCACCTTTTCCTCATCTCTTGTAATTAAGTTTCCCCCCGCATCCAGTATGTGCATATTTTTCTTAGAATGGTATGTTATGGATTTAGGGAACCAGCTTAAACTGAACTTCTGTATGATCTAGGTTGTTCCAACTGCTCTTAAAGCCTATGCTTCTACAGAACAAGTGAAGAAAAAAACCTTCCTGTAAATAATTATCCTTCTATGCAAAGCATGGTAAAGGGGTAAGAGAAAATCACATACAGCCTAATCTCTTCGGATTTATACCAGCATCTAACAGTGCTGTTTCACACAAGACCAAGATGGATGTCACCTCTGGCACTCTGATCCAAAAAGCTCTTGATCTCAGTTGTGATAAACGTAAAAAGAGTACAATGCTATTTACATCCTATTTTACCCTGCTGTGAGCAATAATGTATAAATGAATTGGATATTCATTAATATTTTTAAAGTTATCTCAAAACCTTAGCTCAAAGGTGCCATATCCCTGCAAAGCTTTATTATGCTATCACACAGGAGAGCCATGAGAACTAATTAATTAATGTTTGTAGAGTATATTGCAAATGCAAAGTGCAATGTGAATATGGATCATTATTATTTATTATCCTAAAAGATATAAAGATATATTGGAGAGCCTGATCTCCTTTTAAGTTGTACTTCTCTTGCATCAAAGTGGGCATAAAATGCCTTAAGGCACCTGCTGAGGATTCAAAAGCAGCAAGGATGATCAAATGCCTAGGAAGTATGATCACTGAGAAAAGAGCAAAGTTTATGCTAAAGAAAAGACTGATGTAGAACCTGATAAAGAACTTCAAATATTTAAAATATAGAAACAGGAAGTGAATATAATCTGCTCTCCTTATACCCACTAGATATGGCCAGACATAACAAAAAGGAAAAAATATATATATATCACATTTCTTTGGAAGGCTTGGGGCTTCACTGCTGAAGTTTTATAAACATTACACAAATATCTGACAAAAATAACAAACATATTTGATTTTGCCTTTCAAAAGATTCATTCTGTTATTATTAGGGAGTTTTTAATCATGCTTGGAAAGATATTTTGGGGTAGATTGGGCTAATACATGCAACTCTTCCTGTTTTGTGTCAAAGTCCTTACCTACTTTTCAATGAAAACCAGGTTCCCATGAATGCTTTCCATTTCTCCATCTGGCCCCATACTTGTTACTGGAAATGTGGTAGCAAAAGAATTTGCTTCCCTCCTAGATCAGTAGGCTTCTTTTTTTTCCTCCTCTTGGTGAAAATCTCTGTCTTAGATCCAAAGTTAAACATAGGCTGCAAACTTAGCTTTGAGTAATAACACACTTTTTTTTAGAAGCACTGCTCATAAAAGTAATTTACAAAGGAAAGAGATAAATATTAAAGCTGCAAAAAGTGAGAGTTTTAGACTCCTGCAGCTTCCAAGAAAACTTGCAGCAAATATTTATTTATTATTTATTATTTTTTTCCCCCCAAGGAATTACTTTGTGAATTTTAGCAGGAAGAAGATGGCTTTTTTCCAGTTAGTCTCAATATCAGTGTTCTCAGGGTGATGTCTGCCTGTTTTCTCCCCACTCCCCCGTTCGCCCTTTCACACTGTAATACTATATTGGAAATGCTTAAACTTTGCCTACACACTGTGAATTCAAAAAGACAGTTAACAGACAACACCAGGAGCGCTCCCTTTCCCTATATTTGCTGCTAAGCCATTACTTGTGAATGTGACAAACACTTTTAGCAGGACAGAAAATACAAAGATAAGTGTGGAAATGGGAGCAAAGAAACTGGACTTAACAATGTCTTCTTTCAAAGATACATGTGTATACGAACTGTCATTTCCTGGTTAAGGATCCGTGTGTGTGTTTGCGGCAATTTCTCTTTGTTTGATGATAAGTTACATTATATGGTTACCTGTGTATGATGAAAATATGGAAGGAAAAAAATATATGTTTGTAGGTAAGGTACTGAAGACATTTGCAACTGCAAGATTTTATCCGTGTTCTTTTTCATTTGTTTCCTTTCCCCAAAAGCTTCTGTGAAGGACATACCTGTACCTCTGAGTGATGTAACCTGGATGAAATGTTCAAACTGAAGTTTTTTTCTGGACATGGGACTTCTTCAGAATAAGAGACTGAAGTGTAGTTTACTACTGTAGTTTTAAAGGCGTAGGGTATTGGCATTACTCCCTGGTGTAAATTGGCATTGGCATTACTCCAGCCCTGAAAGTCACTATTATATTTTAACACAGGTTCACATTAACTGTTCTTGAGCTTATTGTATTATTCCGGGCTTTGTTAAATAATGGCATAGCCATTGCTTTATTACTCAGGCAATGCTGGTAAAAGGAAAAAAAAAAAAAAAAAATGCAAAACTTTATACTTTTATTTACAGATAAGGGATTTCTTTTATCACAGTGATATATGAGTGTTTGAAACCTTCTGTGTATTTTTAAATATACCACCATGCCGCAGTTGATAGCAAAAGGAATTAAGACCTTAATTTCTACAATGAAGCAAAGCCTAAAGGCCCGTATCTCTTAAGATATGTAGATATGCTTAACTCCTGCTGAAATCACCAAGTGATTAGCAACTGATCTACTCTAACTGACTTGATCAAACCTACACAGAGGATCCATGACAGAAAATATATTAAAGCCAGTTCCTTTACACACAGACTAAAACAGAAATAAACCTTTTAATTTGCCTCAATATTCCCAGTCCTGTCTCACCCTGTTCCCCACCCACCTCTCCCCACCCCCCCCCAAAAAAACTCGTGATATTAGAAACTGAAAAACAAGGAACAAGGTTGAGGAATATTGATGCAGAAGTTGCAGGTAGGTAGATAAATCCATACTTCATTGAGAAATGCAGTTAACAAAGATGAAATTCTTCCATTTTCTAACTGTCTATTTCTACTTGCTTTAAAGAGTATCCACACTATGGGTTGTGACTGCACAGACATGCAGTTCTGTTCCACTTCTGAAAAAAGAAAATAGGATGATTTCCTGCTCAGGAAGGTAACCTCTCATGAAAGTAACTTTCACTGTGTCATTCTCTATCTTGATCAAAAGATTTTAATAACTTTATTTCTTATTAAAGTGTGTTTCCTTACTTGTTCATGATGAAAGAGCTCATTTATAGAGGAAAGCTCAGGAACCTTTTTTATTTAATAGCTACAGGATCTGTCTATTTTTCTTTCTTTTTTCTTTTTTTTTCTTTTTTTTTCTTTCATTTCTTTTTTTTCTGCTTATTTGTTTCTTACCTTCTTTCTTTCCTCCTTTCTTTCCTTCTCTCCTTCTTTCTCCCTTTCTCTCCTTCTTTCTTTCTTGTCTATAGTTCCTTTGAATTAAGTTGTTCTTTGCAGTTAATTTTCTGTGAAAGGTAGTCCTCATCTCAAACCACTCTTCTGGCAACATCAGCATTTGATACAGTAAATAAATTTTCAGTTATCTTCATATTCCACCACTACCAAGTATTGTCCCACCACAAAATATGATCAAGTATTAAGGACTCCTGAGAACTAAATGATCCAAGCTCAGAAGCTCTGAATCCCATGATAAATTATACAAAAGAGGCACTTGAAGGGATTTGTAGCTGATTTTGCCACTCAGAACGCCTCCATTTCAATTAGAGGTAACCAAGAGGCATGACACTGAAGAGTAAAACAAATTATTTTTGCTGATGTCAAGAAAGGTTATGGGAGGTGAGGGTATAAAAGCAATGACTTCCACAAAATGTGTGTAATACAAGTGCCTTTGTCCCTGCTTTCAGTCATTTAAGGGAAAAAAAATGACCATTTCTATTTTGTTTTCACCCCACAGCTGGGGACATTGCCCTGAGGAGTTGCCCTCCCACAAAGAGGTAACTTCAGTCCCAGGAAAGCTCAGGTGGTAAAACAAAAAGGTGTTCATTTCACTGGTTGCAGACAAATATATATATATGTATATATATATATATAGTTAAATGTTATCATATATATATTTATATATATAATATATATAAATATATATATTATTCATACTTGTTTTCATGGTTGTAATTTACATCCAAATGCACACATGATGAAAATCTGTATTACAAAGCCAACCAAAAACACAGTGTCTGCAATTCCTCAGAGAAACTGCAGTGAGAATTTCGGCAAGTGCTGGCCAGTTCATTAGTCTGTTAGCTCAATTATGATGTCTCTGACTCCCAAACTTCTAGAACTGTCTGACCCATGTTATATCTCCACACAGGCTACAGCAACGGCCCCCTCTGCCACAGCTGCAGCATCTGGCTCTTCAGAGCATACAAATACTGTCCTCATACTTTATCTTACAGGTAGGGCCTGTTCAGCTCAGCATCGTTTGCCTTTCACAGCACAAAAAGACAGTTTCTTCCCATTTTTAACAGCCTTAGTTGGGTTATCTGTGCTGGGCAGTGGCAGGTATAGAAAGCAAGCTGTCTGCTCTGGTTGCATTTGCAGCTAAAATACCTTTTACCTTTTTTTTTTTTTTTTTTTTTTTTTTTTTTTTTCAAATGTTCTTCAAGGAAAATTGATAGGCCAGACAGGCATGACCTGTGTTACCACATACAACTGACTAGACCATGCCAGTGTAAATGATTACAGTCACTCTGTAGTCACTAGATCAATGACAATTTACTTTAATGGAAGTAAAGCCCATGGAAATCTGACTAATTTTGTGCTTATAGTTTTTTGAATCTGTGCTTCCAACATATTTACAAGTTCAAAATATGAAGGTAATATTTTTATAGATACAGTAGAGTTACATTTCTCTGCTTTATAGATACTACTTACCAGAAGGCCAGACCTCAATGTAATTAATAATATTAGTTGTGTACACATCATTAGAGGTTTAAAAACTTGCATTGGTCTTTGGATAAATTGTTCCTTTTTTTTTTTTTTTTTTTTTTTTTTTAATAAATTCCACTTAGTTAAAAGACTTAAATCACATTTTTGGGTCCTGAAAAGTTTAAAGCTGAAGGACTTTGATTTCTTTATCATTCACTATGAAATTCACTATGAACCTTTTTCTTTCTACACCTATTTTTAACACAATTTTTCTGCTGTAAAAATTCTATAGTGCATAAGGGGACAGTCTCAGTGATATTTTGTTATTAAAAAAATAATAATAATAAAATCAGAGGATTAGTGAGAAAAGTAAGAACATTAAGACAATTGGTAACTGAGGACAGATAAGAGTCTGCATGTGAAGCTCAGCCCCTGAGAACTGTATATTTGTGTTATTGTATGTGACTTTTCCTGTGAGAGTTCCTGAGAAATGATCTCAGTCTTTGGAAGCTAAATAGTATGGCTCTGCAGAAGACAGTTTGGGCTCTGGAGAAATCACTTAACCTGTGCTTAAATATTAAACAGTTTAAAGGGTGGATCTCTGCTAACCTAGACTGGGTCCTTAAGGAGTGTCCCCATGAGGAGCAGAGAGGGTAAATCAGTGAGGGAGGTCATTCCCAGAAAGGGATGAAGGTGACTAGTACCTGGAGCACAACTCCAACTGCTGGAGAACATAACTGAAGCTATTGTTTCTATTACTAATGTTAATACTGGTATTTTCTTTCTTAACTGCCTACAAATACTTTTATTATGATTATTAAAAATTACCTATTCTTATAAAACAACTTCTAGGAATTTATTGCATAGCATAAGATTCATCTTTCCTTCCTGTGCATCTCTGTGATATAGAAAACCTGAGTTAATACCCCGGGTCTGTGTTTACAGTCCATGGAGAAAAACATCCCTTTGTAGGAGCAGTTATCTGATTTATTTTGGAGGTGTGCTTTATAATGAAATTATTCACATACCCTAGAAGAGCCTAATAGACTAGGTGCAGATGTCTATGTAGTAGATAACTGTCTTTGGAAAAATAATTCTTGCCCTTTATGCATATCTAAAAGGTATTGCTACTATAATATGAAACAATTCAAGTTCTTTTTTCATTTTTAATTAAGCCAGTAAAGTATGGCTTTCATTATTTCATTTTTTTTTTTTTTTTTTTTAATAAGAATCTGGCTTCTGATCTCGGTTAAATACAAAATCATCAGCAAAAGGAATTATTGCTAGATAGAAGTATGTATTTGTATGCGTATGAATGTACATCCAGTATACTCGTGCAGGAATGTGTGTGTTAATGTGTGTGTATGCATATGTGTGCATGTATTTCTTGTTCTAGCCAAATTCCAGAGGTTTTTCTAAAAGACGTATATGAATTTCTGAGTGCCTGTTTTTTTTCTAGCCTTAAGCCTTGTAGAAACAGAACTATTAGAGAAACTGTACTATTAAAAAGTAAATAATTAAAAAATAAAAAATAAACTCAGCCTCCAATGATATAAAAAAAAAATATTTTTGGAAACTTGAAGTTGGAGACAGGTTACATGCTTTCAGTTATTACATTATTTAGTTCTCACGCTATTCTGGGTACCCCAATTGTCAATAAAGGGAGTACAGAACGAGCATCGTGGAAAAGGCTAATATAGTGACTGTTAGATCACTGCTTTATATTTTAAAATACCCTCTGAGAATAAGTACTAGCACAGCTGGTACTGTAAAATCATTCATCAAGTTTCTAACCCCATCAGAAATAATATGTACAGGTGGGGAAATCTAAGATCGGCTAGTCAGATTCAGTTCTCATTTCTGCCAGTAGCTTCCTTTGTGATCTTATGTTGCTCACTCTCCTCTGTAATTCTCCCTTTACAGCCAAGAGATAATTGTTCTTTCTTTATGAATTTTTTTGAAAATATATTCATAAAGAGATGGAATGTATTTTGGTCTCTAAGTGATGAAAAGCATGGAAGTACTTAGACTGTCATGGAAAATAATTTTGTCCATAAGGGAATCAGTTCAGTTGTCCCCTCATAGGCTAATCTCTTGCTAAAATCATTTGGATATTGCCCATGACCAGAATGTCGAATCACACATTTTGGGGTAGGCAATTAAAATCCCAAGTACTTAGGCATGTGGCTAATTCCAAGTACATAAATGGCCCCAATGAAGCCAATATTTGACTGACTTTTGGAATCAGAAACTTGTGGAAAATCTTTAGTTAACAGGAAAAATGCTCTTTGAAATTCTCCCTTCTCTGCATTTCAGTCTTCCCAAATGAACCAAGTGTCTTGCTTATCTGAACTCTGTTTGGTTTGTAAAGCAAACCAAAGTCTCAGTTTCAATGCATTTGACCTTGATGACAACTTTGTTGTTAAACTTCACAAAGCTAACTAGGCTCCTGTGCCTGCTCTATTAAACCTTACATAAATAGCACAGAGCACATGGAAGGAATAATAATAATTATAAAAAATAATAATAATAATAAAAAAGGGAACTAAAAAAAAGAAAAAGCCATAAGTTGATGGCATGTTTTCCTGAATTTGGGCCATATTCAACCTCAGATCACTGCCACATGCCACTGTGCCATCCAGTCCCCTACTCACACAACTACTGCAAATGGTATCATTTTGCAACTAATTTACTCGCTTAGTTTTGGCCATTAGTCATTCCCAATATCCTCAATCTGCAGGTAATTTTCCACATTATTAGTTACCCACCTGTCTTATTAAACTGGACTTTCTGAAACCCTGTGTGTCTACATTTTCTGCACCTTTAGATCAAGCAAATAATTGCCTGTACCTGGATGGAAGGATTTAATAGGAAGATTATAGTTGATTCCAAAAGTTAATAACTATAGCATCTGGTTTCTCTTTTTAACATTTAAATGATAAATTCAGTGTTCATGAAGAAATGAGAAAAAGTGAAAATACAGAAGAATGAAATCTTCTTATCATTTGTGGGCCAGGTTAAATATAGATGGGCAGAAGGTAGGTTTTACTCTTTTCCACTTAATGTACCACTATCGTGACCCAAAGGGACCAATCTTTATCACATTAAGAGAAATAATTTCTCACTGCCGAGGCAAGACTTGGCTTCTTTTTCTCTAAGAATGCCAAGTGTGCTGCATTATGCAAAATCTTAGGTATCTTCCGCTGCTCTTTATGATAGACTATAGCTGTTCTGAGATGTCTCAACTAATTTCTATTCAGACCTCTATAAAACCATCTGCATGGGAAGAGTTTTAAATATTGCAGAGTAAAACTGGGAACATTATTTTCCAAATCAGTTCAGAAGATAAAGGTGGGGGTAGGGATGGACTAGGATGGGGAGGGGGAGAGAAAGGGAGAAGAAGAAAGAACGTGGGGCCTGGCTGTCCAGACCTGAGATGCTAAGGGCTGTGTTGGCAGCTGGCCATGGGCACAAGTGCTAAACCTATTTTGCATATAAATTGACACACTTAAAAAAGATGCACACATCCTTAGCAGATGCATTTTCCTTGCTAGGCAAATAAAAACATGCTTGTTGCTTAAGTTCACCTGCAATGAAAACAAAATACCCAAGAGCTATTCAAGAGGAATAACAGACTTGAGCTCCAGCCTGCATGACTCATTAGTCTTTATGGATTCAACATCCAAATCTAAGTGCTGAAGGCCTGATGGCCCACCCTGAAGGTAGAGTGCTTTCTAAAATAGCTGAGTATCACAGGCACATTGTGGGCAGTGTAATTAACCTACCCAGGTGAAACTCTCCTTGGGGAGACATTCACTCTCTGAATCTTCAAGATTCACTGAATTTGGTAGCAGCAGAAATGGAGGAAGACATCTTAGTCCTGTTGCTTCATCTGAGGTTAAAAATAATTTCCATGTTTAATAAGTTGTTTCAGAGGGTATAGGTTCAACAAATTAAGTTGGAAACACCTTGGACCTTCTCAGTTACCTCTGAGACAGAAGAAAGAGTCTCTCTCCTCAACTTCGACATTTTCTTCCCTTTTGAATATTGAGCTGAAAGCAAGGGTATCTCTCACAGAAATCGATTCAGAGAAACCAACACACAGTTAATTCCCAGACCTTGTATATGGGCTCTGCTGTTCCTTAAGCAGCTACGGCCAAAAGACTTTCTGAAGTCCTTGCCAGCTGCAAGACTTGAAACAGAGTCTGTTCTTGAATCCATCCTCTGGTCAAATAGTTTTGATCACATACTGACACAGAACATGCAAATCAAGGTAATATCCAATGAAAGCAACAATACCGTAGCAATTAATATTACATGAACATAATTTACTCTATACGATGCATGTACATCTTCTGGCCCAACTGAAGTCTGTGACAGGATGCCTATCAGCACTGAGATTTTAACTGACTAGCTGTCGTCACTCTGCTTCTGGCTTTTCCCCACATGTTAATTTATGTGTAACATCAATGTATTAGCAATTGTGAAACAGCTACTTTGGATATGAACAACAGAAAACTGAATTTCAGGACTGTGGCATTGCATCTCCAGCTCTGTTACTGGGATGCTTCAGTGCTGATTTTGATTCCCTCAGTTCTCACCTTACTCAAAAAGCCTAAATAAGTCTGTTCTATACAGCCATTATGACACTCCATGCAAGTCTGATGCCATTTTAACTGTCAAGTAAAATTCTTACTAATTCAGCCAGTTTCAATTAGACCTGGTATCTTTAATAGAATTGCCAGAACATAAGAATCTGTAGATTTAGGTACTTCTGTTAGAAGTTCAAGTATTTTGCTCCTCATACAAATTTAAACAGGCTACCTGTAAAATTGATATGATAATAACCCGCTTCATGGGTGTTCAGTGAGTACTATGTAATTACTTGTTCTGTATTTGTTCAAGGAGAAAAAAATATAAATATTATTATTAATTTATGTTTGTATGATACTCTAAACAGCTTGGACTAGTCACTATAAAATTCCATATCTTCCTTCCTCTCTCTCTTCTCTCCTTAACACTTTCCTTTATAGGTAAATTTCATGTGTCATGTAAATAGGCACTTTTTTTTTTTCCTTAATGCAGATATAAAGACAGAATGGTTAAGAAAAAGAAAAAAGAAAAAAAAAAAAGAAAAAAGAACTCTTCCATCGTTAAATTTTTGGTCCTGATTGGGAGGACTGATTCAGTCCTGCAATGGACCAAATTCACCAAAACGATGAAATCACACCAACTCTATTAACTGTCAGTTAAAGTCTTTGAACCTTCAAGTCATATTCATAGAAAGAATGATATTTTGAGGGACACTAAAACTTGTAAAATGGGGAATGGATTTCTGTTCATTTACTGGCAAGTGCTGGAAATTATTAACTGATGCTGATTTCTTGCTACATGCAAACTCTAATCTGTTGCCAAAACCTGAATAAAAATGAAGTTTTACTGCCAACTTGTTTCTACTGTATAATGTAAAGCATGTGAAGGATGCAAAGGTTGCCACAATTCCAAATCCTACAGCAGTCACTTGGAATGTGTTTCAGATACAGGATGCTGTCCTTATTCCTAAAACCAGTCATAAAAAAATATATCCTACATATAAATTTCTGCAATAATAATTAAACTTACCCTTTCTTTCTTCTAATTTGTATAATACTTCATTCTGCACACTCATGCATTTTGGACATAAATGCTCAGAATAAAAGCCTTTCTGTGACACCATCCTCTAGCTGAAAGCAGATAAAAACTAAACCAAATATATATATATGTGTGTAATAATAAAATACCATTTGGACAATGGCATTGGGAAATTTTAATTCATGTTGAATTAGGCTGAGATTGTACATCATAGGCAATTAGAATAGGGCTTTGAAAAGCACCTTTTCTCTGTGATGCTTTCAAACCTTTCAGTGTTAATATTCCAATAAAGTTGCTATTTTTCCCCACAGATTCCACAAAGAATGATATTTTGATTACTCAGTATGGTTGATCAAACTGAGTTTATTAGAGTTTGGTTTTTTTCCTCTCCAAATTTCAGCCATTTATTTCCCTCTCCTTCCCCTCTAAGAACTTCTACAAACCTTACATTTACTCCCCCACCCTGCAAATGGTAAAAGAAAGTTACCTTTTATTTATGAGTGATCATTTTTTTCCTGTCTATATTTTGACAAATAACATGGCAGAAAATGATTAAGGTTCTCATTTTACAATGTGACTTGTATGTTATTTATTGTCAAAATAAAAGTCACTTTGTGAATTGAAGTTTTTAATCATTTTTCCCTCTTTCAGGAAATGTTTTTTTGTCAAAAAGTGATGATATTTGAGAATGCTGGTTTTGTAATGACAGGTATTATCCCTGTAAGGAGTTTAATTATTCCACCATACTATAATTATCTGGATACACTGTTATTTATTTATTTTACATTTAAATGGCCTTCCTTTCTCACATATTGTTAATATGAGTATTAGAGTGGCCTGATCAGCTTGCAAAGGAAATAAAGGATAGGATATTCAAACTTCTTTGAAAATATTTTCCCTTTCTTCTTTCACAAGGAGATTATATCCAGATACTGAATTCAGTTTAGCAGCAAACAGAATTTATTTGTAAATTAGACACTACAGCATCTCTGTTTACAGACCTTTCTTTGGAAATCACTGTTACTTTGCCCCGGTGTCACATGTGGAGGTGAATAATATATTTTCCATCTCCTTGTTACATCCCACCTAAATTTCTTGTAAAATTAAAAATTAATGTTATCATTCTCCCCTTTGTATTAAATAGAGAAAAACAGAGACTTACAGAATATGATCCAGAACTAGGCTGTGGCCAAATTGGCTCTGGTTGTTTTTTGAATACACAGGTCTCCAGTTGATCATGCTCAACTCTTTGGTAAAACACTGTGCTGAAATCTCAAACGCAGATGCAAGTGTGTAACTTTTTTTAGACATACCTAGATGTGCTCCTCAGAGACAAGTATCCCAGAGCACTTTGCAAATTCCCATTAACTAATCCCAGCTTTATGGGGGTGGTTGGGAAGGGCAGTGGTCTTTAACAATTGAGGTCAAATAAATTAGCAACATAATGACGAATCAGGAAATCCTGGATCTTAGCCTTATCCTTCTATGTTATGTCTGTGGGTAACACTGAGAGAAGGGTGGGAGCTGAAAAAGCAGCATAGTGTGTCATATTATATTATTTATTGATACATTATTTAGTGTTTGACACCATCATGGTTTAATATACCTTACTGCAGAACGAAATCATGTCAGATCAGATAGTATTTTATTGTGATTTCTGAAGCATTATGGTCAGACATCACCACGTGGGCTACAGGAGCTTTGGTTTCAACACGTATGGGGAAAAAAAAAAAAAAAAAAAAAAAAGCCAGTTGTACCAATATAAATATAGCATGGATACTGCCTTGCACAGGTGCAGACTGATGCCAGTACCTTGTTAGCACTTTGTCAAAGCTGGACTTCTAATTCTTCGTTTAGTTTAAACACCAGGACATAAAAAGGCCACTTTTTATCCCAGAACACAAATATTTTGATATCACATCTGTTCATTCAGTGTGGTCCAGCTGACTCAATGTCTTTTCCCAAAGGAGATGCGGAGGAGATGCAGTGAGAACAGCTCAGACGTGGGAATGCATGCTGGGCTGAAACAAGGAGCTGAGCACAAGCAGGTTTTGCTCCAGGAGCTGGGAAAGGTCCTAACACAGAAAGCATCCAGTGGCAGCTATTTTGATAGGAGTAAGGACAATGTAAGGGACAATTTAACCTAAAGACTTAGAGTCTCAAAAGCTAAATTTGATTCCCCACCCCCATCTGCTATCCTTTAAACTCATATCCTAATTTGTTCCCAAAGAAAGACTTGCAGGAGGGAGAATGGCGTATTAGTGGCAAGGAGAGGACTCAGAGCTCTTGACTCATAGATACGTATCAAATGCAATAATCACAACGCAAACTCTAGCTAATTTGCTGCACATTTTATTTTTCCCAGTTGTGGAAATACATGTCTCAGATGAGGAAAAAGCTGAGCAGAGGCAGTGTTCATAGAAATTCCATCTTTTCAGTGTTTTGAATTCAGGCAAATTGTTTGGATTATTCAGAGCCCGGGCTGGTGCTGATGTTGTCAAATTGCATTTTCAGCCCTAATCATTTCTAACTGATCACTAATCAGACTTTTATTTTTACTCTTATCTATTTTATCTTATCTTATCCAACACTCAGTCTGCAGTAGCTATAGACATAATTTCCCTACTCAGTGCTGGGCATCTCTTACTTGCTTTAGCCTGTGATCGTGTCAGCCTCAAGAGGAAAGAGGTACATGTGTAGGTCACAGAGATCAGAAGAGAAAGAATTTAGGCAGCAAAGCCCTGATGCAAAACATCTAAGGAGAGATGATCTGAAATCGCCATGCGGGACTCTGAATGCCGGTGTGTTAACTAGTGGCTCACAAGCTTTGCCTGTTCCTCTGCTCCTACTCTGGTTTGACAAGATTGGCATGAGGAAGCTCTCAAAACTGTCAAAATGGCATGTTTGATGAGGCCAGGTTCTTTTCAACCACTATGGCAACGTCATTTTTTCATGCAGTAAGAGCTTGTTACCTGCTCACATAGTCCTGCTTCAAAGCTCCCTCCTCTGTTTCCATTGCTGATTTCTGTATTTTCACAGTTATTCAGCATCAAACCCAGAAAGTCCCGGACTGCTGGACTCGTGAGGCTTCCTTTAGTCTTCCACCCCCCTCCCACCCCATTCCTAAACTTAGCATTTCCTCTTTGTCACTCTGCTGTATGAGAACAAAAGTGAAGAGAGTGAGTTTGTTTAGCTAGATCTAACCCACAGCAAATATTTCAAGTGAGGGAACAGACAGTAGAAGATCCTCTCCACGGGGCTGTGGAACTCAAATAATGTTGATTTAATAAAGCACATCAGCAACTCGGCAAGATAGTACATAATGAAGCACAGCGCTGGCCAAGTGAGATCATATACTGAAACACAGGCTATGAGAGCACAGCACAGATGTCACCAGCTCTGCAAGACATTAACACGCATAACTCAGGACGTGGCAAAATGTACATTCATGTGGCAAGGAGCGAAACTGTGCTGTGTGCCAGTGTGGGCATGGTGTAATAACTGATTCCTATCTTTTTTTTTTCTTTTTTTTTTTTTTCTTTTTTTTTTCTTTTTT
>CM021797.1:5756303-5770198 GCA_011076525.1 Nettapus auritus | reverse complement strand
TTTTTTTTTTTATTTTTTTTTTCTTTTTTTTTTTTTTTTCTTTTTTTTTTCCAAGTTTTCTAGTCTGATGTAATCTGGTGTGACCAGCTCTCGTGCCTTGCTTTCAGTGTCTGAGCACCAGAGCTCTGCATGGAATGTTATGAGACTGCTGGGGTAGCAATAAAGTAAGCAAAGGGTACAAAAAAGAGTGCAAAAGGTGACATAATTTCTGTGACACCAAGCAGTTTTGTCCATGATGAAATTAGCCCACTATATTCAGTGCTGTGTGTCTGCACAGAAGCTCTCTGCTGTGCCCCTCTGTATGATAGAAAGTGATTTTTCCATTTGGAGGATATCTAGATCATCTAAGCTGGAGAGACTTTGCCAGGAGTTGCAAAGTGCAAAGCCAGAAAAAAAGGGGGGCAGATTTTTTGCTTGTTTTCAGTAAAACTGTTGCTGTTTTATTGTCTGAACTGCTTTGCCTGTACTCAACCATTTGATGTATTTGTGCTGTTAGATGGCTAACTCTACAGACTCAGGTTTTGGAGGAAATTCATCCATTGGCAATGAGCTGTGTAAGGTCTGCTTGGCCAAGCCACTGAAAGAGAAGATATTGTCTGTACAACAAAGATACCTCAATCATGAACTTTCATGTTTGCTTGATCAGGAAACAGCCCCACCTGCCCAGGGGGATAAGGTCTGGGGAGCACTATTTTTTCTGACAATAGTACTTACTGACATTATAGTACTTACAAGGTTTAGACTCATATTTCTGTCCCCCAGTACCACCTTAATTCCATCCTCACTGACCCCACTTATCCTTGTTTTCAAAAAATGGCATAGAATTTTGTACAGGATGCTGGATACTAATGAGAAGCATTACTGTGTCTGTTTTATTTGTTTGTTTTGTTTTGTTTTGTTTTGTTTTCCAACCACAACAAGTTTTCTGCACTTATATGAGATTTCCTGCTTCATGATAGGAACAAGTAAACCAGGACTGTTATTATGTAACACCAGCCACACTAAACAGGACCTTCACAAAGCTTTTTACAGTCTGAAAGGTTAGATGCAAAAAATGAAAAACAAGAGGGTTTATTTGATGGCTTAGGAAGTATATGTCTATATTTAAAACCCGTTAAAAAATAAGGTCCTTTTCCATATGTTCCTGTTTCATCTTCCTATATCTTAGACATACAAAGAAGTTGTGAAGCACTAATATTATTATGTGAGCAGGAGGGATTAGATCAAGCCTTCATGTCAGCTGAGCATACCTGCTGGAGCCAAAGTCTAAGCTACATGAAGAGCTGCAGCAGGTACCTGGGTGTCTGAGGACAGTAGTGAAGAAACTGCCTTACAGTAGGCCAAGATTTATGGGAGTGAACTACTGATTTTCAGAGCATGACTATAATTCAGCTTCAGATAATGTGATAAGACAGGCAAGGGCAGAATATTCTCCTAAACTCTCTGATGAGGGGAACAGAAATTCCACCACAGTTACAGAGACTCCAAGGACTTCTCTCATTTGTAATTAACTCCTTCCATATAAACCTAGCCTGACCTTGTCTGTACTGTATTGTCCGGACTTTTCATGTGTCATATGGTATATGGCTTGGTAGCATAGTTTGTGTCTCAGTGTCAGGGAGAGTCTGGGGTTTGGGATTTTTTGTTGTATTTTTTCCCCCTCTATTTTATGATATCAATAACTAAAAAAAAAGGGTAAGGGTGTCAAAAAATGTTTTAAAGTCTTTACAAGAGCACTGAAAGTTAGAAAAGTACAGTTATAAGTGGTATAAAAATAAAAAATAAAATTAGAATGTATAAACTGAGGTATGAAGACCTTTAAGGTCAGGTGCAGAAAATGTGTTTTGCCCATTTTGCTGATGATTTTCTGCAAACTAACTGTGGTTGCACTTTTAGGTTAAAGTCAAATTAATCACCCCCTAAAATAATAATTTGATTTAAAAAATATATTTTATTTTTATTTTGATTTAGTTATAGAGAGACTGAGAGCACTTTTTATTGTTGTTTTTGTTTTTAATTAACTGAACCTTATTGAAAACAGAGATTTTAAAAATTAGTCTAAAACCTATATGGTTAATTTAAATTATAAATAATATGTAAACGTAGTGTGAAGTAGACAATGACTAACACATGATGATTGCTTTGTACTGAAGACCAAATTCATCCCTTGTAACACCCTTTGGGTGTGCTATTATTATGTGGTTTTGTTGGATTATGCTAGCAACAAAATTAAACAATGTGCCAAAACTCGGTTCTAGACCGTGTCTCACACATGAACTAAATTAGCAGAAAGTTTCCAAGTTTGATGTCAAACACATAAACTCATAGCATGCTCTGTTCCTGTTCTTGAAGTTCAAATATTTTAGTTTCCTTTACTAAAACAGCATTTAGATGACCACTGCTCATGAAGACACAGTTTCTTTAAACATTTGTGTACACGTGTTCATGTTTATACATGGTGTGCAGGTGCAGTGTGGAAGAATTTGTGAAGGTAGATTTCTAAACTATTGCATTTCCACTTGAACTGATGATGTGAAGAGAAGCTGCCAGAAGCAGTGCTTGCTGCAGTGGTCAGTTTTTAAAGTATTTTGTTTAAATCAAACAGAGTATGTGCTCATCTGCCTTTCAAAGCCCATTATTTCTGGGACACTGCTGAAATTCTCTTTATACTTGGTGCAAATCACATAAGCTTTCCCCAAGATCCAGTTAACTTTGTTAAAGTGTAATTTTAAATTCATATTCATTTGGATTTAGAGAGAAAAACAAACAAACAAACAAACAAACAACAAAAAAAAATACCAAGAACGAAACAAGAACAAACAACCTGTATAACTCCCCTCCACACACACATACCACAAAAGTTAAAGACATAAAAGACATAAGCTTGTTTCAGAAGATTGCAAAGAATTCTATGGAGGGGAAAAAAAAAAAAAAAAAAAGAGAGAGAGAGAAAAAAAAAATTATATTCTTCAGAAACTCCTACAAATTATACAAAGAGGACTTGAAAAATACTCCAGAGCACCAGTTTTCAAAAGTTCTGCTAAACCCCTGAGACAGAAATTCACAACATAGAAGTTAATTTTGTGCATTTATTTGTCATCTCCCTAAGGGAAAATATATTAACAGTTGGACATTTTACTCTATTTTCACACTGTACATAATAAATAAGCATAGTAATTAGTATATAAATAGGCAAATGTAAGTGCATAAGGGGAAAAAACATGGACAGTAAAGAAAAATTTAAATAAGAGGTTTTCCCCGTGATATAGTTTAAATGTTTATCTTTGTTTTTCTATTTTTATTTTCCTAATTTTTATTCTCTTTACCTCTGACCTTCAGTGAGCCCTGAGCCATGAAATTTATCCTAGGTTTTATACATACAGTGAAAACTTTGCATATAAAATGTACAGCTAGTGCTTCTTGGAAGCGAACAGAAAGTCACTAGCTTAGTAAACATCAAGAATAAGCTTTGGACCTCCCAGATCTGCACAGTAATTTTCAAGGACAGCTAAAGAGCTGGGCGAGTGATGTGAGCACTACAGCAAACCTGAGAGCACATGGCTGAGATTCAGAGCAGGAGACTCATGCTTGCTGTGCCAGTGGTTATAAAAACACTTGAACTTCTTTTCTCTTTTATGGCTGTTAGTTTGAGCAGTGGTCCTATGCAGTCCTGAGGATATCAGCTGAGGTTATACTTTGCCAAATCCTTGCATCTTTTCTGGATCTCCTTCCTGCTCACTTCTGTGGCATCCTACACCTGGACTCTGTTAGCTCCCTGTTTCATAGCAGTGTACCATGGCGGTCAAATTAATATATCTTGTATAGAGGAGCACTAACAAGCTTCAAATAATAACAGCTTCACGGTCCTTTCACCAAAACAAACAAAGAACATCTTGTGGATTTTAATGTTTTATTTAAGAAGATATAAAGCAGCCTGCAAGAGACATCCAGAGTGCTAACAAACTGTCTTTATCTGGACAATTTGTTGTCTTCAAGTCAGGTCTTGAATTCCCTAAAAATGATTTCTTTTCCTAGAAATTATTTCTTTTTCTGTATGCATCCTTGAGTTGATCAGACGCATAAACAGCGTTAGGTATGAAATAGCCTGACCTTTGGAATTGGCTCTCCTGACTGATCAGTTTAGCACTGATGTGCCTGGCACATTTTTACAGTGCTGGGAGTTGCACATGGGAATTGCACGTCTGGATGGGAAAATATTTTAGCAAAAGGGAAGTTGTGTAGTGAGGGGCAGGGTGCAGGGAGAATTTGGCTGAACAGGGATCTGCAGTTTTTACAGTTATTTTCCAGCCATCCTGTGGTGTATAAAATCAAGTTATCATCAGTATTGCATTACCTATGCATTCACTGTGATCACAGTCAAGTAAAATAATGTCCTATAAATCTGGAAAACAATTAGGATACAATTTATGCAGAGCTTCTCAGCAGCACCAAATTCCCAGAGGACCAGCACATGGTCAGCTCCCACCATACTGACCCCTCTGAAGGTGGGATATGAGGCTGTGCATAAAATTCTTGTGTAGAAGTTCTTTTTGATAAGTCTTTGAGTATCTGAAGTTTATTTCAATTAATTATTTGGGTCCTTGGTACTATCAATGTTTCCTGAGCTCTTCTTTTCATGTACATGTATGCTCTAATGCACAGCTATATCTGAGCCTTTTGTTGTAGTTTTTTTCACCAGTTCCACTAAGGAACTGGCTATCATTAAGAGTTGTGCTCCCCACTTTCTGCAGCAAAATTGGTTTTCTGTGGCTTCCTCCTCTTTAGGGAGCACAAGTGACAAGTGGCTGTGATTTTTAAGGATAACCTGAGACTGTCAGCTAAATTCTGCTGTGAGGAAAACAAATCCACCAAATAAGCGATCAGAAATCAGAAATCTATGTGTGACTTACAATTCCTGCTGGGTTTTATGGACCTCCCCTATACTGACCTGATGTCCTCACACATTCATATTCTCCCTGAATGACCTAAGGAAGATGAATACCTGCTTAGCTTCAATCGTTTACAAAGGGCAGGCTGCCCAGAACTCTCACATTATGTTTCTCTTCCCCTGTTTTCTATTTACAGTTATGCATCACTCTTGTTCTTGGTGATAATCTAAACACCCATAGCAGATCAAGAGAGGGCTAAGGGATGCGATCATGTCCTCTGGCTGCAAGGGCCCCACAGGACTTTTGTCATAGTTTGCTGCTCTGCAGGAAGGAGGGTAGAGCTGAATTCCCTCTTGCCATGGTTATGGCCCCTCTTTTCTCTGGCCCCTCCATTCTCTTAGATGCAGATACAAAATCTTGGGGTTCATGCACAGTCTTCGTGCAGTGGTGTAGTATAATTCATTAGCTTTGGGAATACAGAAAATGGAAGGACCATTGGGACCATCTCCCAGAGCAGGAGCTTGCTGTGGCATTTCCACCACTGCCCCATGACATCAGTGGAGTGGTGTGCCACATGGTCAGAGCACCATGCAACAGTAGTTCCAGCAGAAAAGGTGGTAACTTGAAAGGAAAGTTTGCTGCAAAACTTACATTGCCAGCCCTTTGATGATTGAAAGATTTTTGCTTAAGTAATGACATCAATCTTAAAGAGATCTGACAATAATACTTAGCACCAGTGGAGACTAATGAGTTTTCCATGGGAAGCTGAGATTGGTGGTGTTGTGGTTTAACCTGGCCAGCAGCTAAACACCACACAGCTGTTCGCTCACCCTCCCCCCTCCCTCTCTGGGATGGGGGAGAGAAATGGAAAAGTGAAACGAGAGTTGAGATAAAGACAGTTTATTAAGATAGAAAACAATAATAATAATAATAATAATAATAGTGTGTATGAAACAAGTGATGCACAATACAAAAAGTCCTGTGCATTGCAGCACATCTTTTTTTGGGCCATTCTAGTGCATCCCTCTCAGTGTTGCACTCCTTCATTTTGATCAGTGTATGATCATAGCCCAAAAACAAAGAAAAGTCATGTGAGAAATGTCTTTGGGAAGAACCTGTTCGCATTCTGCCAGCGCATCCTGGTATGGTTTATTACCATATGCATACTGTTTGTTAGACAGCAAAGGACTTCCTTGCTGTTAAGGTATGTGACACAGATAAAGTTGGAATAAAATTGCACCTCTGCTACCAATCTCTTTTCTGATGCTGGGCATGGTTGTTAATTTATCAGACCTCCTAACAGGGAAAGTGCCTTGCAACCCTGGTGAAAAGAGCTATTTAAAACAGCACATATAAACAAATTCCATCTACTGGATTTTTTTTTTTTTTCTTATATTGAATTTTATGATTATTTCAGATGTGCAAATATGAGATCCTTTTTCCTTCTCCAATCAAGTAATTTAATGTTTTTGAAATTGTCCTGTTCTCTCTGCCCTAGTGCTTCGTGACATTTTCATTTCCATTGTGTTTCTCAGCTATGAAATGCACCTAGACTCAGAATTTTCTACAAGTCTCAACTTCAGAGAACTTTAGAAATCACATTTCAGGAAAAAAAATATATATATATTTTCTCCAAGAGTATCTCACTGGAATAGTAGCTTACAGCTTGTTACAAGATTCACTTTGACTATATCTAGGTTCACATTATCTACACATTAAGGATCTGAACCACTTTCTTTTTTTCATATCTTGTGCATTCATGTTTCAGAAAGCAAACTGGTGGTGGAGTAAGAGGGGGTAGGTACTGGACAGGACAGTGGACATTCTTCAACAAGAGTGTGATCTGGACAAGTAGAAGACCAGAATCTTGGGACACTTCACAATACACCCCCAGAGGTCTGTATAGATACAGCAGCAGAGATTATACCTAAAATCTTGGCAATGAAGATGCTCTTTTTATTTATTTATTTAGTTATTTATTTATTTTTCTTTTGTGTGTTTGATTTTTTTGTTTGTTTGTTTTGTTTTTGTTTTGCTGTTCAGCCCATAAGTATCCAGGGAAGGAAAAAAAAAAAAAAAAAAAAAAGTGCTTTTGTTTGGAGCAAAGACTTCCAATGAGAACAAACTAAGTAGCTACCTGCTTAGCAATGCAGACTCTAGGAGGGATGAGAAGGTGAGAAAAGCAGCTCACCTCCACTGAGATCACCACGCCAAGGTGAAAGCAGTTTGTGGCACTCACACTGAAGGGTGACAGTGGTTCCATCACCTGCCCTTTCTGCTCTGTAGTCCTCCAGAGCATCCTCTTAATTCTTTTCATGTGTACCACATTCAGGATACTTCCAGAAGAGGCTGTGGCTAAGATCAGTGTTTAATCATTTGGACATCAAAATATGGAAACTAGGGAAAATCTAGCATCTAAGCCATTAATTCCCTAAAAATGAAATGATAGTCACAGGAACTGCACACTCCCCAGGACTGACAGGGAGCATCAGGAAGACACTCCTACAGGAGTCCTACAGGGAGAGTGAAACTATGTAGACCAATCTGAGAGAAATGAGTGAAATATTACGCTACACACTGAGAAACCAGGAAAATGAAAGTGACCTCCAAGTTTTGCTGAAGAAGTTGCACATTCAGATGGCATTTTCCCTTCCTTCATCAACTATTCAAAACTGTTTACCAATTTTTTTTATTATTTTTTTTTCTGATAAAACCATGGTGTGAATTTAGCTTGTGAGCAGATGGTTGTAAGTACATAAAATTTTAAATCTGAAATTCAAGATGGTGTGAGCAGACACATAAATCATACGATATGTTTTTCTGATTGGATAAGCAAACTACAACTCTTAAAACCAGAGCTCCATTGCAAACAGAAGCATTTTGTGAAATTCACCTTCTGTTAGTATTTTTTAATAGTAGTCTAAAATTAGCTGTTCCCAGGAACATCCCAGCCAGCAAACTCATTAACTAAAATAACTGCAGAAAACAAACACAGAGAGGGGGCTAACCTAGTCACTGAGAACTTGTTTCAAATCTTAAACAAATATTAGTAGATTGTTTTAAAGCATTTTCCCCAGCTCTATTGAAAGTTCGTATGTGTTAGTTAAAATTGTGCAAGAAAAATGTAATGATATTAAATGGAAGGAAATAAAATAAAATAAAATAAAATAAAATAAAATAAAATAAAATAAAATAAAATAAAATAAAATAAGATAAAATAAAATAAAAGAAAAAAGAAAAACAACCCTCCACCCCCATATCTTCTCAATGTAAGAAAACAGAAGTAAAATAAGCATAACACTGACAAGTTGAGTAAATAAATGTTCTCACACAAAATTCTGCCAACAAAAACATCTCCAGCTTTGTGCAATTGACACTGGAAAATCTTGATGAGTCTGAAGAGTTAATTAAGTTACTATTGTGAACTTCAGACATTTGCCTGAAACCTTGTACTAAACTTATTTGGAAGGAGAAACAAGACCAAAACCACAGCCAATCCCCTCAGCGTCCCAAGCACTGGAATGTTCTCACTGTTTTGCAGAGGATCCTGAAGCCCTTCTTCCATTAAAATAGCAAACTTTGCATATTACCATTGGAGATGGCTGGAACATTTCCCTCTGTTTTGGTGTGATCAGAAAATGCATGATGTTTAAAAATACCTTGTTTTCCTGGACTGTAGTGGTCTGAATAAAGCTTCCACGCCGACGGGCTTTTTTTTTTTATATTATTTTTTTTTTATTTTTTTAACATTAAGATGTATGGTTAAGACAGGGACCGAGATGTAAGAGATCTAAGTGCAGAATCTAGATTTTGATATTTTAGCAATTTGTAAACCATGGTATCAATGGATTTTTTTGTTCAGATGATATAAAATTATCATATGCATTATATTTACCTCTGATGTTAAGGGAATAAATCCTGTTTAATGTTTTCTAAGGTGTTGTGGTGAAGTAGAATTCAAAACACTTCTATTTATGGAGGCATTTCTTATATCACTCTTTTAGAAGAATTAATTTGCTGTTGGCAAAACACACCAATACCTTCTGAAAAAGGCATTTCTGTCTTTCTAAAAGTGAACTGAGAAAACTTTTGGAAGACCCTTGAGTCCTTTCAGCAGATCTCCATCTTTCTCCAGGACCTTGCTCTGCTCATATGAAACACATGGATAAAGCAGCTTCTCTCCAGGTTAGAGAAGAGAGAAAAGATCTCAGGATTGATCTTGAAAAGGTGTATCAGACCTAAAATTAGAGCTTCTTATCTTCAAAGCCACCTCTAGCATACTGATGCATAAGGATTTATAACCTCATGTAAAGTAAAAAATAAAAGTGATAAGTAATTTCACATGAATTTCAAGTTAGGTTAGGCTCTAATAATGTTATTTAATTTCATTTTGCACATTTTTTTAATGAACCACCCCAAGTCATTCTGTCCTCTTACCTTATGCCAGCCTGACAAGAGCAAAGGTCCTTGTTATTTTGTGACCCTAGACAAGATGTTATATTTCCATCTTAACTTTTGCTTCACAACATACTGCTGTGCAGTGTAAACTCCTCAGCTGACCCTAACCATTTCCTTGCTTCTAAGTGAAGAAGCAAGTCTTGCATTGATGGCAGATCATTAAAAAAATATTATTGTTAATGTTTTTCATTGTGGCTCTCTTCCTGTAAAAATTCATCATAGTCTTCCCTTGAGAAATAACTCAAGGAAGGGTGTGTGTGAAAACTCCCTGGAAAGACAGTGGCAGTAACTGGAAGGACATCATGTTCTGCCCCAGGCCCATCTCCCGCTGCATGATGAGCAGGCAACACCACTGGGTCTGTTTTTGTAAAACAGGAAAGTGTTCGGTTCACAATTCAAATATATGCTGGGCAAACACAGGCCTGCTACAGCCACAAAAGCAGTCCACTAAACATTTCATTATTGGTTTGCCTTTTTTTTTTTTTTTTTTTTTTTTTTGAAACCAAACATAAACACACTAATATAGCATAACTGTGTAAGCATTTTTGTACCTAATGGCCCAGAAAAATAGCACAACCAGTATTGAAGGCAGAACACAAGCCTTCAGCTAACTGTGCTGGGCCCCAGTCCTGGCCTTTTGGACTTGTTATCAGCTTGCTACGAGAACTTGTTGTGTGAACCTGAGCGTGGTACCAGGTTTTCCTTGTTATTGTGTCAGTTTAAATGTGTGATATCAGCAAAGGCCTTGAAGGTATGGGTGCAGGTTGAAAACAGAGGACCCTGAACTGCAAACAACTCACTGATGGGCAATTATTGATCACTGAAGCAGTGCAATCTCAAGAGCTGTGAAGAGACTGCCTTCACTGAAAGAAAAGAAACAGTAGTTCAGTGAGGGACAAAAAATAATAATAAACAACAGAAGAAGGCATCTGCTGCAGCCCAGGAACATACCAACCCCCTCCCAGCTCTGGGCAGTACATAGACAACAGCCAAGAACTTGGTGCTGTCTAGAAACCCTAACACCTTATAATAAGACAAGAACTTGGATTTGGTAAGGGGATCCCTTATAAAAGAGCTCTTCAGCCAGATCACTTTTATCTCATCAATTAAGATCATCAAGGAGCATAGTCATCAGCACTAACTGAATGCCATAAGCTCCATAGCACTGTGTACTCATACTTAATTTAGGATTGATTGTTAATCATTAACTGTGTTGAATATGCAGTGATAATAATTGTTAATGAGTAAGAACAAACCATTAAAATAATATGTATTTTTAATGAACATCAATCTAGTAAACTGTTGTTTTAAGATTTGAACTGGCTCAATTGATTGGTCTTCTGAATACTCTCATCACAGCAATCTCCAATTCCCTGATACATGTACACACACACACACACGATGAATATCCTGATATTTCTATATATACGTATTCAGCTGCAACATGTAAATGTCAAGAATAGAAGTGTTAAACACATCTTACAGAAATATAAGTGAGAATGATAACTATTCCAAGTTATTGCAACATTCGTTAAGTGTAAGCAGTGTAAACTGCTGGGAATGAGAAAGTATAGCCTTTGTTTGAGACAAATCTTTTGAATGGTAGATGGACAGCATAAGAATCTGGTCATCATCAATCCCTTCCATGACTAAACAAAACAGACAGGATACAGCAAAACACTGTGTATTTATGTTTAAACATCCCAGGTTGTGTCAAGGTAGACTAAATGTTAGCCACATTGCTACTGACTTATCTTTGTTCAACAGCTTCCATAAATAATAATTACATTTATATTAAAAATAACCAATTTCTCTGACTTCTCTTCCATGACAAGCCCAACACTCCAGAAGGCACAGAATTTAATTACTCTAAACAATGGTCAGAATAGAGGAAAGCATGAGAATTTTAGTTTGACAGATTCACTGAAATGTACTTATTTCTAGGTCACATGATCTACCTATAGCTTTTGTTGGTAGATGCATAATGTCCTTTAGAAATCAAATGTACTGGAATTAAGTCTTGGGCTTCAGGAGAAATGGTTCTGACTGGCTTATGTTCACACATTTGGGCCTTAATGAATGAATAATGTTTGTAGAATGAAGGCATAATGACAAAACACAACATTTGTATCACTGAAGTTTGAACTACATACCTACTTGGCTCAGTATGTTGAGCTAACCATCTAGACTTCTGTCTAGATTTCCTTTACAATGAGGTTCCCTGAATATGTTTCACCTTGCTCATTTGAGATGTTTTTTTCTAGGAAGAGATGATCTCTTTCTCTGAAGTCCTAGAAGCTCTCTAGAAAAGTGCTCCTGAAAGTTCTGGTTACCTCCACTGGTGGTAAAACATATCCAAGTGATTTTCTACAAAGCAAACGTCAAGATTTTAACCTTTAGTGCAAAAAGGATCTTGTACCAGTGAGCACTATACCTAGCCAATATTGTAACTGAGAAATCAATTGCATTATCTATACAAAATGCTTGTTTCTTCAAGTGTAAAGAAAAATAAATTAACTTCAATAGTAAAATGGATGAAGGCATTTCTTAATGTTTATTCACTTGGTGCCTGCTCTCAGAAGTCTGAGGCAGGAGACCTGGCTTCTTTATCTTAGTTCACTGAATTACAGTTTTTGATACGATGGTCCAAGCAGGTGATTTACTGGTTAAGAAACCTCCAACTTCTACGTTTAGGGCCAGCTGCAAAGACAGATTTCTTAGAAATTAAACTATAGGGTTGAAAACATTTTTTCTTCCTTCCCTTCAGTAGAACCTTTTAGTATGAGGTGCACTCCATGTTGCATGCACTCAGTTAATGCCTTTCTTAGTACCCATGGGTTGGAATCCATGGAGTTAGTCTTTTGTTCTGTGGGTACCTTTAGATTCGTGGGAGATTGGCTGGTGTTAAAAACATCAAGTCCAGTGTAAAGCTAGAAGTTATTGGGGCCACATTCTACTACTGCTGATAGGTAGTGCTCTGCCCTGAAGTGAATCAGTGCAAAGTATGGCTAAGGTTCCATTCTTAATAATAAGTGACCCCTCCAAGCCACCCATATTTCGAAAAAGATGCCATCAACTTAAAAAGAATGAACTAAATGTTCAACAGCTGTTGATATAAGACATCATGCTAACTTGCTTTCATGGATAATCTGATACAAATGTAGTCACCCAAGAATACATTCTAAGATTAAAGTTTGTATAACTATTTATCTTTATTTTCTTCAGCTCAAAGAAAGCAAAGATCAGCCAGAGAAATACTGTTGGTGGTTGTTGTTGTTTCCCCACTTCTTCCCCAAGTAAAGCTCTATTTTTCACATCTGAAGAGTGAAATCCTCATTCCACTATAGTCACTGAGGCAAAATTCCCATTGACTTCAGAAAGGCCGTGATTTTACTACACAGTTATCAGTACCTCATGTAAGTGATTCAGTTTTTAGATCTGTCATTGATGTGAGCTGCCAAGCAGTCTCAGCATGTTTCATTGCTAACAAAATGAGATCAGTGTGGAAGGTGAATTTTTTGGTTATTGACAATGAGGGAAAGACAAGATGTTAGCTATGTAAAAATCACAGAACTAACTTTTAATCAAGAATAACAGAATCACAGAATAGTCTAGGTTGGAAGAGACCTACAAGATCGCCGAGTCCAACCTCTGACCTAACACTAACAAGTCCTCCACTAAACCATATCCCTAAGCTCTAGAACTAAACGTCTTTTAAAGACCTCCAGGGATGGGGACCCAACCACTTCCCTTGGCAGCCTATTCCAGTGACTAACAACTCGTTCAGTAAAGAAGTTTTGCCTAATATCCAACCTAAACCTTCCCTGGTGCAACTTTAGCCCATTCCCCCTCGTCCTGTCACCAGGCACCTGGGAGAACAGACCAACCGCCACCTCGCTACAGCCTCCTTTCAGGTACCTGTAGAGTGCGATAAGGTCGCCCCTGAGCCTCCTCTTCTCCAGGCTAAATAGTCCCAGTTCCCTCAGCCGCTCCTTGTAAGACTTGTTCTCCAGACCCCTCACCAGCTTTGTAGCCCTTCTCTGGACTCGCTCAAGCACCTCCATGTCCTTCTGGTAGTGAGAGGCCCAAAACTGAACACAGTACTCGAGGTGCGGCCTCACCAGAGCCGAGTACAAGGGGACAATCACTTCCCTGGACCTGCTGGCCACGCTGTTCCTTATGCAAGCCAGGATGCTGTTGGCCTTCTTGGCCACCTGAGCACACTGCTGGCTCATATTCAGCCTACTATCAACCAAAACTCCCAGGTCGTTCTCTGACAGGCAGCTTTCTAACCACACATCTCCCAGTCTGTAGCTCTGTTTGGGGTTGTTGTGCCCCAGATGCAAGACCCAGCACTTGGCCTTGTTGAACTTCACACCATTGGCCTTGGCCCATCGGTCCAGCCTATCCAGATCTTCCTGCAGAGCCTTCCTACCATCAAGCAGATCGACACACGCACCTAACTTGGTGTCGTCTGCAAACTTACTGAGGGTGCACTTGATCCCCTCATCCAGATCATCGATGAAGATGTTAAAGAGGACTGGCCCC
>CM021797.1:5740912-5751344 GCA_011076525.1 Nettapus auritus | reverse complement strand
CCCCCCCCCCCCCCCCCCCCCCCCCCCCCCCCCCCCCCCCCCCCCCAGGTGTAAGGTTTGGTTACCTTAGACCACCTTTCTGACTAGTTTTTTCATTGTTTGTGTGCAGAGCAGAAGATGGAGCTCTCTTCTTGTCTCCTTTTTAACCTCAGTTGTGCTGTCACGAACCAAATGCTACCATGCATGTACTCCTGGGAAGCTGAAAAGTCTGGGGTGTCATGAAGCAGTCAGTAACTACACTCCTAGAAAAGGGTTCCCTAGTGCAATATGGCAATTTACAGAGAGACATCAGAAGGGAGAATCTGAGTCAAGAAGCAGGGTAACTGTTGAAAGGAAAAAGCACAGAAAGGTGTAGCATAACCAAAATCAGCAGTGTAGCAGTGCCAGGAATAAATGACATCTTCTAATTCACTCTATGACACATCAGGTAAGTTGACATTACCTAGAAATCCTTCTTCTCTTTGAATTGGAACAGGTCCTCATGTGAAGAGACCATCAAATTCTGGCCAGTGCCTGAACCAATGAAAAAAGCTGAGATTTCATACACTGAAATTCTGTTGAAGGTAGAGCAATTATTAATGATTAGACTACTGATCCAGGCATTTCCTACTTTTTATTTTTCATCTTCTGTGTTTGTAATTGCACAGCTGCTTGAATACACTTGGACACTTGGATTCCAGTGCAGATTATTCAAAAACACTTCTAAAACATAGGAAAATTACTCTGTATTTGGGTCCATCAGCCATTCCCATTACGTCTTCAAAAAAACTTTTATTCCTCACGTTAGACATGGTGCCCCTTGGGTGAGTCAAAGCTGGTGATCTTTAATTAAATTAATCAAAGCCTGGGAAAAAATCTGTGGGGAGTATTGGGAAAACCTCTACGTTAATTAATCAGACACAGACAAGTAGTTTAGACCCAAAAAAAGTAGTTGTACTTTCTTAAAAGGGGAACAGATATGAATAGAAATATCTTTTCAGTTGTTTTTAAAGGAGAGTGAAAAAAAGGTATTGTTCAACCCTTAATCTCATACAAGGTCATATATGATTTATCCTAGTGAAGTCAAAACAATTTTAATTTTAGCCCCAGTTCCTTTCCACATTGTCTCTCAACCCCAATTCCGTTTTTTATTCTTGTTCTTCTTTTTTTTTATGTGTTGTAAATACAAATTTACTATTCATGAAAATAAGTAACTAATGACCAGGTAATTAATCACTTTTTGTTGAACCCAGGCAAAGTGATAAAAAGTATTTCTTATGCTTCTGTTGCAGATTTCTAACATTGCAAGCAATCTTCTGTGTGCCCCAGGACCCACAGCCTATTAAGAACAAACAATAATGAGCAGCTCCACAACAGAGAACATGGTCATGTCTCTTGACCACACCAAGGTGATGTGGAAGGTGAGCACTTCACACATGTATAAAAAAAAATGTGTTAAATGGAACACCAACCAGACTTTTATAGGGCCAATGAAGTGAACCAACAGGATTTGCCAGTGGCTCCTTTTCAGATGTGTCTTTGCCTTGTCTCTACACAACTTTTCTCACTGGACTCCTTGCATCACCCTTTCACTTCCTAACTAGCAACAAGGTCTGGGAGTCTATTTTTTTTACTAGCTTAGTGTTGTAGACAAATGTCCACAAGAGGCTCAGGTGAAACCCTACTCATACTTTTGACATGACCCATCCAATTCTTTGGAAGTCCCAGAAGAATTATGTAGGTCAAGCAATATAGTTTACCATCCAGACATGGAAAGATGCTCCCTGCATTTTCACAAGGTTCCCATTATCTTTAATTTTTCTGCTGTGATATTTTCAGTCCTGTCTCTACTATCTGATGCTTTATACTTTGCATATGCCTCTTTCTTGCCCTTGATTGCTTTTTGCCCACTCATATTCATTCAAATTAGCCTTTTTTACTTCCAGCATATTTATTGCTAGTTGGCATGAATAACCCTTGGGTATAAATTAATTTATATTTGAATACTTTCAATTTCCACTCTAATTCATATGTTTCAGTTAAGCCCCAGATGTCAAAAAGCCCCTCTAGGGAAGAGTGGATAGCTCAGGGGATAGGTAGCAAGGTCTTTTGTCCTTTCCCTGTAGAGCACTGGTTCAACTGGGCCTACAGAGTGTTGGTAATAGCTGACAGCCCTTATTCTTCATTGGTTTTATAGTGTTGAGTTACCCAGCTCATGTCCTCATTAAAACTGGGCGAAGAACAAAGAAGTTTTTCCTTCAAATATATTTGGTCAAACACAATTTTGAACAAGAGTTCATTGAGATTATATTCCTGGTAGGTGTTCCCAGAATATATCATTTTTTGTTTATATAAATTAAATTTCAGTTTTTTTTTGTTTACTTAAGCACTTGGAGAAGCTTTTGTTTATGGATAAGAGCATATTGGTGAGTGCCAAACAAGCACAATTGCAGAGGAACCAGCCTGTCTTTTGTTCCTATTTTTATTATGTCACTAAAGCAGTTAGAAATTTCAGCTGAGGTCAGGACCTTCTTGAGCTAGGTGGGGCACAAGTGCATGGTAAGAGAGAAGATAGGTCCCAAAAGAGCTTATAGTCTGCATAATGAAAGGGAACAAAATGCCTCCCAACAGCACTGCCTGTACATGTTATTGCTTAGGAGGAATGTGACAGGTAAGAATTGGATGCAAAGCCTGCTAAAGGACTGCCTATCTCTTTCTGTCAGGTGGAGAAGTAACAGAGCTCTTTTTACAGAGCTCAAATCTATGTATCTAGGCAAATCTACCGATCTTTCTTGTGCAAGGAGACATTTTAAAATGATCTAAAATCACAACACCAATTTATTTCCTGTAATTTCATTCCCCCTTTCCCCACAGATGCAAAGCCTCTGTCATTTGTTCTATTTTCACTGCTATTTATAACACCAGGGTCAACCAACAACCAATTAGGCAACAAGCTGGGGAAAGGGAAAAAAAAAAAAAAAAAAAAAGGAAAAAAAAAGTGTCAGAGGTGACCAATCATATTGCATAAACAGTGAATCAGGATTAGTGGACATTCATAGCCAGCAGCTTGCTAGAAATCCGTAGGCTCAAAATTGTTCACACAAACTGCTCAATGAGCAAGTGCAAAGACACTAATCCATAAAGGTTACATTCTACCCTTGCAGATTCCTCAAGCAGAAAAAGAAAGAAAGGAGGGCTAAATTAGTTGCATAATTTATTTGCAATGAATATTCTGAGAAGCTCTAGTTGTGTTTGTCACTTCTTACCCTAATGTCAATTACTTAGGGCCAGATGTTAGCACACATTGATGACAACACTCCCTCCAGGTCCTGAGGCAGAAAGTAATGAGTGAGGGTGGCAGATCTATGCTAAAAGAGTCTTTAATAGACTAAGGTCCAGGTTTTCACATGAATTTAGGTATCTAAATCCCTTTGGAGACCTTAACTGTGGAATTTTGTATGTAATTCAGTGAATGCATCAAGGAGCTTTGGATGCATTTGTCTCCCATTTTGCTTCTGGCAGTCTGTCTGCTCAACAGAGAAAGAAGGGGTTGAAGAGACTCTGAAAAGCTGAAATAAAATGAAAATAAATCACTGGTCTATAGTGAAGCCAGAAAAAGAACTGATTCAATGTCATCAACAATCTTTAAAATTGCCTTTGGTTTTTAAAAATAGCTCTTCTTATTATTTGCTGTGAAAAAAAAAAATAAAAAATGAATAAAAATAAAAATAAAAAGAAATTTTTGCCCCTCTTTAAAAAAAAAAAAAAAAAAAGATTGGATTGCTTGGCAGAAACATATCACAGAGGCTCTGTGATCTTGGCTTAGACTTACAGTATATTATGGGAAACATATTACTATCAGGCATCATGAAGGAGATAGTCCAGTAAGGATGCAAGTTTATATGGAGGATTGAGGGCATTTGGCAGTCCAACTCCAGTTCCCATAAGGCACCACAGTACTGTAACCAGATGCAGTTTACTATTGAACTGACTCCAAATGAAACATTCACATTTAATTTAACACACCAAAATTAAATATTTTGATCTGAGAATCTGGAAGCATTTTGTTTTGATTGAAAATGTCAAAACAAAACATTTTAGCATTTCTGAATACTTGAATACTTATTTCTTCCTTTTTTTTTTTTTTTTCCCAGAAAAAGATTTTCATGTAGAGAAAAAATATATTTTGACTTTTTTTTTTTTTTTTTTTTTTTTGTTCTTTCATTTGAATTCAAGGTGACTACACAGAACCATTTATTTCAGAAAGAACTTTACTCCTGTATCCCATTCCTTCTTAGGTCAGTATTCTGCATCATCTTCTCCACTAAACTCCAGAGTTGTTGGAGTCTGTCTTGATCACCTTTTAAAGTTCTTTCTTCTTTCTCTAAGGTTACACACTCATCCATTTCATGCCTACTTCATCCTAAGTTCACTTCCATTTAATTTTCCCAAATACTTCATTTCCATTGGTTAGAAGGAGTCCAAGAATTTTCTTGATATTTTCCATCAAATTAATAAATGAATATAATGAAATAAAATAATTTTTAAAAGATAATGCATTTTTTTAAGTCATGTTACATCATAAGTCTTCTCTGGCATATGTTTCTAACAGAATGTGAATAAATATCAAAATAATAGGTTTTGAAAAAGAAAATGGTTCTTCACTCATATTTTTTTTGTGTGTGAAATATATTTTGATATGTAAAATCAAAGACGATAGAAAAGATAAAGCATGCTTCCATCCTTATTCAACATTTTATTTAATCTTACGTAATTTGCAGTACAATTCACTTCAGCTAGATTATTCATGTTGTTAAAACACATGGTTAAGAAACTTGTTAAATGCTTGATGAACATTTTAATATTCATGTGTGTCATAGCTTGCTACAGGACCAAGTCAGATATACTCAACTTTTTTCATGTAAATTCTATAGTTTCATCGGAATTAATTCTCCTCTTGCAAGGCAGATGACTAAGTTTGTTGCTGTTGCTCTTAGTGTGCCTTTGGTGTATTGTTACTATAAGGTTCCACTTCCAGTGGCCATGCAAAGGAACAGTGAATTCAATATCTCCGTTGTGAATACTCCTCTAATTCAGAAATCTTATTTTGAGGTTCTGCAATTCCCTTTCATTGTTTAAAGTGAATAGACCATACCCAGCTGTTCTTTCCTTGTTCTTCTAGAATTGAGGTAAATTCCTTAAAAATCTAAAGGGTAAAAGTGGCATACCTGAAAATTGTCTAAAATTTTCTGTACATCATTGCATTTTTTTAGGGACAGGAAACTGATATCTTATGCAACCAGAGAATCCTCTTTCCTCTAAGATTTTCTGATTTTAACCCTCAAAATAAGGACACTGACAAGTATTTTTAACACATTTCCACTGATATTGCATAAATCCAGAGGTATTTATATGCTTATCAAATCAAAATTGACATGATTAGTGAGTGGGGAGTGTCAAGATGGCTGTCCTTTTGCCATCGACCCATGATAACAGCACTGACGCAGCATTAAAGTCCTGAATATTGTATAAGCCAAGAAAGGTTATAGGACATGACAGACTTAGAAAATAGTAAACCCTGAGAAATCATAACCTGCCTATCACATATTTATTATGCATTACAAATTGTAAATATTAAAAAAAAAAAAAAAAAAGATACAGTGTGGGAAAATTCTTAATGCTTAACGAAATTATTCATGATATACAAAAAGCAGCCTAACTCAACAAATAAGATGAAGGTTAATGCATGCGGATGAATATAAAAAAGAACCCTGACGACTAATATGCTGTGTCCTTCCCCTGCTTGATCCTGGAGTGAAATTAATGCAACCTCATTTTCATAGTTAGGAGCTATCCCTAGAGCTGAGGTGCAGAAGACCAAATAGGATGCACAGAACAAAATCCGGATGCTCTCTTTCCTCACATTTCTCAGAAGCTTTCACAGCTGAATAGTTCTGGAGATGCATATATATGTATATCTTTATGTATATATATAATACATTTTGTATTTATTGCCCCCAATCTACATATTTAACTCACACATTTTCAGCAGTTTGCTTTATCCAATTTCTAACTCAAAGGGTCAGTCACAGGTTGGAGAGGCCTGTGATATGTAATTATAGCTGAAAATAATCGGAAATTCAAGAAGTAAACAAAAGGAGCAGGCATAATAGGCCCATAGGGGATTTCTTTCTCTTTCAAGGATTTCTGATGTTCTTACTTATAATGATCATAGATCACAGTACATCATGTCTATAATTTCACTCCCCCTTCATTTGTAGCTGCAACAGCCTGCTGGCTGGAGAGTGAAAATGAGTCAGGAGCCATTTGTGGTTATTAGAGTTTCCCCAGCACTTTTGTCAGTCTATAGATGTCAGGCTGTGTCCTGGCCAGACAGTAAACGACATATTTACCTTCTGTCCCTTCCTAAATGATTTCAGCTGCTTTGCCTGGGTGTTTTATACATTCCCATGCCCTGAGTTAAACTACAGGGAAGTGCTGCTGAGCAGTGTTAAACATGCTGCCCTCTAAAACCCACGACAAAAGGCCACCTGTACTGCAGAAGAGAAGAAGGGAATATTGCAGGTCCCCCCTCAGCCTCACAAACTTGAAAGAGAAGGCACTGTACTGGGAACTGCACCTTTCCATTGTTAATCTCCCACTTAATGACTACTTGTAGCAACTTTCTTCCTCAGTAATGTTTCACAAAGGCTATTGAGTTCTGCCTCATCACACCTCAGTTTCCTAAATCCCATTATTTGCAACTAGAATCCCAGACTGTAAAAAGAATCATAGAATCATAGAATCATAGAATCATAGAATATCCTGAGTTGGAAGGGACCCATGAGGATCATCAAGTCCAGCTCCTGGCACCACACAGGTCTACCCAAAAATTCAGACTAAGTGCACAGTCCAAATGTTTCTTAAATTCATACAGACTTGCTGCAGTGACTACTTCACTGGGAGCCTGTTCCAGTGTGCGCCCACCCTCTCAGTGAAGAACCTCTTCCTGAAGTCTAGCCTGAACCTCCCTGCCTCAATTTGACACCATTCCCGCAGGCCCTATCACTGGTGACTAAAGAGAATAGATTGGTGACTGCCCCTCCTCTCCCCCTCGTGAGGAAGCTGTAGACTGCAATGAGGTCTCCCCTCAGCCTCCTCTTTTCCAGGCTGAACAGGCCAGGTGACCTCAGCTGCAACTCAAACGTCTTCCCCTCTAGACCCTTCACCATCTTTGTAGTCTAGTATCTTACTGACTTGAAGAAAGGGGCTTTAATGTATCCTGGTTTGTTTACTAACAAAGGAGTATGAAAGAGGAGCATGTCCTTGTCTCTGAAGAGGAGTTGAATGAACAGCTAGTGCAAGGAACACAAAAATCAGTTGCGCCAGACTAATATGTAGTTGTATCTGAGCTTGGAGACTGCAACCCTCTTCAAACTTCCAGATCTAGAGGAACGCTTTGGCTGCAGCCTAAAAGCCACATGTACATAAGCTCCCTCAAGCCAGCCCATCTTCTTCTCATGACCTGCCAGGAAACAGCAATGTAGGCATGTAACCAAATTAAAGACCAAACCATCAGCCCAGTCCTTGACCTGAATAGTGAGTGAGGATCCGGATCCTGGCATTTATACGTGATAGTTTATATGCAGCCAAAGTAAATAGCGTAGTCAGAGGTCGTGAGGCGAGATTTTGAAAAGTCCTACATAAAGAAGAGATCTCAGAAAAGCAAATTTAAATAACACTAATGTCAAGAGAAAGTATTCTCATTGTTATATTATTTATCTGTCGTGACTAGACAGATGAAAATCTATGATAGCAATTTTGCCTTTAAGGCCATTTTCTTATTTCTTTTATGTATTTACTTAAGAGGAGCTTGATCTGTGAACTCCACTTCTTCTCATTTGGAGCCGGTGGCATTGCTCACTCTCAGCATGGTCTACTGGGAAGCCTTCTTCCTCTCCCAGATTCACAGCAGCTTTGAGCTGCCTGGCCAGGGCAGCATGTCTGAACCTCTGTGCTGAAGATCCAGCCCTACTTTTGGTGCTTATCTGACGTACCTCCCAAAGGTTTGACACCCTGGGGACCCTTCTCCAGCCTCTTGCTGAGGCAGGTGTCTCAGAAGGCAATTTGTTGCCCTCACCAACTTTAAAAGGAGGTAAAAGCCTTAACTGATATCTCAGTCCAGTCCTTAAATCTACAATAGCATGTAGGAGGATCAGAGTAAAGTGAGCATCAGCTCTTGTAGGAACACCACTGGCCACCTCTCTGCAATTTACAGCAGTGTGTAAAGATGAAGCTGTGGAGACTGATTTGTGACCTGTGGTATTTTCACATGTGCAGCAGCGCTGCAGATGTGTGTGAATCTCTGCAGTGCGTAATCCGTGGTTCGGGCTGTCTATTCTGCAAGTTTAGCCTAGCAACATAAATGAAAGGATTGTTCTCAAAGTTGCTTTTGTTTCCTGAAATCCTCTTCAATAGCTTTCTAATAAAGAAAGAGAAATAGCAGATTTTCCACTGCATCTGGAAAATTAAGAAATCTGAGCTCTGGCAAATCCATGAGGGAGTGAATGCTACAAGTGAGGATAACTCACAGAGGACGTTTTCTCTGTGTAATATTTGTGAGGACTTTAACTTGTGTGCCTCTGCTGATCCCACCTAACAGAATTAAAGGGAAAGACATAACTCAGCTAATTTTGTCCTAAACCCTGGAGACCACAAAGCAAACCGTGACAACAACAGCAAAAGAAAAAAAAAAAAAAAAAAAAAAAAAAAAAAGAAAGAATTAATGTTTTATTAGTTATATCTGTTCTGTCCTCTCAAATCATAAACTCAGTCTTATTTAATTAAGTTGTAAAGGTTTTTCTTGTAAATAATCACTTTATCATAATTTCCTGCAACTATCTAATGGGAGTTGGATGTAAATCGGAGCATTTATCATAATTCCTACCGTCAGTGTCATCACATCTTGAACCTCTGGATCTTTCTGAGTGATTGAGATGTCCTTGCCTACAAACCCCTCTCCCCACACACCCCTATCCTACCCCACTCCTTGTCTTTCCCCCTGCTGCCTTGGGTTGGGGAAAGCAGTGTTGGTACTTTAAAGAACAGTCTCAGCAGTGGAATATCATTAAAATTAAAAAAAAAAAAAATGATGGAAGAAATGAACAGAAATAAACAACAGGCAATTTAGGAAATAAAAACAGTGACATAAGGTGCAGAATAATGGAATATGGAAAAAATAAAAAATAAATGTGCTGATGCCTAGCTGACAGATTGTTGTCATTCAACTCTCAGGGGCTTTGTCACAACCTTCCAGTAGGGATGCAGTCTCAAACATCTGGCCGGCAACTGGTGCAGAACCTCAGGGCTGTGCTACTGCAGGGAGGGTGTGGGAGGCCTGGGGAGGGAGGCAGGGACCCTGCTCTGCCTCCAGCCTCCACCAACACATCCTGTTCCTGTGCTTCCTTTGGCATAACGTGGCTGTGGGGGCAGGCGAACCGTCCCAGTGAAAAACTGAATTACATTACACCAACCTTAAAAATATGCTGTCAGCACTCAGAGCTGGTTTTGGCTTTTCAACACAGCATTTGAAGATTGCATATAAAACTCAAAGAGTTACATGCAGACTTGTTGGACATGTCTGAAGGAGGATTATACCTCACTGCTTTGGTGCCTAGGCCCTCCTATCATCACACATCTCAATACAACTCCTGTCTTGCCACATGCAGTACTTCACAGGAATAGAAAAGTTCATCCAGAGCATCCACTGGCTACTAAAGTGCACAGACTGAAATAAAACTCAGAGGAAAGACTTCATTTGCAAAAATGAAATTTCAGTGAATCAGTGCAGCTATGCCATGTGAAAGAGTTGAGATGGTCCTTTGAGTTAATATTTCAAAAGTGCATAATTACTGAGCTAACCAAACCCTGAGACTCTGTGGTGCTAAAAGTATAGTTTGTTTGCTTGCTTTTTCATCTTGGGACTTGAAATAAATTCTTGCATATCTTAAATGGAAAATGAGGCAATTTTATGACACAAATCAGGACAAAAACCTCACCTTAGAACAGAAAACAGTTTTGGAATTTGGAAAACATCACTATAGTAAACCAGGCAAAGCAGAATGATTAATATGGATATTCTTGCTGAATGTCTATGTCATTAGGTTTTATAGAAGTCTGGAGGGATTTATGTGTGTTTCTCACAAATACCACAGGGGTAATTTTAGGTGTGTCTATGTGGGTATGTGTGTGTTGCATGTATATGTGTGCATATATACTATTATTTTTCCATTAAAATGTTTTATGTTTTTGGAGGAAGGTTTGCAATAGGATTAGGGGTTACCTTGCTTATATGGTTTACTACCATAACTCATTTTCTCAAAGGAAGGTGTTTTTGTTGTTGTTGTTTCTCTTCTCTTCTCTTCTCTTCTCTTCTCTTCTCTTCTCTTCTCTT
>CM021797.1:5719554-5731348 GCA_011076525.1 Nettapus auritus | reverse complement strand
TTCTTTTCTTTTCTTTTTGTGGTGCTTTTAAATGGTATTCTTTAATATTTTAATATCCTTATCTGATGCTTTAATTTAGCAAAGTCCTGGTTATCCCATGTAGACTGCCTGCAATAAAAAATCTTTCCACACCTTCTGAGTACTGCTATTTGTTTCTCTATTATTTTTCTTATGTTTGGGCAATATAGTTTCCTGCTACTCCCATGGATATATGAAGAAAATATTTATTTAGAAGAGGTATTTTTGCTCAATCCCATCCATTCTTCATCTTAAGACATCACAGTTTTCTTATCCCATTCCTTCTTATCACAATTTTTCACAGAATCACAGAATAGTTTAGGTTGGAAGAGACCTACAAGATCACCCAGTCCAACCTCTGACCTAACACTAACAAATCTTCCACTAAACCATATCCTTAAGCTCTACATCTAAACATCTTTTAAAGACCTCCAGGGATGGGGACTCAACCACTTCCCTGGGCAGCCTATTCCAGTGACTAACATCTCGTTCATTAAAGAAGTTTTTCCTAATATCCAACCTAAACCTTCCCTGGTGCAACTTCAGCCCATTCCCCCTCGTCCTGTCACCAGGCACGTGGGAGAATAGACCAACCGCCACCTCACTACAGCCTCCTTTCAGGTACCTGTGGAGTGCAATAAGGTCGCCCCTTGGGCCTCCTCTTCTCCAAAAGGTATCTTTCTCCCCAGAAATTTATTTGAAATTGTTCAAAAGTTCATTGGGGAATTCAGTCTTTAGCAGTAGCTCAAACAAACAAAAATTAAACAGGCAATTGTACTTTCATAGCATGGCAAATCAGTAAATATATATTATGATGATGTAAAAATTTCAACTTGGCATTTCATTGGCTGAGCAGTATATTCATATATGGTTTTGTTTTTCTCTACTACAGTCCATACACTGTTTATTGAGATTATATTTGCATGAATGAGCTATTTCTATACTCTAAGAGATGGATACAGCCATAGTACTCATGCGGATTGTCTTCTGACTCAATCTATGACACAAGAAAATGGAAAATTTGTAAAGCGCTTGGTTATTTTCTTTATGGATACATGGGAGGCTGTTTTACCATTCAATCAAAAATATTCTAGTTTAACTTGAAATAGCATAAAAATCTTCAGGAAAAAGATATAAACTGAAAATATGAGAAAAAATGTCTTTTTTTTTTTTCAAAATTATTTTTCATATTTTTATTTTTATTATTGAATTACCTGTGGTCATGTAACCTTGCATTAATATTTGCCCAAATACTTATTTGAAGTAGAAAATGTTATTTTCTTCAAACACGTCAAACAAAACAAAACAAAACAAAAGCAGGAACTCCATAACTTTGCCACCACAAAAATCAATGAAACCAACACTTTCTGATGAAAAAGTGTTTTGCTGAAAAATTCTCACCCTGCTCTGTTTACTCCAGTGGCTTAGTTCTGGATGAATGCTTCTAGCAATCAGGATGGCAGAGGAGAATATAATCTGCAGGGCTATTGACTACTTGTTGAAGGCCAAAGAGAGGTTAACAATAAAACCAGCTGCAATATACATTTAAGTTACCTTGAGAAGCGAGAGGCTTATCACAGGTCTCAAGTGGATGGAAGCTTCCATTTAGTTCACCTGGAAAATCTGCTGCCTACCCTTTTTTGAAAGTGTTGCATGCATTTAGAGCTTGACAGATCCAGCTCATCTCATGCAAGTTGCTTAGTCTTTTCTTGCATATAATCACATTCAATCTGAGGGTGTTGCAGCCACATCTCTGGATGTGCGTGTACCACTCTGGGCAGTACAGCTCAAGTCATGGTGGATCAACTGAATGAAGACTTTGTTTTAAGATTCAATAGTAGATGCACAACCAAAACGTAGCTGTGCAGTCCAGAATTGTAAAAGTTTCACATGCTCTTCATTTTTTTCTTCTATCATAGGTATATGTCAATGTAAAGATTTAGAGAAAAGAAAACCAACAAATTAAGATACAAAGATATCTACTTTGAGGGAGGTAAAACCAAAATAAATAATTCAGGAAAGTAAATTGAATCTTTAGCATAAGAGAAGGATATTTTATGCTTTCTTTGGAAAACAAAACCAAAAGAAAATAGACCACAAAACCACCACGAAACAAAACAAAAGAGAAAAAGTAAAGAACCCCAGAATGTTATGATTAGATTGAATATCCCATAACTAGTCATGGTAGTATCAGATTCAGGCTGCAAAACTTCCATTTGGCACTTACCTGACACTGTAACTTTATTCCACCCATGATAGTCCATGTTAAGAAAATTAACATAATCATGGAAGGAAGGAAGGAAGGAAGGAAGGAAGGAAGGAAGGAAGGAAGGAAGGAAGGAAGGAAATTGGTTATAGTTATTACATATAAATTTGCCATTATATTAAGCGCATATTCTCTAAGGCTTTTTTAAAAACAATTTTTGCCAGGAACACCTCAAAGAAACAAATAAATGCGAGAAAAGGTGGAAAAGAAATACAGAACAATTACATGACTCAAATAAAATTACTAGAATAACCAAAAATAGAAATGAGGACTTCAGAGTTTCATGTTTTAACTTGTGAGGTTGGGGGATGTACTGATCTGAGTCACAGTGGATGCCCTTTGCAAAGAGAACACATTTGATATGTAAAAGAGGCTGTTTGTTTAGTTTTAGCATTTCTCCCTAAGGAAACTTCTGCTGAGAGCATCTGCCCATGATTCATCTTATTTTCAGTTGTCCATCATTATCACTAAAAGAAACTAGAATCAAAGTCTGGCTTCTATGGAGAGACTTGTCAGCAGACAGGATGGCATTGAGGCTTCCTGGTTTAGGTGAACCCAAAGTCACTTTCTGACTTATAAAAGGAACAATTCAGAATAATAATGAACAGAAGTGTTGTCAAAGTAATTGTTTGCAGGGTCTACAATGAGTCCCAGAGGCAATGAAGATCTGCATTTACTGGATCCACAGTAACACAGCAACTTTAGTTTCAGTATAGTATCACTTGAACCTCTTGTATAGATGGTACTGCTGGAATCATTCTCTAAGTTCCTCTTTTTTTTTTTTTTTCTTTTCTTTTTTCTTTTCTTTTTTCTTTTCTTTTTTTTTTTTTCCCTCTCCTCTCCTCCCCTGTGGCATGAACTGCCTTTCCTTTAGCTCCTGATGGACCTGTCACTACTGACAAGGTACCTCAGAACCTGCCTTTATTCTTGTTGTGAAGGTCTTTTTCATCTGCAAGTAAATATTGTCTCCAAGACAGAAACAGATCCTCAGATTAATATTTAAAAATTATTATGATGATCCTAGTCTAAGGAATAAACCTTCTAGCAGCCAGCCAACACACAATCTCCAACTCCCACAATGACATTTTTGAAGGAACATAGAGATAAGGTATCATGTCCAGCAGGCTGAATATTGGAACAGTTGGGGCCTTCTCACCAAACCCATAATTTTCAGTTTTCTCGTCTTTGATATTAAATACATAACAATAAAATGTTCAAATCACTGGGGCTCTAAGTTCATTAAGTTACTTAGGGTTCACTAAGTAACTAGTAACTAGTAATCTAGTTACACTAGTTTCATTAGTAACTAGTGATCTTGTAGGTCTCTTCCAACCTAGACTGTTCTGTGATTCTGTGATTCTGTAACTATCAGAATTAGCATCGAAGAAGTTTCGGTGAAATAGTGCACTTTATTTCATCCAGAAACTGAATTTGAATGCAGAACAGAGTTAGAAATTGATTAAGTATAACAATCATTTCAGAAATAAAGGGGGGGAAGAGAAGGAAAAATAAATAAATAAAATAATAATTAAAAACAAAACAAAACAAAACAAAACAAAAAATAGAAGAGCCTTTATTCATATAACTGGAATTTGGAACATTTAATGTCCATAAGATTTAGTCTGTAATTGTACTTTCTCACAGAATTCTCACAGTGATTTTCTCAGTTCCTTTTGAATCTGCTAAGTACTACTATAATGTAATTAGTAGTAAATAGATTTATTTTTCCTCCTCTGTCAAGACGATTTATTTCGGACTTTTCCATCACACTTACTGCTGGGACACCTAACAAGTAGTCCATTTGTTTTTGCAATTTTTGACAAAGAATCCTAATTTAACAAGGAAGAAAGCTGGTCTGATTCCCATAAATGGTAACAAAAAGTGAGTCTGCTTACACCAAAACTGAATTACGACTAATATGCCCAGAAGTCATGTACTTTATTTCAAAAGTAGGATCCAGGTTTTATAGTTGATTAAAGGCAGAAGTCTATTCCCTCTCTATTTGACAGCTTGAAGATCCTTTGCAAGCACAGAAATAAGAGTGGACATGGATTTTCTTGAGTACAAGAAAATCAGATTTGTATTTTAATGGCCTTAAAATTCCATTTTAATTATGGGAAAATAATTTGAGAAAGATTGGTAATAGGCAAAACTTTGAGACCTTTTGTTCTTTAGTGCAGTGAAGGAAACCTCATTAGAGAGGATTTTCTTAGTTAGCAGGGCTTCGGGGTTAATGAGCTGTGAGTGATAATATATAGTAGTAATCCCTCATGGCTGTAACAAGTTGTATTTTATAAACTCCTTAATCTCAGTGGTGAAGGAGATGTGGGGTATGGGAAAGAGAAGAAACTAATTTGCAGAGCTCAGGGAAATTCCAGAGATTTTGCTCTGTGTCTGGAAGTTATTTGGTAAAAAAACCTACAGGTACCACCAGGTCAAAGAAAGGGAATATTATCTGCATGTTTACATAAATGGTGTCATGGGGATGACAGGTAAGAACATTTTCCACACTCATTTCCTAGGCAGAGAAGAGCTATATACAGTGGAGAAGAATAAGCCGAGAGAATATCTTTGGTGTGTGCTCAGTGGAATTAGGCATTTTAAGCATAATTTTGAGGATCAAGGACAGAGACATTAAAAATAATAATAAAAATATCCGTCCTTATTAAAAATAATAAAATAATTTTTATTTATTTATTTTTTTTAAAAAAAGGAAGTGCATAGACATGTGGTTGTTACTGTGTTAATGCACACTCACTTGTGAGGAGCCTGTTACTTAGGGATGGACTCCAGCACCCTATTAGCATGTAGTGACAGCAGGGAAGGTGTTTACAAGATCACCTCAAAACAGCACACAAGAGGTGCTTCAGCAAGGAACATAAGTCAGTTTTCTATAAGTGCCTTAAAAGTTCTTCCTTCTGCTGACAATGTCAATGAATTTTCCTGTACTCACTGAGCTGGGTTAGCTTTCTCTTCTTAGAACTCACTGTTAACTGACATTACAATAATTACAGATGTTTTCTATGAGAAGGAAAGTAAGATCTCGGAGCTTCCAAGAGAAATAAAAAACAGGGCTCCTGTTACCAGTGACCACATTTTGTGGAATAATCTATTAGCTCTCTTCAGTCAAGGGAGCAGGACCCCAGTTAAATTAAATAAATTAAGCTCATGCTCAAGTTCTGTCACTGACAAAAAGCTTAGGAATCACTGTAGTAAGTGTTCTGGGGCTTGAGTCAGGAGAACATGATTGTTTGCCTGCAGAAACTTTCTGCTGTCCCTGAGAAAAATTTAAATCTATTGAATGGATAAAACATTTAATGAATTTAATGAAAAATATATTTAATTTATATATATATATATATATTAGAAATCATTTGGATTTCAAAAATAGAGAGAGAGAATTGATATAACATACAGGTGCTCATATCTCTTTCTACAACTGTTTATTAGCAAGAATCCTATGGAAGTTTTTATGTTTACCAGCAGTGACATCTGACATCCTTCAGACATCTTTTGTACTTAACATAGTATGTAACACAAGTTATCACAGGTGTCACTGTTTAATATATGTGGGAGATCATTTTAGCTTTCCAGTGAAATGTTGTAAACATTAATCCTTGCAATGCCCATGTGAGTTTGATAAGTATTAATCTTCAACAGGTGTAAATCATTGTAACGTCATTGACTAGGACTAGTTAAACATTTTTCCCTTCAAAACTGCTTTTCAACAGAAAATCAGCTTTTTGTTATTTACATGTTCAAATGATCTGATTTCTGGGGAAAAATGTTTTTTGAAAGAACATTAATTCAAGGAACATATCAGCTGGACTTTAGAATGGATATTTTACCTCTGATAATTCACTATGATTTCTTGTGGAAATGCTACTCAGGTGTTGCATGTTGCATCTTCCTTCAAGAGACAAGTTCTTCCACTGTGTTTTATTTTTCAGGAGGTGATCAGTTGTCCACTGATTTGCAATAGGTTTCTTAAGTTTCCTTTCAGTACCATTTCAGGACTTAAGGCTGTAAAGAAGAGTCTTTTCATGGAAGTGGTTTAAGTATTTTATTTGTAGGGGGACAAGGAATCAGGTGAGTTTTGTTTTGTCCTCCTAGTTAACTTCAAAATATTCTATCCTCTCTTGAAGAAGACGGAAAGAAGGAAATTTTTGCTTGGTGTAGTTTTGAAGAACGCTGATCATTTTGCCTTAAGTAAAGTTCAGATAAGAATGCACCAATGCCAAGTAGAATGTTTTGTGCATATATATATGTGTGTGTTTATGTATGTATATATATACATATACATAAAATTGACTTGTAGTTTGAAGGAGGAGCCTAGAAAGTGAAATAGGTTTTCATGATTTCAAACAGCTTAAGATTTTAGCAATACCTAAGACTTTCATCTGTATACCACAAATCACATTATAAGAGGTAGCAGTAACATTGCCATATTAAAGACAAAAGGGAAATAAATGTGATGTCCCTAAATTCTGCAGCAAGTCTTTCATAGATGGATTTTGTTGGTTTTGATAAACTTTGGATTAAGTCTATATCAAGAAAGATTACTTTTACAGTGTCCTATTCAAGTAAATAATGTAAGCAAGAGGTTCTTGTATAGACTGGAACATGTGCTTTAGGTTAAAGACATGCTGGAGTGTTGTCCTAACCAGAAATTTTTCCCTGAAGTAAGACTATGGGCTAGCTGCCCAGCTTACAATATAATATGAAGAAGATAGTGAAGTCATGCAGAGGAAGAGTGTAGGAAGAACAGACTAGGGAATGCAAAACATCCAGGGCTGGCGAGGTACCATTGTTTGGAACAAAAGATTGAAATGCCTTGGAACAAAACTCCTGAAATAAATTTGAAAATAAAGTGTAATATTACTACAGAGTCATATTGTCAGTAGCAAGAATGCTTAGGAGAGAGAAAGAGAGGGCGAGAATATTCGACTGGTAATATTTTAAAGGGTAACCAATGCTCACTAGCAGCTGCAGTAAGACATTAAGTAATAGAGCACAGTAATGTTAACAGCTCTCTTGGTAAGAGTGGTAAATGAAATAAACCTCAGCATTCGGTGTATCATTAATCTATAGTGAATAATGGCACTGGTAGTGTAAGGAGATTAAAAAGGGCATTGTAAACATTTGTGGCTGTATAATACACAAATTAAAACTGTGTGAATGCTCGCAGCTGCATAATCTACAAATTAAAAAGTGTAATAGCATAGCATTAATTACTGGCTGATCAATTCACCCATAATTGCTGGCATGTAGATGAACAATTACAGGTCCGAAATGTTATTTGTGAAAGAGACATTGACCTTGGAACCATAAGAAATGATAATATATTATAAGGCAATACAGGCTTGTGTCAAAAACCCTCTATCAGTATTTGCTCTTGCAGGCTAGTTTGCTCAGCAACCCTAATCATACTTTTTCCTGTATGCTATTGTGCCTGAAGTAGATTATTTTATGTTTGAATTACACAAATATCTGACTGCAAAGTATTTCCTGTAATCACTGTAGATAGATGTTTATATGCACGTTACTCAGTAGATATGTAAGCAGAACTACACCTTATTACAGGAGTGGGTTTGATATCAGAGCCAATTAGCTAGGCTGCTGAGCATTTCCCTATTACCTCATCCTACTTCTATTTACTAATATGTTTGCCAAATGTCAATGGCTTGGTCTGTTTGGGTCAGATTTGTTGGTTGATGTGTTTCTTTAAAAATGTCAGCCAGAACCCTGTACATATTTCTGAGAATTAACCTAGAAAAACTGCAAGTGTTTTGCCTGTTTTAAAATAGAAATGAGCCATTGTCCATTTCTTAGACAAGTGCTTGCAAAGGGTCTTGAAATACAGCAGGAGGGAGTGTTGCTGGGCGTGAGGCAGACTTTTTATTCACCCCTGTGCACTGTTTCTTGAAGCAAATGTAACTCCCACCTACTCCGTGGAGACTGATAGATTACAGCAGCCAGCCTGGGAGGTAGGCTTCAAAGCAGGGGAAAGATTCAAGAGGGAAGAAACCTTGGGACTAGAGGAGGAGAGAGCTTTGCATAAGGAGGGTGGGAGAGTGTAGATCTGGCTAAGCCTAAGCCAAAGATCAAAGATGGGAAGTAATGAAAGAAGGTTGGTCCTGAAAAGGGAGATAAGATAATTAAATCATTCCACATGTATGCACAAGTTATAGCATCCTTAATTACATACTGCTTTTCTACTAGGGGAGAAAAATGCAGTGGTGTGTATATGGATGTGATTGTATAATTAAGAGTAGGCAATTGTGACAATTGTTGCTTGGAACAGTGATAACTTTTCTGACACAGTGTATAAATTGTACATATAACATGTAGGTCTTGATTCTGTGTATACGTCCACTTGCTAACTACTTAGATAATACCACTTTTTTACGTGACTGCTATCATACATAAAATCAAATATATGTAAGCATAAGAGGCTTTATTGGTCCTCACCTCAATGCAGAGACTTCTGTAGTTCTGTTCACTTGCCCACAATAGTTTCCTTTATAAATAACAGGGAGGGCAAATAGTCTCGTTCCATTTGCAATCCGTCTCCTATTTACATGCATTCAGTTCTGTTTTTTCCTGTCGTGTTGTCATGTAATATTTCAGAGTCTGTGCAACAAAACAATTCCCAGTAGTAACAGGCAATGGAATAGGACATTTGGAAAGCTATTTCTCTCATCAGATAGTTTAGTACTACGTTCAGGAAAATCCACTGTCTAAGAAAAATTCCTCTAGCAACCAAAAACATATGACCCCAATGCTCTGCTCTCTGGACTGGTTCTCCAAAGAATATAAAATCACATTTAAGGTGTTAGTCCTGGTAACCACAGCTCTCTGTGGATCTGCACAGGTTATTCAAGAAATTACTTCATCCTGCACAGCACTGACTGTCCAACAGATAAAAGGTAACTCCAGCCTTAGGAATGAGACTTGAACATTGTTAGGATCTGTGCATGGAGTCCCAAAACACATCAGCAGCTCGAGGAAATGCATCTTTTCCAGCAAAAACATGGTGGAATAAAAGGGGAGGGAAAACAAAACAAAAAAACAAACAAACAAAACATACAAACAAACAGAAAAACTCATCAGACTCACTTACTTGATTTATTTTTTTCTTCTCTTCGTCATGGGTAACCTTTAAAGTGTCTGAGACTGGAGCCAGGCAGTAACTTCCAGAGTTTAGTATTCTGTGTGTGTTTTTCAGAAATGTTTTTTATATCTTTAAACAAAATAATTCCTTGTTAACAGGTCATCCATACAATACTTATTATAAAAGAATTTTAAAACTTGATTTTCACAGAGGAAATAGGGTGGTGGTGGTGTGAGAACAGTAAGTTATCAGCACCGAATCCTTCTGTCCTAAGGGATAGTATGAGGACAATGCTGATAATTCCTTCCTCCTCAATCTTGTATCTCCTTGGATCCAATGGATTTTTTTTTGCATTTCCTACATATTTTTATACCTTGCAATGGCCTACAACTCCATATTACATCCAAATTCATTTTATATGCTGCATTTTATGTATGTGAGATACAATTTCTTTGTTCTCTTTCTTACCACTGCAGCCACTTTTGTCCAGATTGATGTCTTTATTTTAAAGAAAAAAATATATATATTGGCTGGGTTGTTTATAGCCATTGGGTCTTCATTGCCAGTCTGTGAGCTGTCTCTTAACATCCCATTCCTGTGCTCATTTCCACCATGTGACCCTCCATTTCAAGGCTTGTGCTATTGTAGAAAGGTTGCATGTTTTGATACTGTGTTATTATGTTAGTCATAAATCTCTCATTCTACATGGAATAGCTACTTGTTCCTATCTACATAAAATGTATGTCTGGATGATAAACTAACAAAAGCAAAACAAAGTCAGCACAGCCACACAATGATTAACAAGCCTGCTGCTACAGATAAACCAGGTGACCACACACCTAGAGCAGGTCAAGAAAAGTTCAAATACAGTCTGATATGGCCCAGAGCTGAGGCCTTGCAAACTCCATAGAAATTGGTGGTCCAGTACTGACAGTAGTACTCTGACTGATATACAGGGCAACTGATCAGGATTTTTTGTACAAGAAAAAAAACGATGAAAATGAAATCTGATTTGGCATAGAGCAACATGTCCTAGAATGAAGAAGAAGAAAAAAAAAAAAAAAAAAGGAAAGGATTTTTTCACACTTTTTACCTATAACTTTTATTTTAAATTTTGAGCCTTTTTCTGAGAAAATGGTAAGGAAAAACTGTATAGTAAAACAATATAGTAAATAAAGTCTTTTGTATAATGAAATAATAAAGTTTCAAATATATAGAAATATAGGCCTTGGTTACTAAACAATGATGAACAATTAAAGTATTTTTATAAAAAACAGGTATTTAATATCAGAATTCAGGATTATCTTTTCCTATCTGTAGTTTTATTTTCTCATTCTTTACTGCTATTATATAAATAATTCAATTATGGCAGTTTTAGTAACCCAGACTTGACCAAGCCTGAATTTACAGGTTGAAACACAAAGTAATAAATAGCTTTATATTATTTATGAATGTCACAAAACCTAAAAGTCAAAGGAGACAAAATATGAAATACAAACAAAATCTTTTAACTACTGACTGTGACTTTTAGATATTTCAGGTTTTGGACAGTCAATTTGATGTACATTGCACAAACACATATCTGAGAAAAAGGAAAGGTGCAATCACTGATAAGCTGTCCTTCCTACACCTGCAGGTACACCAAATTCTGTTACATCATGCAGATGGTTATCATTTAAGATGCAAAAGTCTGTATAAAGCCATATGAAATTCATCAAGATCTGATGAAAGAGAAGTTAGTGAAGAACAACAAACTGCTTTTTCAAACATACTGGCCTCGTAACATGTATGGTACGCAATTACAACAATACTGGAAATTAAGCTTAAGTGTTGGCCATCCTTTTTGGATGTTACAATAGAGTATTTTGATACCAGAAAGCTGTATGGAAAATAAATGTTGAGCACTGCCATCATAGATGGCACTTTGACTGCTACCTAAACCTTGCCTGTAATAAACCTGAGCTATGCAGGGCACCTTGACTAAATTAAACAAAGAGGGAGCAAGTGAGGGGTGAAGAGGTGAAAAGAAAGATGCTGTCAAATCATTGAGGATGTCCTTATGGAGCAGGCCAACTAAAAGATGTTGCTTGTTGTCTGATGACCAACTGATTTTATTGCTCTCTTTATGCGTAAGTATATTGAATTTCTGTTTAGAAGGGGAAAGAATGGTGGCAAAAAAAAAAAAAAAAAGCCATTTGGCTTCTCCAACATAAGGCAAGACTTCTTATTCACAGCACTTATACATTCTTCAATAGGAATGAAAGAATAATAAAACAACCGAGACCGGTTGCAGCTCTCACTTATCCTACACAATCATTGTGACAGGAGGTTTATACATCTGTAAGGAATGTTTCTTTCTGAAATTTAAAAGTTTTTTCCATGATACTGATGTCTAT
>CM021797.1:5678734-5719454 GCA_011076525.1 Nettapus auritus | reverse complement strand
TTCTTGCTTGATACTGATGTCTATTGAACTGTGTTTATATTTATTACATTGTGGAATTGTTATCCTGTTTTATACATTGGTAGCTTTTAGATGGATTGAAATTTTATATAAATTCTTTCCTTTCACAAGCTGGAGATGAAGGTGAGAAGAAGAAAGGGAAAGAACAGTGTTATTGAGGTGTTTTATAACCTTCGGGCAAACATATAAAAAATGATTTAGGCTCCAAAATCAGTCACAAAATATAAGTGCAGACCTTAAAATAAAAATACAAATAGATATTCCAAAATTGAAATAATATCTTTTTTCTTTACTTGTCTTTCTTGCCAGTGCATCCTTTTAAATGACCATGGTCCTAAAACTGTGTGAAAACTGTCTTCTTGGTTACTCCAACTGGGCTGGACTGTGGCATTGTCCTTCGGATGTCCTGAGACATGTTAGAGTGGTACATGTCAAGGGGAAGTTGTGTCAGGAAGGCTTCAAAGTCAGGAGGGCTTCAAAGCCGCAGACAGGGTATCATTACACCAAGCTTTAACAACTGTTCAGGTTAATGTCAGTGGGATAGAGGAGAATAGTTCAGTTGGAAGAGATCTAAAAAGATCATCAAGTCCAAGAGCATAGCTGCTCCAGGGCTAACCAGAAGTTAAAACACTTTTTTGAGGTCATTAACCAAATGCCTCTTGAACACTGACCGGCTGAGGAGTAGGACACCAGAAGGATATTGCCATTAACTCCTTGAATGGTAGAATGGGCAAATGTTTTATCTGTCAAAATCTGAAGGGATGCAGAAGGATTTTCAAAAGTAAAATGATAGCCTGGCTGTGGCACCTGCCTCTACAAACTTACCAGTTTTAATTGCAGGAAAGGCATAGAAATAGCACTGAGACCCAGTAGGTCATTCTTTGGCTGTTTGCCAACTGCAAATTATGAATGTATTACCTAAGATTTTTGAATTGCATGCAGGAGTAAGACACTAGCTTACAAAGGATAAGAGTCTTGCATCTTATTCCTAACCTAATATACCATCTATTACATTCATTCTTCCTTTTCTTTGTATCTGAATTAAACCTTAAGGCTGATATCAGTCTTTATGTTATTGGCATCGACAGGTAGAGCTGAATTATAAAAAATATTTGCAACACCTGACTCTCACAGCTAAAACAAAGATTTTAAAAAATATGGCCCTCAGACTGTATAAGCTTATATCAACTTTTTTCCCTTTCTCTCCTGTGAAGCATGGCTTAGAAGTCACAGCTGGCACATTAGAAAAAAGAAATACAGTAAAATGAATAAAATATACTCTCATTCACAATTTCCTAGAGGCTCCTTGGTTGTTAATTGAAACTTTTGTCTACTTTATTGAACAATAAAAGTGACAGAAACTACTCTCAGGTGTCCTTCAGTATTAAAAAGAGGATAAAGGGTTCCTAGCAAAGGTGACAGAAATTAATGTGGTGAGCCCAGCTATCAAACATTTTGATATGTGAATTGCCTGATATTTCTATAATGCCTTCTTATGATTGGAAATGTTATCGCTTCTATTGAATCAATAGAAAATGTTAAAGCTCCCTGGAACCCCAATTACAAAATAAAGCTAGAAGGTTAACATCTGGGACCAGCAGAGATAGAAACAATTTCTATTGTCATACCTTTCTGACAAGTAAATGTCAGAAACATAACACCTTCCGCCAGGCTCAGTACAGAGCACATGTAAAAGAGTGATTGCAAGGCAGTCTCAAGTCAAATCACCTGTCATCTCAGCTTTGACATGGAATTACTTTTGTTTTATGCATCTATTAACCTTGAACTATCAGCATTTGTTTTAATGTTCTGGTCTGAAGTGACCTAAATGTACTTCTTTAATGCACTTCTTGCTGTAGCTAAAAGGGAGAAAGAAGGGGATGGGGGGGGGGGGAGGAGTTGGAACTGTTAGGGTGGGGAGGGTGAAGTTAATTTTGGTTCCTGTGGCATGCCTATGCAGCAGTCCTTTTCCCAGCTCCCATCTAGAGACAGACATCTCAAAGACTTATCTGGCAGAAAAGATGGGAGAATGGAAGGTTGTCAGTAGCATCTCACACAATGCCTCTGGCCTACATGGTGTAAATCCCATTTCTTTTTTTTCACAGTGAGGCTAGAGGGGATGAAGAATGAACACCAGAGGATGTAAACCCTCCAGCTGCTGCAAAAGAGGAACTCTCAGGGTTCCTAGGTGAGACAACAGTTGTATCATGACTCTGTGAAAAAAGCCATGTCTGAAAACAGCATGTCTGATCTAAACTCTTGAGTCAGGATATGATATACAGATGATGGTGTTGTTTTCTGACCAGTGCAGAACACAGTATTAAAATATTGGCTGGGTATTAGAATGTGAGGTTCTTAATGATTACACCAGAAGACCTCATTGGAGAGATTATCCCCGGTTTCCACCGTCATAAAACAAATCAGAATACAAATTTACAAGAGTGGAAATTACCATTGTCAAACATTCCTTAGCAAAGAAGAGAAAGCCTTTTCATCTGTAGATTTTACTCTATGTTTCCCAGCCTAAATGCCCTACAGTGTGAAGGAAAGACATGCTTGAACACCAGCTGAATAAGTTGTGACTAGGTTTCTCAGATGATTCGGACCATTTATTCCTTAAGGAACATATTATTTTAAGCCATGCTTTGCAAGATGACCACCTATGAAAATCCTTTTGTTTGGAAGATGCAGCCTTTTGCACACATGCATTAACTTACTGCACATATTACACATTATAGGCTTGTTCAAATTATTCTCAGAGGCCCTATTGCCACAGGGTTTGGGCACCTTACACACTTTAATATGGCAATCCTTAAAATTTTCTGAAAGGTAATTATTCTTGGAGGAGTCTAAATTCCAGACGGCTGGTTTTTCAATGGCATGAATAACAGTAAGATGCCACTTCAAGACAGTGAGGTGTAGGTGTCTAAATATCATTTTGAAATCTAACCTAGATAGAAAGGCCAAATCTTTATACAGGTTAAATATACGGAGAAGTGTGTAATGGAGTTTTCTAAAGCATCGAAGTAGTGTTTGGTGTTCATTTTAAACAGCCATTCCTCAGGTGGAGAAGAATTTACAGTCAGAGAACTGGACACTAAAATACATTGTAATTATTTTTATTTCAACTACCATCATCATCATCCTCATTAAAGGTTTTTACACTTAATCAGCACCATAGAGAAGAAATTTCTCCATTAGAAACATTACTCAGAATTTTGGTGGTCCTGCAATGTCTCTTATATGTGACTTTCTGGGGTTAAAACTGTGCTTTGCACAACCTCTCCTCTTTCCTGTCTTGTCTCCTTTAAGGGCAAAATGATTAGGACAGTATTCTCCTAAGCTCTAGGGGACCAGCATGAACATGAATATGCGCCTGAGACATAATTCAGATTCCCAATTATTTAATAATGTATAAGGCAGAGATTATTGCTTGCTTATTTTCACTATTTTAGAGTTATCTTTGTGAATTCAATAATTTTGTGTAAATTTAAAAATTCATAGATGAAGTTTGGTCAACCAAGAAAATAGAAATATGTAAACTTGGTACAGCTTGATGCCCACATATATTTGTAACTAGTTGCTTCTAAGAGTTAGGAACTCAGTCCTGATGCAGTTAATATTTTTATTTATCCATTTATTTATTTATTTTTATGGAGATTGATCTGTTATCTAGAGAAACAATCAGAAGGTATATAGATTCCTTGACATGCCCTATGGGGAATGCCATCACTATGGCACATGTGAAGTGGAAGACTCACATGTACTGGGAGAATGATGTTTGCACTTTGTTTAGCAAAAGGTGTATTGAATTGTAAAGGTCTGAAAGATGATTATGTTGTGTCAGGTTTTGCGAACATTAATTCACAGGGTTGGGCTGAAGTAGCTCAGCTGGGAGAGCGTTAGACTGAAGATCTAAAGGCCCCTGGTTCCAAGCCCAGGCTTCAGCAGTGTTTTGGGGGTTCCATTTCTGAGCTTATCAGTACAGCAGAGACATGGACATACTAGATAGAGTCCAGTGAAGGGAAGGTGGTCAGGTGACTGGAGTGCCTCTCATATGAGGAAAGGTTGAGAGAGCTGGGACAGTTCAGCCAGGAAAAGAGAGAGAGAGCTCTCTCTTGGGGGAATCTTATCAATGTCTATAAATACCTGGTGGTATGGTGCAAGGAGGATGGAGCCAGACTCCTTCCAGTGGCACCCAGTTACAGGACAAGGGGCAATGGGCACAAACTGAAGCAGAGGAGAGTCCCACTGAATACCAGGAAACACCTTATTGTGTGTGTGATGGATCACTGGAACAGTTTGACTAGAGAGGTTGTGGAGGCTTGTTATAAATAGTTATATTTATACCATAGTTATAAATCTAGAATATTGATGCATTGCTTTTTTTTTTTTTTTTACACTCCCATTATGCTATTGTGGCATATACACATTGTAAAAGAAAGAAGAATCAGGCCATTAATACAGTCACTGTTGTAATTGCATTTTTATTCATGCAGTGCCCCAAAATGTGAAGTTAACAGCTTGTTATGTGGGTGTACATTAATAAGCACAATGGGGGTTCATAACAGAGGTTCTAGGTGCTAATGCAATATGAATTCATGAATTAATAATTGCCATTAATTAATTCTACAGCCAAATATCACCCAACAATGACTAACATAGGAAGAAAAGTCTCAGCAGCCTCTCTGTCAGACCTCACTTGTGGCTGTTTCTAGGGCTTTTTCATGGTCTGAGGGAATAAAGTTTAGTGGAGGGAAAAGGAAAAGGTGAGGTATGGAAAAAGAGTCCCTTCAGAAGGGAATGAATTATTGAAATTCAGACAGAAGTAATAGGAAACACAAGAAGACAGTCACTGTGAAACTCCAACAGGGCAAAAAGCCCAGATGGCCTGTGGAAATGATAAAATTAAGTCTTAAATTGATAGTGATACTAAACTTGGGACTTGATTATCCTGACAGATGTGCAGGCTACTGCCATTGACTTCAATAGGAGGTGTATGATGGGGAAGTCAGACTTTAGAACTGCTGAACTGTGTTCAAATAAGGAGAGTGAACTTGAGGAATGACATCCTCTAGGTAAAAATTATAACTTCAACTTTACTTGACATCCCATGACTGAAAAAATGTAAGTGACTAAGATGTTTTCACTAAGAAAAAATAAATATATATTTAAATAAGAGGAAGTCTATTACCTGGTGAAAGGCTATAGAAATTTCATGGGGAATCAGTTCCCTCCTCCACCTTCCCATTCTCCTCCTCCTACAAAGTATTGTTAAAGATCAGTTACATTTAATTTAATTACACTGGTGTGAGCGTAAAGTAACTACAGAAAGTACAGTGATTTTACACCAGTTTGTACCAGCTTTATTGAGATGCAGATCCAGCTTGAGGGGTGTAAAGAAATATGAGATAATAACATAAAATGACTAAAAAGGGTCTGGTCTGAAAACATGAACAATAATTCTATGATTGAAAGGATGTGAACATTATAGCAACTTTAAGGGCTATTAAGTCAGTTCCTATGTGAATCTGTAGTGTGAATTGTATAAGCATTTGGAATGTGTTGATGATAAAGGGATTCATAAAAGTTGTTATGCTGATTTTATGTTGATGGATGTTAGAATATAAGGTGAATTATTAACCACAGGAAAGTGAGACTAATGTTTAAGTGCTGTGATATATGTGTAATTGAAAGCAATTTCTTCTATAGAACAAGGAGATTGTGGACATAAGTGAAACAAACTTTGAATAAAATTCAGGTGAAGTGGAATCTGTTGGGTGTTCAGAGCTAGGAAACAAAGGGAAAATAAACTTGCCTGAAAAACAAATATTACTACTAGAAATAAATAATTTGCATTTATATAGAAACTTCTATTCAGAAAAAAAAGCCCAAAGCAAGTTACCCACTTGCTAAAGCATTTATAAATAATGCTGTATATATAGTAATGCATATACAATACCTTTTTTTCTAGGGATCACGTTTTTCTTGCAGATATATTTTCAGTCATATAGCACTCCAGTAAGACCAATATGATTGTTTACCTCTTAAGAGGGGCACAGTGAAGAAGTCAGAGGTTAACCAGCTTTGTCCTGATTCTGCTGAAGTCAATAGCACACCTTTACCAAAAAGAGTTGGGTAAATAGATATGGAATGTTTCTCTGAAACCAATACAAATACTGGTGTTCACTCTTCTGCCTAAAGGAGTCAAAACCTGGCAGTAAATGATGTATTAAGTATACAGTAACCACCAGAAGAAGAAACAAGAGTCCTGATTTTCAGTCTTAGTTGTCTCTAAAGAGGTTCAGATGCCTGATTTTCTATTCCCTCACAGCAGTGGTCCTGACTGATAACACCAAGGACTTGTACCTTGGGAAACCAAGTTACTGGCATGCAGTCCTTTGAGGATATATTGATGGGAAAGCTACAAATATGGGGCTACATCCTGTATATGCTAGTGTATGACTGACAGCCAACAGAGGTTCTTTCAGCTGTGGATAGAATGAATATTTCAGCCATCTGATGAGCAGCAATAGAATATTGGTCCTGCTGAATAAATGGTGGTGTTACAGCAATTTTTTAATTAGTAAGAATTTGAAATGACTGGCATAATCATGTCTCATGAGCACTGTAACCATCATGAATTAATTTGAGTAAATACTTTGTATAGCATCATGTGTTCTTTACCAAAAGACGTGGACTTGGTATAAATTCCAAATCTCTGTGAAATCTAACTCTAAACAGAGCCTAAACAAGAGGTGTATGAAGTTACAGTAATTTAGCTAAGGCTCTGACCTAAAACCTGCATGTATGATGTTAATACTAATGTATTTTTCTGATGATGAAATATCCTTGAATTATTATACTCATTCTATACCACCATTTAGCTTTGATGATTTTACTAAAATTTAAGATCCAAGGTTTATACTTAATCCCAGTATAGGAAACTGCTTTTTGCTAGGACATACATCAAAAAAATGTGGGGAAAATAGCCCATATAAACCATTAGTTTGATGTAATAAGGCAGAGGAAACACCTTTGAAGGACAAGACATTTAAACAAACAAGCAAACAAACAAAACAGAAACAGTCAGTTAAGTGATTAAGTAATATAGAGAGTGAGTTTTTCATTCTACTTAGAAAAGATGTAATGCTGGTGCATGGTTTTAACAGTTATTTGAAATAAAATTATCCAAGAAGCCTGTAAACATTTATAATGGATTAAAGTGGTAGTTTAGGTAGAAAGACCAAAGTCAGACAGTAAGCATTTTACCTATTCTGAGTCCCATTTCACATCAGTCAGTAGGGGATGCAAGCCCAGAAAATACATTTTTTCTAGAAATTAAACTGTTATTTTTTATTTTTGGTTAAAGTAAGAGTTTTGTATTTTTTTCAACTGTTGTGAATAAAAGGTTGACATTTTTTTCTTTCTTTTGTTTCTTTCCCTTCTCCTTCTCTACTTGCAATGAGGAAGAAAAAAAAAAAAAAGAAAAGGGCAGAAAAAGATGACCCAGAGTTATTGATGTTTAGATTAGAACCTCTGGGATTTTTAGTACTTCACTGAGCTATGCTATCAGTTTTTGTCCTATTAGCATACACCTATTTTTTTCCCCGTTAATTATTTTGACAGTGAAATAAAGGCTATTGCAGTGTGCATTACTGCATATTTAGACATTGGTGAATGGAATCAACCTTTTATTCAGTCTCACTAATGAATGTATGTACTTCAGCCTCTCCCATAAGATTCACCTCTTTGGAAATATATGTCAATTAAACTTTTGAGACTGATCCACTTATCAGAGCTACCAGTTGTTTCAAAGGGGGGGGACACCAGGAGGAATATGGAGATACTCCAGACCACAACATGCTTGGCTCTGTAGAAAACCAAACTGATAAGAACTGATAAGTCAACAGATGTATGCAGATTCAGGGACAAAAAATAATAATAATAATAATAATTAATTAATTAAAAATGGAACCATTGATTATCTAGATTTTTACTAATACCAGAAATTATTTTGCATTCTTTGAAATTGTTCTTTTTGTTGTGCTGGTGGTGGTTGTTGTTTGTCTGTTTTGTTCTGTCCAGTCCTGAATTGTGGTCACAGTTCAGAGATAAGAAACCAAAGCATAAAATGTTCTGAGTTTGCACACGGTCACCGAGGAAAGACATATAAAGCCCATTCCTGTGCCTTCAGCACAAGAATGCTATTGATTGAATGTTACAAGAAAATTATCATGAGAAGCAGATGACCTCTTTTGCGGTCCTGCTACCTTTCACTTCTTCCACCAGACCACATCCTCTGTTGGGGCACTTGTATTATTCAGTGGAGACTCCTAGTGTGGTGAGCTAAACTAATTTTCCAATGAAATTACTCCTACTTAAGGCAGTTGTATTTTGCTGTCTAAAAACAAATCAGTGATTCTGTGAAAACTGAGTGTTACATTCCTGAAAGTTGAGTGTTTTGTTGCTGTTTAGTCACTCAGAAGTTTTTAAATGCTTCCTTTTTTCATTCTACAGGGACAAACATTAATAATCATTCTAGAAATTTATTTTCTTTTGTCTTTCAAATAAAAATTGACTTTTTTGTCTTTCTCATTCTCCTTATGTGAACCCTCACCATGCTGGGTTTAAGTGGCTGGAGCAGCTGTGTCTGGGTCCTATTGGATATAATGAGGAAACCAGGGGGTCACATAGAGATTATAATGCTGATGTCCTGGGAGCCTGAGCTGGAGTTCACCTGCACAAAATCTACCATAAACCATAGGTAACACCTGTGAATGGTCACTATAATGAATACTTAGAAGATGCTATAATCCCAATTACAGTCTAGGAAAAACAAAAAACAAAACCAACAAGCCACCACCACCAGCAACAAAACACTACGAGCCCCCCTAAAAACAACACCTATCCCCCTTCCCCTGCCCCGCCACCCCTCAAAAAAAATCCAAGCCTTCCAAAATCCAACAACAACCAATAACAAAACTTATTTGCAGGCCTTGGGTGAAATGAGAGATGCCTTAGGAAATGGTGTGGAAAATAGAAACATTCTTTATTTATAATCAGCTCAAGGCAAGTTAGTTTTAGGAGACTTCTTTGATATGTCTTTTTTCTTCTGTCATATACAAAATGACTTACTGAAGATTTCTCTTTCTCCTCTTCCACTTTCTCTCTTTCCCTCCTTTTTCATTCCTTACATGAATGCTTCTTTACATACAGCTAAATGGATGTTCTCAGAAATAATTTTGAAAAGAGAACCAGTTCATGCAGATTGAATAAATGTGTATGGGATGTGGGAATATGAAGGAGATTTATAGTAATTAGGTACTCATTTCATAGTTTCCAATCTGGTACATATACAGGTCAGCTGAGTGAAGTCTGTGATGGCACTTGAAGATCTCCTAGAATCCCTTTAAGGGAAACTTCAAACCTACTACAACTTAGAAAGTAGTAATACCATGAAGAAGTAATTTCTTCACCATAAGTGCAGAAGTATTCTGGGATTTGGTGTATTCCTTTCTTTACAGGAAGGTCCTGTCAATTCAGGAGCAGATTGCACTCACTCCTCTCTTCATTTGTTCTTTGGTGTTTTGTCTTACAACTACCTGTCTTCTGCATGGGGGAAATATTTTTTCGACACAATGAAAATAAAAGCATTAATATTTTATTTTATTTTCAGCTTAAAATTATTATATTTTTTAACTCTTTTTTTTTTTTTTTTTTAACACAATAAGTTGATTGAATTTATATATATATATATATATATATATATTTTTGGATAAAGCTAGTCAGCCTTGACCTACCTGAAAATAAGATTCTATTTTCATGAGAGTATTTCTCACACCAGCTACCCAAACTATTTTGGTTATCTTAAATTAGTATTTTAGTTTAGTTTAGTTTAGTTTTTTTCATTATTTTCTTTTATTTTAAGTAGAAATATCATTTTTTGTCTCACTTGTCATGCTGTTAATTACAAGCACAGGCAGGAGGGTTGGTGATGAAAAATAATTCTAGACAGCAGTATTTCAAATGATGGATGGAGCTATCTAGACTACCGGGAGTTTGGCTGCCCTAGGTGTCGCATCCAGGAATGAGAAAGGTGGAGGTAAACTGTGGAGATCAGAAGAAGAGAGGTTAAATTTCATTCGTTGCCTTTGATTCTGTGCCAACCACAATTTCAACTCTGTGTCCTACAGGTCTGCTCTGAGAAAGACAGATAAATTATTTTACAAATATGACTGGTATTTGGCCTTGAACTATCCCTCTTAACTTTAAAGCACCTCAGCAGTGTGGAAGCCCAATGTGGAATCAGTGCAGTGGTTCATTGTGAATCTGTTAAGAGTGTTCATGAGTTGTTATTCATCTGGAATAAAAAGTAGTTAAAATCGTACCACAGAAACAACATAAAATAAGAGCAGCAATTACAAAAATTTATACCTGGACAGAGTCAACCCTGAAGACCAATTTTAGTTACCTCAAACTGGAAGTTTTTCTCTTCAATGCAATTACATTTGCAAATAAGTAATAATAATAATTAATAATAATAATAACAACAACAACAACTTTTGACCTAAAAAGTAGCACTCCTGCTGTGAGTATCAACAGTTTGCTATTGAAAACTGGAAAACTGAAGCTTTCATTTTCCTCCTAAAGATACTGGTTTAGATGGGTTTATATCTTCCAAATAAAATCATTCCATGCAAATTCCCACCTTGCTCTAGGTCTAGACTCCAATAGTGACTGACTTGTGGTAAGGTGATCTGCATCATCATGTCTTTCCCATTGTCTGGTTTCTGAACAGTAGTGCGGGTGTTTTAGAGAGCAAAGGATGTACTCCGTCAGGCAGATCTGAATGAACAGAGATGAATCAAATGTGCTATGCAGAACTGCAAATATAAAGATAGCTGGAAAATGTAATAAGAATTTAAGAAAAAGTTTGTCTTGTGCTAAAATAGGGACTGCCACTGCATAAATAGAGATATTGAGATGGACCACAATTCTCATGGGATTCATTAACATGAACTCTAGCATCTGAAAAGAAAATAGTCAGGACTGCACTAGACACTTTATAGGCATTCTAGTTATTGAAAAGAAATCAGCATGATCAATAAATCATTACCATGGCCTGTCTTGGAGACCTATCTTAAAAGGACACGAATAATATCCCTCTATAGAAACAGTGGGTTTGTATGACAGCTTACTCAGACATACACCAAAGGGGATGTATTTCAGTATTTGACCAACAGAATCACAGAATCACAGGATGGTTGAGATTGAAAGGGACCTCTGGAGATCATCTAGTCCAACGTTCCTGCTCAAGCAGTGTCCCCTACAGCATGTCACACAGGATTGTGACCAGGCACCTTTGGAATTTTTCTAGGGAAGGAGACTCCACAACCTCTCTTGGCAACCTGTTTACAGTGCTCAGTCACCATCTCACTAAAGACGTTTTTCCTCATGATCTCCCTTTGGTGAATCCATGCTGACTACTCCTGATCACCTTCTTATCTTCCACATATTTAGAGATGGCCTTGAGGATGAGCTGTTGCATCACCTTCCCAGGTATTGAGGTAAAAATGACTCACCTGTAGTTCTCTAGTCTTCCTTCCTAACTTCTTCCCCTTTTTGAAGACTGGGGTGACCTTTACTCTCTCTCTCTCTCTTTTTTTTTTTTTTTTTTTTTTTTTTCAGACCTCAGGCACCTCTCCTTATTGTCATGACTTTGCACCAGCGCAGATTTAGGTTGGATATTAGGAAGAACTTCTTTACTGAAAGGGTTGTTAGGCATTGGAATAGGCTGCCCAGGGAAGTGGTTGAGTCACCATCCCTGGAGGTCTTTAAAAGATGTTTAGATGTAGAGCTTACTGATATGGTTTAGTGGAGGACTTGTTAGAGTTAGGTCAGAGGTTGGACCCAGTGATCTTGTAGGTCTCTTCCAACCTAGAGGATACTGTGATTCTGTGATTCTGTGACCCTTCAAAGATTACTGAGAGTGACTTAGTAATGATGTCCACCAGGTCCTTCAGCACTTGTGGGTGCATTCCAGAGGAACTGTGGAGGCCAGGCGTAGACTTGTGGAGGCCTAAATGATCTCTAACCCAATCCTCCTCAATGAAAAGAAAATATTCCTTTCTCTAGCCTTTCCCCTGGTCTCCTGGGTCAGATATTCCTGAGGGTTGACCTTGGCAGTGAAGACAGACGCAAAGAAGACAGGTCAGTATCTCTGCCTTCTTGGTGGCCTACATTGCCAGGGTCCCAGCCTTTCAATAGTAGGTTCATATTTTCCCCAGTTTTCCTTTTGTTATTGTTGTGTTTGAAGAAACTCTTGTTGTCCTTGACATCCTTATTCATATTTAATTCCAAGAGGACTTTGGTCTCCCTCATCACATTTCTGCATGATCTGACAATGTCCCTGTGTTCCTCCCAGTTGGCTTGTTCCTATTTCCATGTCCTGTACACTTCTTGCTTATGTCTGAGTTTTGTCAGGAGTTCTTTGTTCATCCATGCAGGTCTCCTGCCCCCTTTGCTCGATTGCATTGGGATGCACCGCTCTTGAACATGGAAGAAATGATCCTTGAATATTAACCATCTCTCTTAGACCCCTTTTCTAAAACCAATTTCCATGGTTCCCATGTATTATTCAATAAAAGTCCCTGAAGAGGCCAAAGTTAGCTCTCCTAAAGTCCAAAACTGCAATCTTACTTATTGTCCTGCTTCCTCCTCGTGGTATCCTGAGCTCCATGAGTTCACCGACTACAGGGTAACTATAGCCAAGGCTGCCCCCAGCCTTCAAATCTCCAACAAGTCCTTCCTTGTTTGTCAACACAAGGTCCAGCACCACACCTTTACTCACAGGCTCCTCCATCACCCATGCCAGAAAATTATGATCAGCCTTTTCCAGGAACCTCCTGGATTGTTTGTGTCTTGCTGTGTTGCTCCTGCCGATGTCATGGACTATATCGACTTCATGTCCTTTGTCTATATTGGTATCTTAAAATTCTGTCAGTTCAGCTGTAGCCACCTCCTTATTAAAATCTACATCCGAGTGTCTTAATTTGTGAGTTGACTCCTAAACATCATTCGCAGATGCTGAAGTTCAGGTAGGTGAACCATTTCACTCCTCCCAAAGTCTTCAACATCACACTGAGTAAAACCTTTTCTATTGTGTTGCTGCTCCAAATGAAAAACAACTTGCTGATCTTAATGCAGTTTTCATCGGACAAGATATACCAAGATACACCTGTGAAATGGTAATTACTGGCTATGTATTCTCAGGAGAAAAGCTGTCAGAAGAAAAAACAAAAACTGAATAGGCCTTGTCTATGACTTAAGGAAAAACTTGGAGACCATGGTTGGCGCTTTTTGGAAGAAAAGACTTTGCCATTAATCTGGTTCTGTTCTTTACATGGAATAATCACAATTGTTTCCAAAGCTGGAATGCCAAGATGATGGCTTTCATAAGAATGAAATTTACTCATAAACATACAAAAGGAATCTGAACAGCAAGGAGTATAAACATACAAAAGGAACATTACAGTCACCAGGAGTATCATCATAAAATATTGAATGATTTTTGTGGCCTCCAAGATGTATGCTTGCTCACACTCAGTGGACTGGATTTCATTCTGAATTAGAAAACTGCAACTCAAATTACATTTAGAGTTTATTTTTCTCTATATTCATGTTATTGAATTTTGCAGAGTCCTGTATACTGTACATCTACATATTCATTATGGGGTAGTAAGAACAGTCCATCATACCTCACAATAATCACGTTTTTTTTATATTACTATTTTCATCACTGAAATGCCATGCAGACAGCACACTCACCTGGCCTCATGAGAAAACTGCAAGGTATTGAATATATGTGTGGAGGTGAAACTGAACCCTATGTTTTTTTTGTGACCATGTATAGAAGAAGCCTTACTTAAGATAGATATTTAATACTGCCACCAAACCTGACTGAAATGTGAAGGAAGTTCTGAAAGAAATAATAATATGTAATTTATACTTTGATTAGTACTGCATAAGTGTTTAAGGAAAAGGAAGGAATTGTACAGCGTTCACTCAAAACTAAGTTCACTCACTAACCAGCATAGCATGCTGCATGATTCTTTTTGGCACCTTGCCTAAGGAAAGGGGCTCTTGGAAAGTCTCTCAAGGCAACAGTTCACTACTTTTGGGCTTCTGCATGAAAGCCAACACCAAGCCTGCAGAAAACTAAAACTGGGGTTCTGATCTCATTTTGTCTTAAGGTGGAGAACCACTTGATCTGTCCCATATTGGAAAGAATACCAGTGGTAGAGTCTATTCCTGGTGCTCACAGAAGCCTCAGCCATGCAGCTCTGCTTGGGAATACCCATGGGAGCTGTAGAAGAAAGCAAATACTAGCATAACATCCCAGAGGCTCAGCAGAGAACATTCACAGAACTTCTGCCACTTTCAGCAAAAGAAAATTGTGCAGATAAAAATTCTTGCAATACCTTGAAAATGAGTGATATCCATTCTCCACTGAGGTTAACATCACAGAATTTACTGCAGCATAGCCAAAATTATATCCTCTCACAGTCAGGACATGTTACCCTGTCTTGCATAGATTTCCCCTCTGGAGTGAAATCCAGGGAGCCCACAGACATCTGTGGACAGCATTGGGAGCTGACGAGACATCTCTGAAACCAAACGGGTCTGAACTTTGAGAAATGTGCTTGATTAATGGTGGTTATTGCCATTTCAGATTATCAAAAATGGCATCAAACAGTGATTTCTTACTTCCAGATTATGACAAAGAGGTCTAGCTATAGAACATTATCCAATACTAGTAGGCATCCTTCTGTACCATATATAGTAACAGTACTTCAGGTGGCATACTGGGGCTGAAACTCCTTGCATACAAACCATAAGCAGCATTTATCATTCACACTTAATACTCATGTTGTTAGATCTAAGCATTTTTGCCTTGTTGCAACACACAGACAGATGGAATAACTGAATTTGCATGGAGATCTAGAAATAAATTAGCAGATTCTGGCCATTGGGGCACAACTGTGAATTACAAGAAATATCTCAGCATATAAAGAGGGCCAGAGAAAAAACACCCAAGAAAGAAAACTGTTCTCTCTTCAAGAAGCTTGGAAGATACCTGAACCGGTTTTCCCTTGGGGGTGCAGGAAAAACTGGCACATTTTATTTGATCAGTGGAGAAAGCACAGCACAGCTGCAATGGGAGATTTTAACATGCCTAATACCTCCCCATTTTGCACTGCATCCTCCGAGCTGAGGTGGCTCAAACACTGCTGACACAGCCCTATAGTCCCTTTCTCTTGGCAGCAGCAGCAACAGGTGGTATGGCTGGAGCACAGTGACCCCATTTGGATCAGAGCATTTTTAGGGGTGAGTTCAGGTTCACCCTCATTTTAGTCCTTGGATGTATCGGTTCTGACTGCTGCTCAGATCCTCATTGTATACTAGTGCACTCTGCCCCAGGCAGATCCTGCCTGCAATGATTTGTTTGTCTTCCAATAGACTGTTTTTACTTATTTATTTTGTGGTAATGGTGTCTCTACATTCAAGCATCAGGCCACCCAACACTCCAGAGGCTGCTGCAGCACTCTCTGCCTGATGGCTTTGTCTGAGGTACTCTGGTGACTGTTAGAGTGGTGGGAAAAGAGAAGATGTCTAGCAAGTTAATAAGTCTCACTTCTTACAGCATCCGATATTTTGTATCAGTGTCATTTGAAAGGATATCACTTTGTGAGATTGATCCAAGGCTGGCATGAAGAATATGCACTCAAATCTCTTTTAGAAAGATTTATAATATTAACCTCAGGCTATTTTTAAGTCACCGTCAATCTTTATAGAAGCAGTGCTAAGATTCATTTGTTTTCCATCTGGCAGAAAGTCTCTGTTACCTTTTGTAAGCCGGTATTGAACAATTTGGCTTTGGGTCAAACTGGTTTAATGAACTGTCTAGAGTTCAAACTTCATGCTGCCATTTGCAGATGTTCAATAGTCAGTCTGTTTCAACAAATGGAGTTCATTAGTATTTGTGGCTAAAAAGCCTTCATAACATTGATGCGCAAGAATCTGCTGTAAATCTTTTAAGAAGCTTAAGTCTTCTTTATGTAAAGGCGTAAGGTCTGATTCGCCTCTTGCTTACACTACTGGATTCATGTGAAATTCCGCCTCCTTTTTTTTTTTTTTTTTTTTTTTTTTTTTTTCTCCTGGAATGTCTGATGATGGAATCATGCTTACAGATTAAAATCCCTTTTTTGAAACTTTGTGCAAGTATTCTTTGGAACACAAGACACTTAAAACCATCTTCATTTTCTGTATATGTAAATGATTCAACTGTAAGTGATTTTAAGTTCTTATAAATTTAATACAGACTTATAACTTCAAAACATATTGCATAAGCTCTGCAAAAGCAATAGTATTATAGCTTATCAGTTATCACACTGACAAATTTGATAAGAGTTACTTTTTCATAACTGATTATGATTGCATTTCTTATGATATTACCTTATTTTCTTCAGAGCAGACTTGCTGCACAGACTTAGGAGCAACTTCTCTATTGTTGTCATCTTAAGCCATTCAAATATGTTGAAATTTGTTCTAATAAGGAAAATGAAATGTTGTTCTTGTTTATAGAAGTTAAGACAAAAGGCAGAAAGGCTTCAGCTCTAGAAATATAAAATATTGTCTAAACAGTAAGGGTAGTGGGGAATATTTAAACAGTAAATGTAAATAAGCAGTTGCATGGAGGTTAGGGTAGTTGATCCAGCCTTGAGACAAGAAAAAACTGTAGTGACCTTTCATGAGTTTTTTGTTGTTGTTGTTTTTGTTTGTTTGTTTTTTGTTTTTTTTTTTTTTTTTTTTTTTCATCTCAGTCATCTGTAAGTATATAGCTTGGGTGAAATTGTTGTGGAAACGTCAATAGAATTTAATAAGGAGGAAACAAATCTGGTTCTATGGACAATTTGGTTCTGATTCTGTTTTTTAAGGTAAAAAAAAAAAAAAAAAAAAAAAAAAAAAAAAAGAAACGCAACCAAAACAGAACACACACATTTCTACTTTAAGATCTTTTTCACTGCAAAAATCTAGCATATCAGCCTTTGCCATTTAAAAGGCAACAAGATTTTTCTCCATTTACCATACTTATTTCTACAGGTTATACTGTAGTCTTTTTTTTTTTTAAGATAATGGAAAGAACTTTTAGAGAATCTATCCATCACTTGTGATCACAGAATGGTTTGGGTTAGAATAGACCTTAAAGATTACCCAGTTCCATCCTCCCTGCCATGGGCAGGCACACCTCCTACCAGACCAGGTTGGTCAAAGCCCCATCCAGTCTGGCCTTGAACAACTCCAGGTATGGGGCATCCACAACTTCTCTGGGCAACCTGTGCCAGTGCCTCACCAATTGCACAGCAAAGAATTTATTCTAGTGTCTGATCTAAATCTGCTTCTCTTTTAGTTTAAAGCTAAACACATGTTTAGCTTTACTACTACCCATGTAGTAACATCACCACACTCCCTGGCATAAGGTCCCTCTCCAGCTTTCCTTTGGGCCCCTTTAGGTATTGGAAGGCTACTGTAAGGTCTTCCAGAGCTTTCTCTCTTCTAGGCTGAGCATCCCCAACTCCCTCAGCCTTCATAGGAGAGGTGCTCCAGTCTTTGATCATTCTTGGGGCTCTCCTTTGAACTTGTTCTAATATATCCATGTCTTTCTTGTGCTGGGGGCCCCAGAAATGAAATTTTGTTTTCTATTTATTATTATTATTATTATTTTAATTATTATTATTATTTTTATTCAGTTGTTCAGGTAATTAATGAGCAAATATCTAATAAAAATGAGTGACCAGGATGGCAATGACATTTTAAAACATGATCTTTCAAAAGAAAATCCTTCTAGAAAATGAAAAGTCAATGCTTGCATAGATCTGAAGATAGTTTCAGCCTATTTAGTTGAGAAAATGACTTCTTTCTCCATAGTGTATTTTGGAAATGTGATGTTTTTAGGTAGTGATTTCTATGACCTTAAAACAGCCTTTACTGTCTTGGAACTGCAGGCTACTCAGCACATCTTGACTACTGGCTTGCTCTTTAGTCGCTCCAATGATACCACATATGCTCATTCAGCTACTTGCTGAGTTTCTTTTCTTTCCTTCTTCTTCTTTTTTTTTTTTTTTCCTTTTTATTTTCCCTTTTTTTTTTTTTTTCTTTTTGTCTTACTGCAAACACTATATAGTTTAGCTTCCCTACCAAGACTTTGAAATGACTAATTCCTGCAACATATTTCAACACATCCTTAACTGCTAATTGAAGTCTGTGCACAAGGCGGTGAATGGTACGCACCGATGGGAACCTCTCTTGCAATAATGTGCCGAATCCGCTCTTTATCTCATTCATTGCCGACGTCTCGTCTGTTGCAAGTCCAATCAATTTTTGTAGCTTTAAAAGATATGTCCTCTGTTAACTTTCTATATGCCAAAAAAACGACGATGGAAAATTAAGCGTTACCTTTGCAGCAGTGAAACTTGATTGCTTCCAGAAGACTCAGGGAAAAAATGTTGTTGACATTTTTTTTTTACTTCCAGTCTCTGCATGGCAATAAGGTATGATGGCTGATTTATCAAAGAGAGTGTTCTCATCAAGCAGGAGAGCGAGAGAGAAAGTTCACGTCGCACAAAATGAGCTGCTAATTTCTTTTCCATTTCACTGACAATATGGTATTGGAGCAGCTGTGATTAGAACAATGGATGTTCCCAAACTGTGCTCCATTTAACTCGTGCAACTCTGCAAGGTCACACAGTGAGAGAAGGAACTAAAGACATTTAAAAAAATCTTTTCCTTTTTCCTTCCCTTTAGTTCCGCTCCCCCCCCCAACCCCCCATGCCACCACCCCACCCCCCCAGTCACCTTTCCCACTCCCCCTTTATTTTTCCTCTTAAAGACCGAGAAAAGAAAGGCAGGATTAATGAAGATGGGGAACTGGTGGAGATGTCTCAAAACAATGTCTGGATTCCTCTATTTTCAAGTTAGTCAAGAAAACTTGAAACTGCTGAAGAACAAACTTTTATAAATTGAATTGAAGAATTTGGAACCCATGAAGTCTGGCAAAGTCAACAAGTGTCATTTTTGGTGCTTGTTTACTGATTTGATGAAAATTTGTTTTAGGCCCCCAGTCTAATTGATGGGGATTAAGAAGGACATAACATAATTTTGAGGGTGGACTTCTAGGATTTGGGAGACTGCTGTCAGTTTCTACTCTTTCCAATATATATATATATATATTTTTTTTTTTTCTACAGAATCATAAAGGTTGGAAAAGACCTCTAGGATCTTATGATTTAACTGGCTCATTGAGTCCAACCATCATCTTCTGAATTACGTTTGCTTCTGACTCAGTTTCTCATTTCTCAATGGAGTAGTAATATTTCTGTTCATCTCTGGATATTCTGAGATTTAATACATTAAAGATCCTGTGGTATTTTGAGAATAAATAGGGCTATGCAAGTGTTTGTGATAAAGCCCTTTACAGAGCCTATCTTTTGCTACAGCTAACTCAACAGGCAGGTGATAAATATTCTGTCTTCTCGATTTTGCTCCCTTCACTGCAGCTTACTATCATTTAAGTTTCAGGACTTGATTCTTTCCCTTTTGTGCTGCCTTTACATCAACATTGTCTTAGATGGAATTACATCTCTTCTGGTGAAGTAAAAATAATGATTTTCATAACCTGTCTATGATAAGTACTTTGGAGTTTGTTTTGCTCTTACAGTTACATTAATCCATGCAAGATGAAAACTGTTTTCCAAATGATTTATCACACACTGACTATATCTGTACATAAACTGCATTCTAAAACCCCTGTTCCTTGCAATTAACAATGGACAGTGGAGCTTCTACAGTCATTATGCTGTACTACAATCTAGACAGCAGGAATGTCAGACTCCTTCGGGATATGTATTTAATCTCCATCAGTTTTGATAGATTCTTCATCTCCTTTCTGATCTGCATCTTGTAGGCTTGGATCTCAATTAGCATTGGTTTGGGCACTTTGGTTCTAGGGCTGCAGAGATACTGACCTACTGTTCTCAAGCATCCTCTCCATATGAGCACTGTTTGCCATTCTGAAAAGGAGCTACTGAAATGTCATTACACAATATTTTAAAAGCCAGACACAAGCATCAGGGGAATTTAAAAAATAAACAGAGAAAGGATTGTTTCATTAAAAGTGATTAAAAAGAACTGTTGTTATGTTTATCTGTATATCTATCTCTAAGATGACTGTTACTTTGTGATGATGTAAAAATGGTGATTATGAATGGATATATAAGGTCTATTTATGCTGAGGGGTATTTCACAAGTAGCTTCTTTCTTTCTTTCTTTCTTTCTTTCTTTCTTTCTTTCTTTCCTTCCTTCCTTCCTTCCTTCCTTCCTTCCTTCCTTCCTTCCTTCCTTCTCTCTCATTTTCTTTCTCTCTTTCTTTCTCTCATTCTTTCTCTCTTTTTTCCCAGTATCATTGGGTCATCTGACAAAGAGTTTTTTGTTCCCTACACAGCACATTATACCTTTGGCAAAATAAGAGATAAGCCTGTTCTGTTCACTGCAAATGTTTTGTCAAATAACTCATATGTGTCTGTTGATCAAGTTTTTAGTCTGGAATTAGATGAACATATTTTCCTGGAACCCTTATAATATATAGGTGACATGTACAGTACCTCCCTTTTCATATATGTTGTTTTATTATTTCCTCGTTTTTATTATCATTTTAATTCTTGGTCATCTCTTAGCACAAAGATTTCAAATATAGAGTCTCAGGAACATATTTTCTCTTACAGAGTGAGTCATTTTAGGGGAGAACAACACACTGCTCCCAGACTATGATAGTGTTGAGTCTGCTCCTGGTGTGGAAGGAAAAGTAGTACCTTTCCCTTTCCACTCTTCTTACCTGCCTAGAGGCAGACCCAGTTTACCTTCTCATGATCAGAGTACCTGTTTTACAATGTAATTTCTGTAACCTTATGACTTTATGTATAGACCCATGGGAGAGCAGAATCTTTCTTTAACTTTTTTATGTAGATAACCATATCTCTTACAAAGACTAAATGGTCCTAAAACCAAAATGCTTGGTGCATATGATTTATTTGTGGAATTAAGATCAGCAAAAGCTGTAAAAGTATGCTTATATAGTTCTGAATTTGGTTTTCTCTTAGTTTTTCCTGCATCTTTTCTTAGGGAGAAAATAGCACTGATTACGAATGAAAAGATGTCATTGACACTGGAGCTGTGCAGAGTAAATAGTATGACTGTTTTCTGCTATCCATGGCCTGTGGTGAGAACCCTTCTGTATTTTTGATGTGTTCCTGCTATCTTTTAGTACCGCAACATCATTCTTTAACTCAAGCAATAGAAAGGCACTTGTGGTTTTATTTAAATTCCCAGGGCTAATCAATATGCACCATTTCCAGGACAAGTTGGAACCTGTGAGTTCTGCACTGATTTATAGAAAATCAAGGAAGGAAATTTTATTATTATTATTATTTTAAATCTTGAATCTTCCATTGTCAGGGACTTCTATGTTTGCAACAAGACAAACAAACAAACAAACAGATGTGTAAAGTGAAAGAATGTCAATAGTTTCAAATTTCTGCATGATCATCAAGTACCCGAAATATACAGCTTTCTAAATCACTGAGTTTTTTTTGTTTCGTTGTTTTTTTCTCCCCTCCCCCTCCTTCTGCCCCTCCCCCTCCCCTTTCCCTTCCCTTTCCCCTTCCCCTTCTCTCTAGTCTGGTTGTGTTGTTAATGTTTGTAATAGCCCTCAGTAGACCATGTCATTTAAATGGGGGGAAAAAAAAGATGAAAGACTAAAACTGCAAAAAGAACAAATCAAGGGCAAAGCCAGAATTTAGATTTTAATGAAGTGAGCAACCTTTTACAAAGGCAAACTTACCTCGAGTCCTTCACAAACCTGATTCAAACATGTATTTAATGCCTTCTTTAATATAATTACTTTTATATTGAAGTTAAACACTCAGGGCTCTGTTCTGCTGTCACACAGTATGTTACTCAGTTTTTCACACTCTTTACAAGCCTTGGGTAGGCTACATGTCTCTGCTTTATGTGTCCCTAAGAAAACATATAATTTAGGTGTCTATGTGAGCATTTCTTGCTTTGTTAACATATGCATGTATTCATTTTTTTTCCCTTTTACTTCCTCTCTCTCTCTTTTTTTGTAATAGCCCTCAGTAGTTTTTTTTTTTCTGTGCTCTACTTAATCTTTACTATATGAAGAGGAATTTGAAGTACCTTGGCTTCAGTGATGCTCTTGATTTTCCTGTGTTCTTTAGGGTTCTTTTGGTGTTAGGTCTCCCAGCACAGTGTCATGGTTGAGTTAAAAGGTACCAACTAAAAATATGTTTAAAAATATGTTTATGTTTTAAAAAGTACCAACTTAAAATATATTTAAGAAATTATAACATACAAATCTCCTTCTCCTCTCTCTCCCTCCACACACTTGTAATCTTTCTAGAGGTATATACATGAGGGTGTGTATGAAAAATGGGAAAAAAAGAGAGGAAAATTATGTACAGAAAAATTTAGAAAGAAATAATTAAGCAGATGACAGTCTTTCTGACAGTAAGGGAAAAGAAGAAAAGGGAACATGATCTTAGGTCTAGAGGACAAAGTCAGTAAAGATACAATGTGAATTTTATGATTTGGAGCACTGAACAATATTTAAATGAATTATAGATATTATTATCAAGTATTTTTATCCACAGAAATGACAGAAAAACCAACCCCTCATAAATTAGCTGTTATATAACAGTTCTGTGTTTTCATCAAGACCCAAAAGTTTCTGAATAATTGTATTTGTCTCTCCTTCTGGAACAGACATCATTCCTTTCCAGTCATGTAGTAGACCAGTTTATTGGTTTATTTATATTATTACTACATTTGAGCCATGTAGTCATGTCACACAGTTGTCAAATAATTTCCTCAAAGCATCAAGACTTGTTGGTAACAAAAATAATAATAATAATAATAAATAAATAGATTACCAGAATCATGATTCATAGCCTCCTTACCCATGCCATTGAACTTTTGGATTAAAACTGATACTTCAAGGACTCATCTTTCTTAAATCTCAGTTCATTTCCACTGACTTGACCAGACCCAACCCTAAGGAAATCTTCAGCCCAGACAGAAACTGTTTCTTCCAAGCTGCTCCTATCAACTGTGTTGGCTAGAAAAACTTTCTATCAAGCAAGCTTACTGCTGAGTCTTAAGGTTGTTGAAGATAATGCTTATTTTAATTTCAGATCTTCAGTCTGAACAGGATATTCAAGGTTATGAAACTTAATTACATAAGCAGAACTCAGAAATTACGCAATGTTGCTCCTTTATGACATTTATTTAGGGATTCTTAAGTACATTCCTTTTTTTTTTTTTTTTTTTTTTTTTTTTTTTTTTTCCCGCTGTATCAGATCATGGATGAAGAATGCGTAATTGTGGACCTGCTGGAGAACTAAATACCTAAGTACCAGTTTTACTGAAAAATATTCAGTAGTTATTAGAGCATCCCATTGTATCATGAATGTCTTTTAGAATACCTGGAATGCTTCATTTCATCACTTAAACTCTGCAGATTTTTCTAGTCTGGACACTTAAGGTAATTGTGAGATTTATTAATAAAATTGTATTTGTACAGGGTAACGTATTTTCTACAAAACTGAGATCTACCTGCAAATACCATGATCTTTGGTCTTACAACTGTTATCATATTCTTGCCACTGAACAGCCTGACTGAAGGTGGTTTGGTAATAGGTGACTTGATGGCATGTATAAATTGAAATAAAAATATGGCCCTTATTTATGTCATCTGTCTTTTGGACAAAACCAATATCCCTGATGCTAAGATTTCATTGTTGTAAACATTCACAGTTTTTCCCTTATCTCTTACAGGTCTAGGTAACTCTTCACTACCAGACACCTTGGATTAAACTCTATTTTTTTTTAAGATGGGGTTTAAGTCTATCCTTTTACATTGTTGAATGAGGAGGGACAGAGAATAATTTACACCATCAGAAAATAGCTGTCAAAATCACCTGAGGTAACTTTGCCTCTGAAAAACCTCATCTTTCTCTTCAATATAAGGCCAGTGCAGATTATTAGTTTTGACTAGAAAACAAATTTTAGATGGCTAAACTGAACTGAGAAATCAAACAGTCTTATCAGTAATCCACTTTACCACTTGAACAGCTCAGTCTTCCTATGTTCAAGTTTCTCCAAAATCTTAAATAAGAAACAAAATTTAAGAACTTTTGCAGAGCTGAGGAAGGAATGGGAATGGGGAACTTCACCTGTGTTCTTCATAACAGAATCTGTCAACTTGAACTCTCTTCCTCCCTGAAGCAGTGGCCAGGATGACAGGAATCAAAGCTAGCAAGATTGTAAGGGTAGGTGAAGTAGGGAAGAGTTACTCCAGAACAACACTGGTGGTTAACAGAGCAAATTAACAGGTGCAGCACAGTATAACAATGAGCAGGTTGGGGCACCCAGGGAGAACGCAGAGCTCATAAGACAATGTTTCTGCAGTGAAGAATTTTCGGGGCTTTGCTAACTGGTCTCAGATGGGGATATCTGTATATAAAGCAGGCTCAAAAATATTCCCTTCCTCACTAAGCCTTACACAGTATATTAACTGCATTATTAGAGATTTTGCTATCCTATGATATTTGTGGTATGCATCACAGTTGGAGGCAGAATAGGAGTTTGGATGAACTGTTTTCTTCCTTTGCAATATAAAAATAATAGAAAAAAAATAACACTAGAAGGACACATGCAGTTGTCAAATATAGACATATGTCACATTCTTATACATGAAGATACTATATCAGTATATCCACTTTATACAGAGACAAATTCACAGTTTTCTTTTTCTATATAACTTTTTCATTTTATTTGGAACCCTTTACAGCCAGTAGCTGGTAATTGCTCTCTGTTTAAAAGCCAAAGAAAAGTTTAAATGACCTTAAAGGGCTAAGTTGTGTACTTGTAAGACCTCTCGTATGATCTCTAGAATTGTTGTTGACAGATAGAGCCTGATTGACTGAAAATCAATGTGATCAGATGTTTTTATGGATTATGGTGGCCTCAGCTAATTACACAAGATTGTTTTTCTAGATCCAAGAGGTTTCAAAGCAAACTTCAGGCAGATGTATGAAAGGATTAACGTGCAGACTTGACAGTTTTTCCTAATTATCTTTTATAATAACAGAAACTGGTTCATCTCGGAACAACTAGAACAAATAAGTTCACTGCTACTATGCCATATGAACATGCTCCTTTGCTTTCTATATATTTGCTTTCAAACATTTTCTTTAATGGTTATAAACACATCTCAGTACTCAGACTTTCTAGCTTGCTAGGTCAGAATCTGCCTCACTTGGTCTTTTCTCAGTGTTGGAATTAATGCCTGATCAAACTGGGAATTTGTTCTTATCATTTACTTTTTTATGACACTCAGAGAAAGAAAAAAAAAAAGAAAGAAAAAAAAAAAAAAAAAAAAAAAAAAAAAAAAAAAAGCAAAAAAAAAAAAAAAAAAAAAAAAAAAAAAGCATAGGACCTGAAAACACACTTCTAGTGGACTTCGTAAAGCAAGGGGAGGGCATAGCTTTATTTTTTATAAAATGATATTAATAACATGAAAACATCTATTCACTTAATCAAAAGGATATGAAAAAATATAAAAAAATATTTTCAGATTGAGTGAAACAACTCACAATTATTTTTTTCCCTCATGATTTATTTATAGAAGTATTGTTCCATGGTTTGTGTGGTTTTTTGGCTGTAACAAACTTTCCCTGTACTTTGCAGAGAAGCTTTATTTGTGACCATATTTTGATCGTCAAGAGGTATAATACATTAACACTAACATTTTACCATGGTCCTGCTTTGGACCATTCCTTCCAATATGTGCATGTTTCGGGAATTGTCCTATGGTAAGAGCTCAAAGCATAAGTCCCTGGTTTGATGCTCTTTTCCCCCACGCCTGTGGATACTTTCCTAAAATACATTGCTTTAATGCTAATATTTCCATAAAAGCATTTTAATTTCCATAATCCTGTGTTTCTTTTGAAGGAAGGGCTAAGGAAAAGGACAAGGTATTGGTAAAATCTCCTTTCAGCTTTACCAGTTTGGGGTTTGCCTTCATTTGCCTTCATTCTTATTATGAACAGGGATGAGAATAATGATCTACATTTGATACACACTGGATCTCAGTGTAAAGAAACATGAAAGGCTTTGAATCAAGTAGGTTTATGAGGTTGAATTAATTAATAGTGCTGAAGAACTTTGAAATCCTGAGTCAGAGGAATAATTTAGATGTGAGTTTCTCTTGCTGTGAGTTTACTCCTTTCAGTGAGTGTGGAAGAGCACCCTGAAACTCACTCACTGCTTTATTCACCCCAGCATGGTGTCTCACAGTGATGAAAAAAAACACAAACAAAAAAGCACAGAAAAAAAAAACACAACCAAACCAAACACACACAGAAACACAGAGACAAAACAAAACAAAACAAACAACAACAAAAACAACAACAAAAACAACCAAAAAAAAAAAAAAAATGACTTCTCGCCTTGTCTAATAGTGGAGACACAGAATTAGAAGATGCAAGATACAGCAGTTTGACCCTTCCACCCTCTGGGACAGACTGTCATTCTGGGAGATTATTCTGACTTGAAAGAATCATGCTACTCTGGAGGCTGGTACAAGAAAGGGATGATGAAAAAAGAACTATTTGGTGTTGTGCTTCCTTCTGCTCAACAGCACACCTTCCACACACACAGTGAGGGACTGCAACCAGATCCTGGTTGTATTTCTGATTATCCTGCTAGACCAAGAAGAACTGTCTTTTGTCAGAAAGGAGCAGGTCTCACCAGGAACCACTGTGTGTCAGGCACACAAAAACCCATCCCTGTCCTGGGCACCCTCAGGTTGCAGTGACACTAATCACACAGTCCTTGTCACATCCGCCTTCCATCTTGGATCTCCAGCAACTTACTCACACTCACTCTTTGACTCATTATGACTCTACTTATAAGTGATATATTTTTCCTTGCTCCCTCTCTGTCTGTGTGGGTAGGGGGTGAGCAGGTGTAAACTGGAGTACCTGCAATATCTTTAGTGAAATTTACAGCAACTACGAAACTGGTCCTCCATACTTTATCCCTGATTTATCATTTTTACAACACTTCACTGTGAGAGTTTATGGCAATTTATGTCATTACACAAATTATACAAATTGCCATTAACTGATGTAATGTACTATAAAGAATTGGAAGCATGAAGAAAAAAATTATTTGAATTTTTCTTCTGCATGTTTGCATTGCTTTATAGCTTAATTTATCAATTCAGTTAATTGAAATTTATATCATTAAAAGAAAATGCACAGAGCAGGTGCTTTTTCTTCCTCTTTTTGTCTGTTTTTTAAATTATCATTTATTTATTTATTTATTTATTTTTCAATTGGGCCATAATTGCTGAACCTTTTCTCTGTCAAAGGAGATAAGGTGAAAATGACAACCGTCATTTCTATCTCTTTCCTCAGAGACCGAACATATCACCTCTGTGTTAAATTTACCTCCACACATCTTTGCTTTAGGGTTGTGCGTTAATCCCAAAAAGTCCCTTTAATTATGAAAATATAATACATTTTGGGAAGAGCAGCCTGTTTTAGTTGTTTAATCTGCCCCTATTTTTTAGAGACTTTTCCTTCTCCATACAAAAATTATGGTGTGTCACTATATGGTTCATCCCAAGGCTACCACTCGAGTTATTAATGATAAAAGTACATAGCTATATTAATTCTCTATCATTGAGGAACATTTGTCATTTGTCAATCAGGTTATTTTTGTGCTGCATGCTATAAAAACACAAACTAAAAGATTGTCCTTCCAAGAAGAGTTTATAAGTAGTATAAGAGGTATTTATATCTATCTATAGACGGTGCCTGAAATAAGAGAAGCAATAACACAAATGTAAAAGACATTCAGCATACTCCCTGTCATCTTCCCATTACAGAGGTTTTCATTTGGAGGGCTGAAAGAAAAGTAAGTTGAAAACATGTTGAGGGAATTTAGGTTTCCTTTTTCACATGTGACCTTGATATCATATCGAATGAGTTTTTGAACCTTACAGTGAAAGAAAAATACTAGCTACATAGTTGGACTTGGGAAGTTTTACACAGTCTCAAGGCTAATCTGAAATAACCAGTGTTCACAGATTTTCTCTTTTATTTAAGGAGAAGTTATAATTGGGATCCAGAAGATTACCAGCATTTTGATTTTTGGGGGGAAGTCTCCTTCTATTCTGATTCATGTAGTAAGCAAAAGTGACAACCTGATTCATAGATAGGACAGGATAATTTTCCCTACATCTGATTGCAATGGATTTAACCATACAGAACCTTCATGCATTTGTTGTAGGAATATTGCTTCTTTAAATCACCCCAGATTGCTTTAAAGACACCTTTTATGCTCATTTAGTGCAGACTATAAATGTATAAAGGCCAAAAGGTTGTTTCCACCTTTACACTAATAAAAATACCTCAGCATTAGCTGAGTAGTGCAGATTTGTACTCTCATAATGAGATTGACCAAGGATGTTGCTTAGCTGTTTTTCTCCTTTTGCCCAGCTGTTGCATGATTTCATGCTTATGTTGTAATCTCTCTAGGGCAGATCTTGAGGATCACTAGGCTACTGATTCATTCTTGTTTACATCTCCATGGTCCTATATGCTACTCTGCATAAAAATCTTTTTTGAAAGGAGGAAGATAAATGAAAACTAATCTCTAATTTAGATTAGTACTCTAGCCAATATAATGCAAGAATTAACTTATTCTCCCTGTTTCTGGATAAAAATAAAAATGTTTGCAGTGCTTTGGGGAGTATAGTCGATACATATTAGATTCAGATGAAAGAATAACTACTTGCTGAGTCCCAAACATTCAGAGAGAGAGAAAGGCCCCAGAATATTCAGTCCATTCATGACTATAGTGCATTTGTAGAGTAAGTGCAAAACAAGCATTTAGGTATCCAAAGATATTTTCTGGTGAAAAGATAAGTGCTTTCAACTGATTTTAGCTGTCTAGATGGTATCTGCTTTACAAAGTTATTTATATAGACTCTCTCTATATATAGACTCTAAATTCACTGGGGAGCTACAAAGAATGCTACAAATTTATATATTTTACATTTTTATCTTTTCACTATTTATTATTATTATTATTTTAGATAGGTAAAATTATGGGCATTGTATGACATCCTAAATACACATATGCAAATTAAGATTTTAAGTATTACCTGGTAAAATTATGTTTCAAAACTGTGAAAATACTGTGTTGATTTTGTTTAAGAATCTGATCCTTATCTGATCCTTATCACTTCATATTTCATGTCCAGATCTTCACATAATCATTTGGAGCCTGGAACACAAATGTTATTTCTTAGGTGTTCAGCGTTTTTCTTTTTTATTAAACACCCCTTAAAAAACACAAATGCCTTAATGACTATTGTTCCAGGACCCATACAAACTGTCCAATAAGCTCTACTGAAATAAATGAATTAACTGCAAATTACTTGGCCCCAAATACCTTAGAAACTGAAAAAGATTTAGGGAGAAACAATGGAAAGAGGAATAAAATAGTAATTTATTTTAAATTCAGACACAATAAAGCATAAATATGCTATCCCCCCTACAATGCCTGCTATCTTTGACTTCGATTTCTGTTCTTTATCAAAATATCAAACAAAAACAAAAACAAATAAACAAACAAAATAAAAGGAGTGATGAGTAAAAAGGCAAAAGTTAGAACAAAAACTTAACCACAATTACAAAATATTTTACTCAAAGGATTAGGAAATTTGATGTAATTGCTTTTATTGCTAATTGTACTTCATTGCACATAAATGTGCACCTAAAATTCATCCACTGAAAATTTAGCCCATATGTAACACAATCAAAAAAACTCTAGGGAAACATGAAAATATGCTGTGATGACTTTCTAGAGAACAGCAAAAACAAAGGGAAAAGAGCTGCTCCTATTTCCAGATAGAAAGGAAAAAAATAAGGAAAAAATGTAAAAAGGAAATAATAATTATACAAAAACTGACTAGCTTAAAATGAAGTTCTTAACAAGATAAAAGTGCTTTGTAAAATGAGCTAAACACTATTATGTGACTAGATCAGGTCTAAGGAAAAAAAAATAAATTTAAGTACACTTACAGTATCATTTTCCATTAAAAGTTGTTATTTCCCTATCGTCTTTCAATAAGCTTTCTCACTAGAGTTTCGATTTTTACAGAGTTAGCTTTCACAATAGAGGGAAATGCCATTCATACAGCCAGTCACTGTGACAAGTTACCATGAAGTCACATTAGATGATCATGAGTAAAGATTTCGTTAAATGGGCAAGTAGTTATTTATCCTATCTAAGGATGGAGGCCAAGGAATTTTGGAATAATTAAAGGAAAATTGCGTTTTCCCATTAAGAAATATTCTTTCCTAATAGTAGGTTGGAGGATAATATTTTTCATCTATTTTTCCTCCTAAAATGATCTGTCTTTGAGGATATGCTTGTAAAATGAATAAAGAAAGTATGAGGGAATGAATGAAAAAGATTTCTTAGATAAAGAAAAGACGAAGAAGAAACATTCGAAAAATAAGGAAATGCAATGGGGAAGACAACTCTTTTTTATTATTCATACATTCATATTTTTTTGTTGTTTTGGAGACTTCCTTGAGGGACTATTGAGCCCTGGGAGCAGCTAGCTGAGCTTTCCCTGCAATTGCAGCAATTGGAACTGAACATATGGTTTCAAGTCCGAGGACTGCTCTATTTTTTTCCAAATTAACATAGCTGTTTGTAAGGTTCTAAAAAGTGAAAAGAAGGGGTAAAACAGAATGTATGGGGAAAGCAGGAGAATGAAAGGAGGACCGTGTCCGGTTCTGGGCTTCCCGGTACAAAAAAGACAGGGATCTCCTGGAAAGAATCCAGCGGAGGGCCACAAAGATTATAGGTGCCTGGAGCATCTTCCCTATGAAGAAAGGCTGAAAGACCTGGGTCTGTTCAGCCTGGAGAAGACTGAGAGGGGATGTCATCAATGTGTGCATATACCTGAGGTGTGGGAGACAGAAGAATGTTGCCAAGCTCTTCTCAGTGGTTTGTGGGGATAGGACAAGGGGCAATGGCCTCAAGATAGAGCACAGGAAGTTCTGCACCGACATGCGAAAGAACTTCTTCACTGTGAGGGTGATGGAGCACTGGAACAGGCTGCCCAGGGAGGTTGTGGAGTCTCCTTCTCTAGAGATATTCAAGGCACATCTGGACACCTACCTGGGCAGCCTGCTCTGAGGAGCCTGCTTTGGCAGGGGGGTTGGACCCAATGATCTTTTGAGGTCCCTTCCAAGCCCTACAATTCTGTGATTCTGTGATTCTGCGATTCTGTGAAAACACGTACAGTAAACCCTATATTTGTAACTACTGAAATTTGTAAGGTATTAATCTGGAGGAGAAAGGCAGGGAGGCATATCTGCTCTCCTCCTGTCAACAATGGGTATCCTTTTATTGTTATGACAAGACCCAGTGCATGCAGCCCTTGAATTCATTGCTGATAATGTCATAGGACACTTTTGGTAGTAGCAGCCTTGGAAGTAGTGAAGAAAATAGAACTAATGCATTCCAGGGCATTTTATGCAGTCTTACGACAATTTGACTTCAGCATTAGCATACTTATCCACTAGCCATGAATCTGAAGCTGGTGCTCTGGAGGTGAAGGGCACACTTTCTCAATATAAATTGCTTTCATGTAACTGGGGATAAAGCATATATCATCACAATACAATGCTAAGTTGTTGATGTGAGCATTAGATTTTATTATAAATTTGAGAAAGTGCTTGCATTCATGTAGGCTGTAACATGACAGAACAAAATGGAGTATATTCATAAATGAACACTTCCCACAGGTTTATCCCCCTTGATGTGAGGTATATACTTGGTATATACTTGGTGCAGAGCTAAGTATGGGATACTTGTCCTCTTGTTGAAATAAAACCCTTGGAAGGCTGGGAAAACACAGGGCAGGATTTCACAATGCCCAGTGCATCTCTTCAGTCTTGCTGGCTGCCATACTTTTATCCTGATAATTGTCACAACAGCCCATAAACAAAAAAAAAAAAGTCCAAGATACAAGGTTATCTCAATAATCTATGCACCACAGATCAATCATTCTATACTTAAAAGAACTTACAAAAATATATTTTTTTTTTTCTATTTCCTTTGTTAGATACAATTTGAGCACTCCACCCCCATACTGCAGTTCCCTGCCACCTTATTTATTTAATTTACTTACTGCTGCTTCTAAAGGTGTTCATGCAAGTGAATATCCAGGGCACATCTAAATACACGTGGTTTCAAAAAAAGGAAGCCTGTTTTACATTGCATTTTGGCTTTTATATACAAAAGCACAGTTAGAAGTATGCTCATTTGTACAGTACTTGCTAAGTATCAAAAAAAAGAACAACTGGTTTTGTACCCTTTGTAAATCTGACTTTTAAAACAGTGGCTTAAAAGATCAGCTTACCCTCTCCTTCTTTGTCCTTTGTATATAAACTGATATTAATCTTTCCATTTGTGGCAGATGAATCTCAAAGACTTCTGATGCATCTGGGTTTTGTCTCTGCCAGCAGTACTCCAGTGTAGCCTTTTCAGCTTCACTTCACTTGAGGTTAACCCATCCTTCAAATGAAATACTCTGAGCCTAATTTGGCTCTATGGGGAATTCAGAATGACTCACTTGATACCATCCTATTTTTTTTTCTACTCTCAAACTAGAAAACAAAACCTGAAAGAATGTCAAGTTTTAATATTATTCTTTGCTGTCATCTATATTGGGTGGATCCCATTATTCCTAGAGCTTCTGGATGTTGAGTACATACAGCTCTAACACAAAGTAGTGATTCTGAATTTTTCAGGAACAAGCAGGTGGTTCTGGTTCATGAACCAACCCAACATGCCTGCATCACAAAGAGATTTTGTTGAAGCAGGCTGAGCCCCCAGTCAGCAGTGGCTGCCATGGGCTGCCTCCTACACCATATGACATAACTGCAAATGTGTAAATATTGATGCCTCCAAGCAGAGAAAGACCAGATTCCCTCCCCATTTTTCAAACAATGACCAAAGAAATCCAGTTCACTTCTCAGTTAATGCAAAACTTAATTATTTTACTCTGTAATGTGGCAAACACTGATACTTCTCTCTCTACTTTTTCCTCCTCTCTTTTCAAATAAAAATTGTTGGAAAAGCACTGAAGAATAGAGGTCTTATCCATGGTGCAGTAGGGCTTTGAGCTTGGTGAACAGTGTCGTGCTGGAACAAAAATAATGGCAAGGCAGTTTTTCAAATAGGCAGCCTCAATTTATATTGATGAGACAATTCAAGGTAGTAAATGCTGCTCTCAGTAGAATGTGGTTGACAGAGCAGACAGCAAGTGAGAAATTAATAAGGTGGAAGTTGGCTATATACAAGTAGTTTTCGCTCCACAGCTCCAGTATCTGGAATATCACACATTTCATTCCTTGTGTGCTAAAAAAAAAAAAAAAAAAAGAAAAGGTACACATGTGATATTATTTGCAATAGAATAATAATAGGGAACATCAAGGTGAGTATGGTATGTAGCAGGACCTCAGCTCGAGTTTGTCTCGGCTTGCCACACAACCTTACCATTATCTTAACACATTTAATTATTAATACCTCCACGGTGATGAATCAAAAGTGCTGCATTTGACTGGCACAGGATGGTAAGCGCTTTGAAAGTCATTATCCTAAATACAAAAAGATTTTGAATAATCCTTCAAAATGTCAAGGCACACATCACATCAGCAATTGTTAAATATTTCTTCTGAGGGAAAAGTTAATTTAAAACACTTTTGATGTTTAATGCCACTCACGACAGCAGCTGGAAATTAACCCTCTGCATTTCCCTCCCCCAGATCTTTGTGGTCTCAGTATAATGTTCTAGGGTGGTAGGACATTTTCAATGCATCTTATTAAAAAGAAATCAAGGGCAGCTTTAGGAAGCTTCAAGGATGAAAAGCTCCACCAAACTTCTAAATCAATCCACAGGAAGCAAGCAACTGGGGATATTTTCTTGTCAAATCTATCTATAGCATGCTCATATTAAAATTCTCCTTTCACTGCAGAAGATTGTCCTCCCTACTGAGTGAATTTCACTGAGGAAAGATCAAGTTTCCTCGGAAGGATGATGCTCCCTTCCTTTGAGAAGGATAAAGTTGTTTTGGCAGCTTTTGCAATAGCTCATCCCCTTGCTTGATGAATGGGAATGGGAAGAATATGTGTTGTTAGTCTAATTTTGTTGTTAGCATACATATATATTGTTGTTGAAAGAAACAAGTTCTTTAGTGTTTACAATAAGTAACACCATGACTGTGAAGCTGTAAGTTGACCATGAGACAAAAATAAATAAATAAATACATAAATAAAATCACAACTTGTAAAAGAGAGTTATGAAATTTCCTTCTTTTGTGCATTGATCATTGAATTGAATGTATTAAATGTGCTGGCCATTACTCATTCCTCATTTAAACAAATAGTTTTTCATTCTTGAGTATGAGATTAGTCCTCAAGACCAGATTTATGAGGGTACTTGTCTGGGCCCTGCTGAGGGCTTGCCTCTTATCTAGGGAAACTATCCCTTTTATAAACCAAACTTTAAATGTAGAATCCCAAATCACGAAACTGGGATTTCAAGAGATATAATTTTCATTGCTATGAGTACTTCCGTGTGCTTTTATACATCCATTCTTTTAAGTTAAAATTTTATTTTCCTTCTTTCTATTTATTTATTTGTTTGTTTGTTTGTTTTCTAATTTTGTTTATACCAAGCCTTACGAATTTGCTGCACAGGAAAATGGTTGAGTCACCTTCCTTGGAGGTATTTAAAAGATGTTTAGATGTAGAGCTTAGTGATATATTTTAGTGGAAGACTTGATAGTGTTAGGCCATAACTAACTTGTTAGTGTTAGGACTAGGTGATCTTGGAGGTCTCTTCCAACCTAAATGATTCTGTGATTATGTGAAAACAATGTCAACAGCGGAATTTCAGGATTGCCATGATATTTTTAACTTTTCCTAATCCTAATGAATTCCCATGAAATCCCCAGGATTGTCTGGTCCTCTAAGCATTCTGTATTCTGCCAATATTAGATTTTTCATTTATACGTACCAGTGCTTGACAGGGGTCTGTACTGTGGAGGAGAATATGTTGAAGAAACCTGGTGAGAAAAGTCAAGATGTGTAACGATCATCTTATTGTTCTTATATATATGATATATATAAGATATATTGTATATATATACATATATATATATGTTCTTTATTTATTTGGCAATTAAGCCTATATCTTTCAATACTCTGGCCAACTTGGTAACAGATATACCAGGCACCAGTCAGTAAAATCAGGCAGGCCTCAGAGAGACCTCCTTCTTTACAGCCATGCTCTCCCTGTTATGGAGTGAGTCAGGATCTGCAAAATATATCTTCATCTGACTCCTGTTGTCCTCTGTTCTCAACCTATCAAACCAGATGCATTAAGCATAAGATTTTCAAACCGTCCATCCCAACCATGCCACAGTAGCTGCATTAACTCTGTTTTCAGGATGATGCCAATTTACAGTTTGCACTCCAGGACTTGACATGGCACTCATGAATGCTCTGTGGGGTAGCAGAAGCCAGAGTAGGGGAGAGACACCATCACGGTTTGGTGGTGAAAGGACCCAAAGACATTGTGGGGACAGCCTGTATGTGATGCAGAACTCAGATCTCACAAGTCAGGATGTCAGGGTCTAAAGGTCTGTGAACAACCCTTGGAGAACAGCTGTGGACCTCCAAAACTGTCCTGTCACAGGCATAAGCAGAGTATCTCTCTGTTTCTCCAGGTTGAATTCTCTATACATGATAGACAAGCAATATTTCTCATGCCTAGATGACTCAGTTCAGATGGAGAAAATGCTGAAACCAGGCAGAATATAACTAAAAAAATCACAAGTGATAAACTGTACAAAATTCTGCCTCAGAAAATGAAGTACTTTGGGTGAAGAAGATGGGAAATACAGAGAAAAAGACATACCTGACTTACTTGATTAATGAAATAAAAATTTTTAGTCCACCATTAATAGGCCTTAACACCAACTGACAGGACATAAGAAAGGGAGCATACCTTCATGCTAGGAAAGTAATTCATAAAAATAAAAACAAATACACAAACAAAAAACACAAATAATTCTAGTATATTATAAAATGATGAAGGTAAAATAGACATACAATTTTAAAATATACACAGCAAAGCAGCGAAGATTTATGTCTACAGGTGTTCTGTCAGTGTTCTCAGTCTCAGTATTTAGCTCTATTTTTATTTTATTTTATTTTATTTTATTTATTTTATTTTATTTTTAAGCCCCTTTCAGAGATATAAACGTTTTACTTATGTATGTTTAGAAGCCTGCAATGATCAGGCTAATTAACTTAGGTCACAGGAGGAGTAAGTGACTAAATAAAAAATAATAATCTAAGGGATACATGGCCTAATATTTCTAGATTCATCAGTACTATATTAATGCAGAGTAAATAAGCTGACACTCTACAAAAAACAGGAGTGAAATATCATTTAAATTTTCTCAGTTTTGGTGAGCTTTTTGGAACAGTAAAGCATTCAGTTGTTACAGACGCAGTTCAGTGAGGCACATTACACTCAACAAAGAAAATGAATATTAATTAAAAAAACCTGCAAAGACTATATTAAATGATGAAATCCCGCTCAATCAGGGAAAATAGTAAGGCCTCATCTACAAATTCTTAAACACAAATGGAATATTTTCAAATCAAACTGTCAATAATGAATTTAAGCTGTACAGAAAAATGTATTTAATTTAACTTTCAAATTCTGCAGGCTACCTTTCATTTTCTCACCTCCTAACCATGGCAATCTTAAAATAAGATGCTAAGACCATTGAATAGAAGAATTTAAGAAACCTGATTCAGCTGCAAATATGTAACTAAAGTATTTCCCAGTAGATTCCATTGTGTTATTTATTAAATATGTTTAGTTTTGATGAAAGACTCTAGAGAAGTCTTCTAATGTTAATTGCATGTCACATGCAATAGTAACGTTAAATACCTCATTAACATTCTTCACGATAGTGTTTGCACTTTCTGGTTGAGAAAAATGTATACAAATTATATTTAGTTAATGTGGTGCCTCATTGGTCTTTGGCTTTTCTGATAAGGATAGCACTTGGTGTTGCGAAAGTACCATCAGGGTTCTTTTAGGATCAGTAACTGCTGCTTCTTTATTGATGACACAATATAAGCTCTCTCTTACTGAGGGCCTAACTTCATCTCTCATATTGAGGACATAACTTCATTATTCTTGTTGCATCCCCATATTGAGGACAGGCTCCCCTCTTACACTATTCATCCCATAGCAGTACTTTTCCACTCATTGGTCAACAACTTTGCCCAGCAACAGCGAACACTCAGCAACTTCCATGCCTTAAAGGCTGGAGAACAAACCCGAGACAGCAAGGCATCTCCTGAATCACCACTCTTTGTACTCTCTAAACTCTTTACATTCCTCCTGGTGTCATCATCCGATGTTATCACCAACCATGCTGCTTGTCGACCCTCATGGCCACACTCCCACAACTTGGGACACACAAGTGAAGTGAATTTGGTTATTCTGAGTGAAGCTACTAATATATTTCATAGATTTGTCTATTTAAAGGTTGGCAGATCTGTCCCTACAGCTATATGAATGAGAACCATATATGACACCAACCATAGATTTGAACTTTTCTATGTTGCCTTCAATGACTTTACAGCCTGTTTATGAAAGTCACCAAGGAGCCAAACTAGAAGACATCACTCTTTGTATGCCACATTTGAATCATCACAGTGTCTGTTTGTAAGTAAATCCTTAGCAGTTTAAAGGCCACACTGCTTCTTGCAAAGCAGAAATGGTTTCCCATGATCTAGCTGTCCTTCACATTCAGGCATCTCATGCAACTACTTCAGCATTTTTGCAGTTGTACCTGTGAAAAACAAGCAAACGTGAGAGAAGCACATGTAAGGTGCAGAGCTACTTGGCCAAGAAAAAATCTCATCTAAGCTGTCATTCACAAGGAGGCTCTAATATCCATGGAAATGCACTGTAGGCTTTGCTGCCTTTTATTCTGGAAACTTTTAATGCATTTACATTTTCTGTGAAACTCAATCAACTTTCCAGCTTTTCTTTTTGAACCTTTTCTTTTTCCCATTAGTCTGTTAATAATTGTTGCTTTCCTGGCATCCTTGTTCTGCTGGGTTATTATGCATTCCTCAGCATTGTGAAAAATTAAAAGTGGAAAAAATCACATGCTTTTCAGCTGACTTAACACTGCATAAAATGCTGAAATTATTAATTGAACATCTTGATTATAAATTAGGTGGAAATAATGTTGAAGAAGCAGCCCTTAGTCATATAGGTTTATTATTAGGGCTACGCACTGAATGATTTGAATTCCATTCTAGTAGTGGTAAATATAGTTATTATGGAAGATTGTGAGTGCATGGATTTTGGCTGAATGTCAGCTGAATCAAGTAGGATATTTCATCCATAATTTAAAATTGCATGTCCTAAAACAATGCCTGTACTATCTCCTGCTTCCACCCTTGCAAGAATAATGTGATTATGATGTTACATAAGATAAGGAAATTATTTCAGCCACTACAGAATAACTAATTGCCAATAATACTGTTGTCAGCTGTACCTCTGTGCAGCAGCACCCTATTGTGCTAAGCACTATAAGCTCACAACACTATGTTTGCAATGCATTCCTATGATGCCTGGAGAATTGCACCTGCTATGGGAGATTTCATCATTAATGCTGGTGATGTTAGATGACCTTATATAGTTTGTTTGGATGCCATGGTCATTAAATGGAAAGATATTATTTAGGCTTCATGGATGTAGGTTTTACTCCCCTAGTGAATTTTACAGAGCCAAGGTTTCTTGATAAGAGTCACTCAGACAAATATCACACAGTTTAGAGCTACCTCGTAAGTCATAATTTCTTTATCTTCCTGATTTACCTTAGTGTTACAGATTGTATATGTGCTGGACTATTATTTGTGCTTTGGTATATACAACACTGACCTTGGCAAAGTCCCAGGCTGGCCGAGCCATTTAGGCACTACTATAATAGATACATTAAACAACAACTACAATTGTTGTTGTCTATCCAGATAGGCTTGGAGCTTGGGATCTGCTGTTTGACAAATGTGCTGCCTCACCACTGCTGCAGCACTGCTAGGAAACCCTATTCATCTTAACAAATATTGCTAAGGCAAAGGCAGATCTGATTTGAGGGAACTGAAAGGTCCATCTATGTTTGTTTGGGGGGCTCTAGAGGGTTAGGGGAAAGGTTCACCTGAGAGGTTAAGAGCTTAGCTCTGTCTTGGATTGAAGTAAACTCTTAAATCTGAACAGCTTTTCCTTGAGGCTGCAGAAATCTGATGAGTCCTTTGGTATTTCAGATTTCACAATACGATATTTCTCACTATTTTCTTTCTCTCCTTTTGACTCTAAGTTGTTTCTCTTCCTCATATAAGAAAAAAAAAAAAAAAAAAAAAAGGCTGGTGGAAATCCTGGTCTGCAGCCTGGTTATCTGCTTAAATTTCCTGGTTGTTCAGGTTCAGCTGAGCTCTCCAGACTCTCTCTTGCAAATTGCTTGCTGGGAGCAAGTCACAGCAAGTCACTGGGAGTTGAGGCTTTCTAATGTTGGTTAGAGATGTGAATACCTCTCAGGATTACTACTCCAGACTCCCCTTCTGGACACAGCGAGGTGGGGAAAGCCTGAGGAATGTAGGGCTTTATTGTATTCTTCTGTGCAGAAAAAGCCTGTGGGGAAAATATCCAAGAACACATAGATGCAAATACAAAAGCAAACAAAATTACATAATTCTCACTCCTTCTAGTCCTTCTCCAAATCTGTGTGAATCAAGTATCTGCTGCTTAAATACTTGAGTAAGGGAATAAGGGAATATTTCCCTAAATTGTCAGAAAAAAAGTTACCTTCACAAGGATCCTGAATGATAGTTTAGGCAGCTCTAGAGGCAAGCACAGAGGATACAAAGTTTAATCAACTACTTGAGTTGGACTTGACAAGCCAGAAAAAATAAAATAAAATAAAATAAAATAAAAAATAAAAAATCTAGAGTTATTTTTGCATAATGCCATCAAACATAGCCTTTTCTATATGGCATGCATTGCTGCTGACACAAAAGGGGAAAGAAGAATATCACTGCAATTGTTGATGAAAACCTCACTCATATGTTTAAGCAGGGATGTGCTGTACATTTAAGTGATTCTTTGGGGTGGGGTGGGGGGTGGTATATAGTCATAATTTGACTATATTGTCCCAGAATACACTCTTCTTCACTATCTACTTTCTTAAGAGAGAGGCCTGCAGAATGTGCTCAGTGACAGCTGCCGCTTCCTCTTCCTCTTCCTCTTCTTCTACTACTTTTTCCCTCTTCTTCTTCTGTTTTTTTTTTTTTTTTTTTTTTTTTTTTTTTTTTT
>CM021797.1:5662430-5673426 GCA_011076525.1 Nettapus auritus | reverse complement strand
AACAAACAAAACCCACAAGAATTCTGAGATGGATATCTGACATTAAAGGTTTCCACCTAAATGGCAAAAATCTGAAAAATAAACATTAATAGGGACTGATTTAATGGAGAGAAGCATATAATTATTACTTGCACAACAGTTTCTGCCTCTGGTATGTCTTGGAGTTGCTGGAGTTTTTGTTGCTCTGCATGGAGCTTGCTCCTGCCAAGCTGGACCAGTAGCACGATCAGCACCCTATACTGAACAGTAAAAATGCAATTCCTGACAGAGCAGGAGAGATTTTAAGGTTCTGTGATGCTAAGACAGTAAGACCTCATCATTCTGTACTGCAGCAATCTACCTGAGGTCAGTTTGGGGGAGAATTTTTCATCTTATGCAGTTCAGCATTTCTGTGCATTTATTGTTGAGCATTTTGCTCAAAGACCCAGAAGATGCAAGTCCATAGAGGTCTACTGACTTTCACTATGCTACTCTGCTCATCAAAAATCTGGTCCTTGGGAGTTTTAATCAACTACAAACACAGGAGTCATGGGAAAAGCTCATGATTCCAATGAAGTCAGTACAAATTTTACTATTGACTATAACAACAGTATTTTACTGCATTTTTAAGGTCACTTTCAGAGATAATCATTAACTTAACAGAAATATTTGTTTAAACAAAGATGCTAGAGAGAACACTTTGCAAGATCATTCCCTAAATTATCCTGATTACAACATCATATATCCTAACAGAATATGGACAAATTAGAATTTTAGAGTTTGTAAGTAAAATCAAGCAGTGTAAATATTTATTGGAAGATAATACCATGATAATAGTAATGAATCTTTGTGATCAAAAAACCAAGGAATTATTAAAAATAAATAAATAAATAAATAAAAATGCATCATGCATATTTGATTTCATAGGTTATATGTAGAAGGACATACTTCATACTTTCTGGGAAAACAAAAGTCTGTAATTTATACCAATATTTTGCTGTTTTTTCTTAAAAATGTTGAAATGAAAGGCAGATAAGAATGAAAAAGGAAACCATGTAGGTGAAAAACATGCAGTCTCTTACAGGCAATCAGATTCTCTTTATAAAGGTATCTTTCTCCAGCTGGAAAAATATTGAGCTAAACCCCTAACCTTATTGAAACAGAGTCAAGAGATTAGGAATATCAGTCTCTAAGGAATCAACAAGCATACATGGGATTTCTGTTTGAACAATGATCTAATCAGTGGTTTTATTACATACTATTGGTAAAATCACAGCTATGTTGAAGTCACTGATACCTTTTATTTTTTCTTCACTGATTCTGTAATAAAGAACCAGGAAAAAAAAAAAAAAAAAAAAAAGGCAACACAAACTCACAAACTAAACCAAACCTAAACAGAGTACGTCTTGTGATGCTCTCCTCAGGTAGTTCAGCACCTTATTTAATGAAAAATGTCACTGAACTTCCTGTGAATCATCTTGTGCAAAAAGCATCATAATCTAATCAGACATTTCTTGTTGCTGTTGTAACGTTTTTATTTTGCTTTGTTTTTCTCCCATATGCTATTTTTTTCTATATTTACGTTACCAGAAAGTTCTAGGAAACACCAAAACCTTCAGGTTTATTTAGAGAACAAGAACATTAATAACTAAAGTGAACAAACAGACAGATCTGTCTGTTTCAGTGAACGTGAAGGTGTCCCACTCTGAAGGACAAAAAAGGAAAAAAAAAAAAAAAAAGTTTCCCTTGATCATAAAAATAATTTGATCATATCTGAAATAGACAGATCTCTCTGTCTGTCCCACTATCAATCCACTCCCCTCCCCAGCCCTTTCCTGCAAACATAAAATTTCTCACCATCTTGGCAGAATTGCTTTGGTTTCCAATTCATTATTCTGATGTGTTATGAAATGTCAAATGGGTTTTTACATCCCAGTTATGTGTATGACTATGTGCTTTAAAGCATGTGAATATATGCTCTCAAGTTCAGGATGCATTTATACCCATTGATCAACTGAAGTCTTACAAGCAGCTGTGTTCTTTCAGAGATGACAATTTCAGGATATATTCAATTTTTAAGTCTTTTTGAAGTACTTTGAGATGAACAGTTGTATAAAAATGCAAGATGATCCAAGACCTCTGGTCAGCTATGATACAGTGCATAAAGTCACCATCCTTATGACAACTGCCTGGAAAAATAACAGAGATCACATCAAAGTCTTCAGAAGCTAGTGACTTTGTTTACTCCATTTCAGGTGCCAGGGTGGATCCAGTCCAGCCCAGGAAGAATGAACTGGCATAGATAGAATGACAGACATTAGGCGTAAGTACTTTTTATATCAAGCCTTTGGCAAGTTACTTGTTGGAAAAATCTGTTCTCATGAACACAATCCAAAATCTGCAAGTTGTGCTACTAAGGCATATGATAACTTCTACTATCCAGGGATATGCTAATACCTACCATCCTGGGATACACCAAACCACTGCCAGGATAATGGCTCATTCCAGATGCCAGTCAAGGTCCTTTTTGACAGCCTTAGGGCATTTCAGAATAAAAGGCATTTTGATTGGGTTGTTCAGAGATGAAGTTCTCCTTTTTTTCATCAGAAACCTTGTAAATAACCTTTGAGTGAAAAGACAATGGAATATTATACGACTCCCCTCACTCAGTCTGACTTAGAATTACACATATAACCCCCACCCCTGCGATGTTGCATCCAATACAAACAACAACAACAACAACAAACAACAAAACAAACAAAATCTTATTTCCCGTGTGCTTATATGCCATGTACTGGGGGCAAAAATAACAAATTTTAAAAAACGGAAAGGGGAAGAAGACACTGAAATAAAGGTTTATAATTTGCGTAGAACTCTAAATTAAGAAGTTTGTTACAGATAGGAAGAAAATATGAAATATAATTAGCTGCTACACTTGGTTGATTTTTCAGTGAAATCAGTTGGTTGGATGCTGTATTCATGAAGCATTAGTAGACCAGGTCTAAATTATTAGATTATGTACCAGATAAGTTACTTAATGTATGCCTAAAGCTATGGGGAATTTCATTTCTAATGGTAAAACTTCGTACTAGTAATGCTAACAACAATAATAGCTTGTGGATTTTTATTTTTATTGCATATATGAAATTCATGCAATCAGTCTAAAAATGCACCAGGACTAAATTCCACTGAGAAGAATTTAGGAATCTAGGAAGGAAAGATCAAGGAATTGATTGCTTTTCATGAAAAACTGATTATAAAATATTCTGTGTTTACTTTTGCATGGGATTCAGTCATAACTATGGGAGTCACAGGTGAGAAGAGAAATGCAATGTTCCAGAACAACAGAAATGATAAAGTCAATTCAGGTTTGAAAAGAAAATTCTGAAAAAATAATTAAATGATAAAACCTGAAGCTTCTTTAAGAGGTTTAACCAGTACATTAACTAGTAATTAGCCTTAATTAAATGTAATTAATTTCACTTAATATTCATCAATTAATATCAAGTATTTGAGTAATATTAATATTACTTCACATTAATTAAGATGAATTATTATTAACAATTGGAATAACCTACAAGGATGCTAAGGTGATTTTTTAAATTATTTAAAGATTTTTCATCAAATCTACATGCTTTCCTAAAGTATGAAATAGTTCTAGGCCACTCTGAGTTTCTCATATAATCCTCCTTTTGTGATTTGTGTGATGCATTAATATTGTATCAGAATTTCAGTTTGCATACCTAGCTAAGTTAGCTAGCTACAAATAAACAGGTTTACTTCATTAATGTGTTAGCTTGCGTTCTGGAAGCGTGAAGTTAGGGTAGTCATGAAAACTAAGAAGTCACCTTTTATTATCAAGTTTAATTAGACTGATTGCAGCGACAGTCTAATGAGTATGTACTGCTTCTGGGATTAGGTTACCACTGCTAAGTAATATACTCAATAAAAAAAAAATATACTCAAAATATACTAAAAAATATACTCAATAAAAAAAATAAAAATAAAAAAATAAAAAAAAATTACCTCATAATAAGTAATGCCTTTTTAAATATACCTTTCATATACACCTCAATAAATGCAACTTTGAATGTCTGCATAATGCACATGAAGACCTAAGGCAATGAATGGTTAAATGACCTTCACCAGGAGGTCTAGGTAGTGGCAAGGATTAGAACAACTTCTGCAAGTTTGACGCTAACACTGCACTCCTTGGTCATTTTTCTTCTACACAGTTTATTTTTTTTGGACTGGCACAACAGTTTGTAGGAGAAATTCTATTGCCTACATGGTATAGGATTTCAGACTAGATGTCCTTTTTGTCCTTGAGAGACAGGAATGCCAAGGAAGCTATAAAAATATAGTACAGACTTAATAACAGAATTTGTATGCACAGCTTTTACTCCCATAGTCTAACTATGTGTTGGTGTTGGGGTGAGAGGTGATGGGGGCAGGGTAAGAGAGGAAAAAAAAACACAACAAGCAAAAGCAAAAAAAAACAAACACCCTACACATGATCATAGAAAACAAACAAACAAACAAACAAAAAACAGTTCAGTCCTATTGACCTTTTTCCTTCTTGTCATTTCCCCAGATTATACAGTTAATTCTTACATATATCCCTGGGAAATAGAAATCTTCCCAGAGATACATCATGAAGGAGAAACATTCAATGGGCCACATTACAGCAAATTCTGTTGATCTGGTTTCTTTTACTTGTAGTCATGATTGAGAGCTCAAGTAATTGAATTTATTCTTATAGTCTGACATTTTATTTTCCAAATTTTTTTTTTTCGGTGCTGTGTTCTTGAGACATGCTAAACAAACAAAGCCGAGACTGAAGGAGGGGCAGATGCAGTCTAAAAAAGGAGAGCTGAATTCCTACTGTTTTTCTTACTGTCGGTTTGGACCCTACTTAGCAATAAGATCCTTCTGGGTCTTTCCACAGAATTGGTGAAAGGATAAACCAGTGACTCCTTTTATGTTGGATTTAGTTCTGATGATCACATCTCTCGCTCAATCTCCACCTGTAGAGCCAAATTTGCACTTAGGTTAAACCTTAATATAGTGCATGTAGGTGTCCAGCAGAAATTATAAAAAGATGATTTTCTATGACCATCCAGAGGTCACTTACCATCTTTTTTCAAAGACCTTAGGGCAGAAATCCTAGATAGTATAGTGAAGTCATTTTGGAAAATCATAATATCTCAGAGTGTCTTACTATCCTTGTACTCTGCTGTCAGAGGACATGACTGAAGGTCCACAGATAGGTCACTTATTACCTTATCAAAAATCCCTTTTATCTCTCCTGACAATTTATAATCAACCAAGAGACATGTAGCTGTCAAAATGTGGCCAGGGACACATGCAACGCAGGACTGGTCAGAATACAAATGATTATGTAAGATCGATCAGGCGATTCTTTAATTTGTTTTTATTAGGATCAATCAGGTGATTTTTCCTTGCACCTGGCTATTCAAGGAGTGTTATCTAGTGTTGGTGATTGGTGATGACCTTACCTTAAACTATCCTTCTTGGTGCGCTTTTTTTTTTTCTATTACTCCTTGCAAGCAGATTTTAGGACCCAAGACATAAAATTCATGGTCAAAGGGAGTCTCGTGATCTCGTGAAGTGTTATTACATATACGTACAAACACATATACAAATGTCTACAAAATGATTCATCAAAAAATGATTCAAAAATGATTCAGTGTCTCAAAAAATGATTCATCTGTGCATAATTAATATCTTCTTTCTTCCTTATCTTCCTCTTTTCTCTGCCCTTACTATTCACTTATTCTATGTTTCCTTCTCTTCTAGCTACTCTCTAGTTATAAGACAATATTTATGAATTGGCAAGATCAGAAAGAAAATAAGAATGCCCTTCCAGGTTTCATGAAAATGACTTAGATAATTCTCAGATAAAGAAAATGGGCTTCTTTTAGGGTGATTTTTTTTTGTTTTGTTTTCTGGAGTTTTTTAGGCTCCAGCACAAGCCTCTGGTCTTATGATGCCCTCATGGCCCCTTGGTGAAGTGTGCTTGAAATAATCTAGGAAAAAACCTTTGTGAAACTTGCTGCAGTAGTATTGACAAAGTGATCCCAGCTGACATGGTGATGGTAAGGGGCTGTGTAGTCCTGTTTGGATTACACTCTTGCATTCACTTCAGAAGTGATTCTCCAATACAAATGGGACTTCCATTAAATTCATAACACTGCTGGTTTTACCCTGGATAAATGATTTACTGATTGTGGCACCAGAGGACCGGGGCTGAGATTTTGAAGAAGAAATGTAAAAATACATTGCAACAGGCAAAACAGACTTTGCAAAAGACTTTCCTTTGAAAGAAAATGATCTCCCTCCAGGAATCCTTTATTTTAGTTTTTATTTCTGTCCATAAATGTGAATAATTAGCTTGGTGAAACAAATTAGAGGGTACTTTTTTAGCCAAACACCAATTAGTTGAAATACATATTCTATCTTTCTGAGGAATTTATTTAAGGTCAGATGTGACACTTGACTGGTTTTCTTTGGTGAACATGAAAATAAAAACCATATCAACACATTTTTGCATCAAATTTATTAAATCTTGTCATTAGACAAAGAAAGAGGAAAAGTCTAATTTAATAATCTCTAGTATATTCCAATGGTCAAATTGTATAGAGATCTTTAACATAGAAATCAATTTGTTTGTCCAACAGTTCTATATTACTATACCTCTTGCTGAACACAACAAAAAGCTACACTATTTCATATAGTATTACGAATGAACTGTTTTATATACAGGCTTTACTGTATTGGGAAATATATTTATAGGCCCCATTTCTTCTGTGACTTGCATCCTGCTTAGCTCTTCTGAGCTTAACAGGACAAATTCTCCTCTAAATGCCTTGAAATCAAAGTAATTTCATTTTCATGATACAATAACTCTAATATGTTGTCTCACTTAATTTCTACAAAACTCTTCTTCCTTTCCTATTATTGAACTGACCTTATAATAACTGCAGAACAGTTTCCCACATGATAACTCTGCTGTTCTCTTTCTTAAGCATCCTGAAAATATTTCATTCTTTTAGTTACAACATTTAAAATCTGGGGGTAACCTATCATTCCTATGTAGCTCTAATTTTGCTCTATATTTCTTCCAGAAACTTAGTAAAAAACAAAACAAAACAAAACAAACAACAACAACAACAAAAACAGACATAACTGAATTTCCTGAAGAATTATCTCTAGAAAATTACCCTATTTTAGGAAAAGGAAAATTTCCTTTCATTCAAAGAAGCATATTTTTGCTACCATGTCTTCTGTCACCTATTTAGCTTTAATTTATTTTACTTTATTCAGATTTTAAAAGTGTATTTATTATCTTGTCTCTAAGGAATTGTTAATAAGGGAACAGAATAAAAATTATTCTTTACAACATTCCCAGGGTAGGAGATAACAAAGCCAATAGGATTTAAAGTTAAATGCACACATAAATGTTTTCTTGAGCTAGCAACATACTAGGTTAACAATGTGAATTGCATTTGCAACATATCCACAAATAAGTGGCACAGAGAGAGGTGTTACAGGATAATAGACATATTTAAATCAGAAACTGTTTACATTTCATTTTATTGGAAAGGCTTCTCATAGATTTATCTAGGTTGGGAAAGATCTTCAAGACCATCAAATCCAACCATCAGTGAGACCTGTCAGGTACCATCAGCAAATTATGTCCCTTAGTGTCACATCCACATATCTCTTACATACTTCCAAGGACGGGGACTCCACCACTTTCCTGGACAGCCTGTTCCATAATAATGAATATCCCCTTTATTTATTTCATCCCAAAGCTAATAAAGGAACTCATTTCCTAAAATAAAAATACTAGAATTAGATAAAGTCTTTTAGTCAGCCAGCACCTCTCTCAAGTGTAGGATGGGCATGTTTTAGGAATGCTCTTGATAAGAAGAGTTGTTAGAATTTTGAGCTTGCTCTATCAGTCTCCAGATTTATAAGCCTCCATTTGGTAGTTAAGAGAATGAGTATGAACAAGGACAATAGCATGATTTTATTTAAAACAAACAAACAAGCAACAATAATAACAACAAATACAACGTTCCAAAATCAGTGGAAAACTGTGTTTAAAAATTGAAGACATGCTATGGCACTAGATATCTAAATCTAGATATCTGTAATATCTTAAGACTTGATCCAAAAGACCCTTAGATAAAGTTTCATCTAGTTTTTAGTTTAGTTTTTCTAGTTCTATTTTTTTTCTAAAGTTTCTAGTTTAGACATCTAGATAAGCTAGATATTTTGACCCCTTTTTGTGATCAATGTAGAGAAATAGAGACTATTTTATTTTCCTCTAAGTTGTGATTTATCCTATGTATCCAGACTGACAGTGTTGAGTGAAACACACGGTTAACAATCTCTTTTCCTTATTTGTAAATATTTTAGTCTGTAAGTTGCTCCTCTCAGATGCTCAGCAAATAACATAGAGTCCTCACAAATTCCAAACTTCATCCAATAGCTTCATGTTAATATATTTTTGCACCCTAAAACCAATGACAGCATAAACCACAAGTACAAAAGAACTATACAGTAAATCAAGGCCAATCCTAAGGATTGATTTTCTATAAAGACAAGGCAAATACCCTTTTCCAATAGTATACAGGTAAAAGTCATACAATTTTTATTGTTTTAAAATTATTATTTTAATTTATTATTCTAAAATATTTTCTAGTGCTTTCTTGCCCTATGTTAGAGTGCACTGTGAAGAAAACACAGTAGACCTTAGATTTTGATCCGTGTCCAGTTCTAAACAAATGCCTCCTGGTGTCTCAGACTATGGAAAAAACAGTAGATTTAGTTGGTTGTTTGGTTTTTGTTGTTGTTTTTGTTTGGTTATTTTTTTTCTTTGTTTTTCTTGCTTTTGTATTATTATTATTATTATTATTTTACACCCAGTAAAAATCTACCATGCTTACAATATGTCAGCTTTTCCTCTGTTGAAGAAAAAGATCATACCAATTTTACTTAGACCAGCAACCCCAAAGGTTGATATGTATGGTTTATTTATTTATTTTTTTTTTCTAATTTTAAAAATATTTTTTAAGTGGGGAAAGAAATTGACTGGCACAAACAAAAAGATGAAAGGAGTGAATAGAGAAGAGAAGTGAATGAAAATACATTTATATCCTTTAAAAATAAAAATAATGATAAAAATTGGAATAGTTGCACTAGTCACATCTCTTGGACTGATATAATATGTATAACAATTTTAGTTAAGAATAACACATCTGAGAGCATACTCAAATAATGACATTTAGAACTACTGATATATTATAATTTATTCAAATTTTTATATTATACTTATTTAAATAGTGTCTAAAAGCTCCAACCAGAATTTCAATCCCAGTACATTACCAAGAAACAGTATCTGCCCTTTAAAATTTATAATGTAAATAGGCAAGTAAACAAAGTTTGTAGGAAAGGAACTGAGGGACAAAGAGATTAAGGGTGAAATCTTAGCCCCATTAAAAGAAATTGAAGTTTTGGTACGGTGCTAGAATTTCAATTTTGTTTTCCAAAAACACACAGGAAATCTGTGACCGAGCTGGAAAGTTTGAGCCTTGATCTGTACAAAAACTTCTTGTTGGCTTCAAGAGAAGTAATATAATTTACTTACTAAATTAGCAGGACTCCTTAACTTCTGAGTTAAGTAAACTGGGTAACTTTATTTTCATTACATAATGAAATTACATACATGACATAAAATAAAGTAAAATAAAAATAAAATAAATAAAATAAAGTAAAATAAAGTAAAATAAAAAAAAAATAAAAATAAAATAAATAAAATAAAGTAAAACAAAACAAAACAACTTACGCAGAAACCAGATTAACAACTTACAACAGGGGAGCTAATATACCAAGATTATGAAACAGAAACATAGAATTCTCACATACGACCATCATTCTCCCTTTCTTTCTTTCTTTATCACAGAATAACAGAATCACAGAAAGTCTAGGTTGGAAGAGACCTACAAGATCACCGAGTCCAACCTCTGACCTAACACTAACGAATCATCCCCTAAACCATATCCCTAAGTTCTACATCTAAACGTCTTTTAAAGACCTCCAGGGATGGTGACTCAACCACTTCCCTGGGCAGCCCATTCCCATGTCTAACAACCCTTTCTGTAAATAAGTTTTTCCTAATATCCAATCTAAACCTCCCCTGGTGCAACTTTAGCCCATTCCCCCTCGTCCTGTCACCAGGCACGTGGGAGAATAGACCAACCCCCACCTCGCTACAGCCTCCTTTCAGGTACCCGTAGAGTGAGATAAGGTCACCCCTGAGACTCCTCTTCTCCAGGCTAAATAGTCCCAGCTCCCTCAGCCACTCCTCTTAAGACTTGTTCTCCAGACCCTTCACCACCTTCACCTGGACTCGCTCAAGCACCTCCATGTCCTTCTTGTAGTGAGGGGCCCAAAACTGAACACAGTACTCGAGGTACGGCCTCACCAGAGCCAAGTACAGGGGGACAATCACATCCCTGGACCTGCTGGCCACGCTGTTTCTTATGCAAGCCAGGATGCTGTTGGCCTTCTTGGCCACCTGAGCACACTGCTGGCTCATATTCAGCCGACTGTCAACCAAAACTCCCAGGTCCTTCTCTGCAAGGCAGCTTTCTAACCACACATCTGCCAGCCTGTAGATCTGTTTGGGGTTGTTGTGCCCCAGATGCAGAACCCGGCACTTGGCCTTGTTGAACTTCATACCGTTGGCCTCGGCCCATCGGTCCAGCCTGTCCAGATCATCTTGCAGAGTCTTCCTACCCTCGAGCAGGTCGACACATGCACCTAACTTGGTGTCGTCTGCAAACTTACTGAGGGTGCACTCGATCCCCTCATCCAGATCATCGATGAAGATGTTAAAGAGGACTGGTCCCAGTATCACCCTTCTTCAGGTCTGATAAAAAAAAAAAGAAAAAAGAAAAGAAAGAAAAAAAAAAAAAAAAAAAAA
>CM021797.1:5622999-5644412 GCA_011076525.1 Nettapus auritus | reverse complement strand
CATCGCGGTCTACAACTTCCTCGCGAGGGGGAGTGGAGAGGTGGGTGACCTATTCTCCATAAACACCAGTGGTAGGACCCGTGGGAACAGGGAGAAGCTGAGGCAGGGGAAGTTCAGACTAGATATCAGGAGGAGATTTTTCACTGAGAGGGTGGTTGCGCACTGGAACAGGCTCCCCAGTGAAGTAGTCACTGCACCAAGCCTATATGACTTTAAGAAACGTTTGGACTGTGAACTTAGTCACATGGTCTAAACTTTTGGGTAGACCTGTGCGGTGCCAGGAGTTGGACTTGGTGATCCCTATGGGTCCCTTCCAACTCGGAATATTCTCTGATTCTATGATTCTACTATTTTCAGTACTATGCACTTAAGTAATTTTATTTCATAAAATCACTTAAGTGCATAGTACTGAAAATCTTTTGCTTGAGAAATAAAAGTCTAATACTACATTAGTCTCTTGTCACTGGTTATTCATAGATGTCACTGGTTATTCATAGATATTTTATGTTGTCTTCATATACTTTTTCTATCATTTCTAATTGATAGACTCACAGTTTATAGAAGAATTATCAGTTCTAATCCACAAGTATGTTTCACAGAGGTGAATTTCACAGTATTTATATTTTAGGTGAATGAAAATCTTTTTAATTCTTATCAGAGTCCTTTCTTCATGTTGGTTGTGCCTCAAATTTTGATTCATTAGGAAAGCAAAGAGACATTCAATCAATCTAACTTGAGTCATCCAAAAATCAAGCATGTAATCTAAACCACTCTTCCTGTCCAACAATTGCTTTAAGTTATATTAAAGAACATATATGGAGCATACACAGGAGGTAGTTTAAAGCTTGGTAATGAAGATAAACAACAGGCATGTAAATAACTGTGCTCCTTAACTCTCTACTGACTACAGAGAGAGCTGCTTAGCTAATTACACTAAATTTTCTAATAACTTCCAAAAGTTCAAAGATAGATTAACTGAATATTAACCTTCATTATCAAACTCACACTTATGAAGTAAATATCATAAATATAAATATTATTAATATTAGGCACAGATTGGTCCTTGAGTAACTCACTAAACTGAAAAACAACATTAAATGAATCCATTTGCTTCCAACATGATTTCTCATTGCCTTTCTTTATTGTCATTATCTTTCAAATGAAGACAGCACTCTTGAATATCTGTTCACCTGGTTGGAAGCTCAACTGTTTAAATTATCTTTACCTAAAGTATCTATAATATGCATGCAATACAGATAATTACTTTCCCTTCTGTACAGAAGTTAGAACAATGATTTCTATGACCTTTCTATGACATTTCTATGACCAACTCCTCTAAATATTTGTGTAATACTAATCCTGAATTGTTGATTTTACTTATTTATATTTCATTACTCATCCAGAGGAAGTTCAAAACCTAGTCAACATCTAATATTATGGAAGTTCACTTCCTATAAAGGTGCATATCAGTCTGGTTGCACTAATGGATTTGATTCAAAATGTATTGTATATTGCAAAGAATAATTCCACTAAATAATTTATTCAAGTGCCTTTACAGGACTTCATCTCACCTGACTTCAAGCACTTACCTGAGGTATCTAATTGAGAAGTAAATATTATTCTGTACTCAAGAAGAGAAAGACAAGTAACTCTTGCAATAATTCAGACCACTTTAGACTTGAACTATTTAAATACTTAGAGTACAATTTCTTGCATTGTTAATTTTAGGGATAGTGTGATTTGATTTCTAATTTAGGTGCCACTGTTAAGTTCCTAAAGTTGTCTAAGGCAAGTTGAAGCTTGTAGAGAGGAAAGTCATTTTATACAATCAGTTGTGCAGTCTGTGTTCTTTGGGGACAGACATGCTCTACCTGACTAGAATATATCCTTCATGCTTGAAAATGCATCTCTCATGGCCCCAGATTGTTAAATAGAGGACTGGGACAAGATTTTCACAGGGAAAAGTCTGACTATCTATGGAAGGGTTATCGTACCTTTCTCTGAAACATCTGGTGCTGGCCAGTATTAGCAACAGAAGACTGGACTAGATGGACTGCAGGTCTGATCTGGTGTGGCAGTTCCTATGTTCCTGTGTTCTTCCTCCACCTGGTGCAAGGGCAAAACTGTCAGGTATAATGATGAAATCTTTTTTCAGGTCTCTGGGTAAGACTGTAGAGTTGGCAATTAAAAATCATCTTCTGATTAACTCAAAATTTCTCCTGTTTTACTGGGAAAATACACAGTAACTATTCTGAAATCTTTCCAACTCTTTCCCTACTTCTAACAATGAAGTAATATTACCGAAGACACTTGAAGAGGACAATTCCACAGAATTTATGTTTACTATTAATCTTTGTAATTTTTATTATTATTGTACATAACCACACTCATGAAGTACACTTGGTTCTCTATAAACTGAATTAACATAGGAGAAAGATGATTTTGTCTCTAAATGATTACATCTAGTTTAACCTCCCCTAATCTTAGGCCCCTAACTGCAATTTGTAAATAAAGTGCCTAGTTGTCTTGGGAACACTGTTACTGATACAAGGAAATAAGTACTTCTAGATCCTGGTTCAGGTTTGAAAACCACTCTTCCCCATCTTGTGCCCCATGTGAAGCTCTTCTGAAGGAAAGTAATTTTCACTTTTCACAGTCTCTTTTCATAGCTATGTCTGCTGAAATTTTCACAAAATGGTTATCAAAGTGTAGATGCATTTATTCTGAATTTGTCACTTAACAGACTATGCTGAATTGAAGCATACAGACACTCTTCTCTCCCATTACATTTACCAGAAAGAAAAAAGGTACCTGCATGTGCTGTGTTAAATCTAAAATAGGCTGAATTGTCTTTTAGAGGTGTTTACTTCTTCCTTCCATCCTTAGGAGAATGAACACAGCTGAACAGGAGCCTAAATTTAATGCTTCTGGGAAGTTAATAGGATGTTGAGAAGGATACATCTGGGTATAACTTTTGGATTATAAGGTCAAGTGCTAAAAGTCATCACCTTGTTTGAAACAGTGAAATGGAATTATACTTCTTCAGTACATTGTTTCCTTTTTCTATCACCTTCCTCTGAGTGGTTGATCACTTTGTCCTGTCTTACTTGGTTTCCCATCTTAGATGTTTGCATCCCTACCAGATATAGCTGAAATGCAGTAAGTTGTAGTGATGGTTGTTCAGCATTTCTCATTGAATTTATAAATACCCAGGCTGTAGTGCAACACAAGCTAAGCAAGAGTCTTAGTGATGCTGGGAGCAGAGATGTGAAAATTGGAATATTCATACAAAAATCAAAATTATTGAAACCAAACAACTACGTACACAAATCAACTGAATTCCAAGAAATAACAGCATAGTCAAAGTGCCTTGGGTTCTGCCCAGACAGAAGGAGAATGAAGCTCAGAATGAGGGAAAGCGTTCAGTCAATAATGCTGTTTCAAAAGAAGACAAATAAAAGGGAATAGAAATGAAAGGTCATTAGCAAACAGGGAAGACTATAATAACTGGACTGTGATTCTTGATCAAAAGTGAAGTCTTTTTGTTATCGCTGCTGTTGTTTGATTTGCAATGAGAATTAGACTTTCTTTTCTGTGTATCAATTTTTTTTTAAAAAAGATAAAGAGCTAATAAAATAAGAGGTAACATATGGAGCGTGGCACTGGCTGCATAAAGATTATGAATTTTATTATTTGTTGAAATGGGAATGTCAATGTGATCTCATGGGCTGATGACATGGAAATTCCTTTGGATTTTCCATGATGGTGATGCATTTCTACAAGCCTTTTGGATTACAAATTTGTGATGTAGTATTAACCCATTAGGTTGTCAGTCTGATACTTCCTAACTTATGCCAAATTTAAAGCACAGTATTTGCATACACACTAGGATTACTGAGAAAGAAAAACAGTCTCTATCTTTTTAAGAATACAGAAAATTCTGTGAGAGGAGGAGACAGCTCCTGACATACAGAGACTGAGAAACTGAGAACACTTTTTCAGTTCACATTACCAGGGAGCCTTGGGTACACTGTAACTTACAGTAAAACACTTGTGTGGGGCAGGAGAGAGCTTGTTTTTCTTTGTTGTGCTTTTTGTTTGTGTGTTTCCTTGCTTTTTTTTTTTTTTTTTTTTTTTTTTTTTTGAGGAAGGTTCCCTTTCAGGCTACAGCTATTTAAGTATCTATTGCATCAAGTTGTACGCAAGCTTTGTGAAAGAATTATTCTTCCAGATAAACATCAGTACAGATGGGGACCTATGTGTCCAGGTCGGCTTTAGAGGGAAGAAAAGTTGCAGATGTTAAAGAAGCACGGTGTTATCACATAACAGCTCAGTACTGCAGAATAATTCTTCAATTTTCCTATCTGGAGTGGCACTGATCTCTCATAATTTATAATCTCATTCAAATTAGATGGGCATTAGATGTGCAATAGAAAAAGTTAGGAACCACCATAAAAAGATTTAGCCCATATGATTAGGCCCTGTATTAAACTGATAGAAGTCTTTCTGCAGACATTCATTCCTCTTCTACTTCACTGTAAAGGGACTCTTGATAATTACGTTAGCCTTGGCAACAGGTATTGAGGTAGACTGAGGTAAAAATTAATATATGAATTCCAAATCAGTTAACGAATTTAATACAAAACATACTGCCGGAAAAAAAAAAAAAAAAAAAAAAAAAAAAAAAAAAAAAAGGCAAATCAACCAACCAACCAAGATATACATAGACTACTTGATGTTTGTCATTAAACATCTTCCATGTCACTAATGGAATTCCTGACATCAGTGTATTATACAGTAAATATAAATCATAGAATTTAAAGTAAAGTAATAAATGTAGAAAGACTGACTAATTCTCACAACTGTGTTTCTTAAGAAGTATAGCAGTTTTCTCTGGGAGGTGCCAAAGAGAGACAGCTTTTATCACACTCAGGCTTTTCTAGACCACAGAATGCCTATTAGTAATGTGATGATACTCACTCTGCCCATCCCCTCAGATGGAGTAGTAGCATCTGCCTTTTGAAATTATTATCTAATGATCTTGATGGAGCCAAAATATCTTCCAAAGCAGCCAAACTTTGGTGCTTAGCTTACAATTAAATTTTAGGCAACAACCTTTAAAAATAATTGCCTAAATAAAATCTTCAATGGAAAATGGGAGTTTGAAGACATTCAGACAGCCAGGTCTTCAACCTGTGTTTAGGCATTTAAGTCAATGCTTAAAGATATACATTCATGCATTGCTTGTGTTAAGCAAATGAGAAAAGATTTTATTTAATTAATTAATTATTTTTAAACTAGCTTGTCTTAGGGACAACAAATTCACAGCCAACTATACAGTCTAAAAAGAATTACTAGCATTACTTAGGTAATTACATTGCTGCTGCAACTATGGATATTATTAATTATGTCTTAAAATGTCATTTAGACGGATACCTCTGGAAATACAGAAGTAACTATGGAGAGACAAGTTGATCTTACAGTACTGTAGTACTGTAGTACTGGAAGTACTGTAGCATTGCCATCAAAATGCATATGAGTCAGGCTCTCATTTCTTAACAGCACTGTGTGACAGACCATTTCAGCTTAAAACTGGTAGACTTTGCTTCATCCAATACCATTGCTAAAGGTTTTTTTCTAATTAGATTTGAAACTTTTTTTTGTTTTTCCATTTGGAGCCTGTTTCTGACTGTGTGACAGACTAGAACATCGGATAGAAAACTCAGCATTTGCAATTCAAATTCCAAGTGAAGGTTTTAATGCTGAATACTCGTGGATATCATTTAAAAGGTCTGTTGAGTTAAACAATGCAGATTTTTTTTCCATATGTGGTGAACTGACTTTACATATATTATTCAGTTAAGATCCAGAGATGATATTAATATGGTGCTTATGCATAAAACTCAAAACAGGCAAGCATTTTGTAATTTCAGCATTTAGTTATCTCTTATCCATTAACAAGAAGAAAAGCAAACATCTCCCCCTTATATTCATGCCCCAAGCTAAGCAAGGGGAATGGAAAAGGTTTTTTAGAATTACAAACAGAACCTTTAAATTGCACAAACTTGCTAATTTTGTTTATGAAAAGCATTGCAGAACTTTTGCTTCTCTCTCGCAGTTGTTATTCAAATCACAGACCCAAGATTACAAAAAAAAAAAAAAAAAGATGAAAAAAAAAAGAAAAAGGAAAACAAAAACAAAACAAAACAAAAACAAAAAACAAACAAACAAAAAACACCCGGGAAAGAGTAAGGAAATGATCCTGCCAGGAATTTAGTTAGTCTATCATTTTGGAGATCAGGCAGAAATACTGCGTATTTAAGAATGCAAATTGAAGCAAAACTTAGGTTGTAAAAAAATTAAAAATAAATAAAGGGAAAGAAGAGAGAGGGAGAGAAAGAAGTGGGGAAGATCTAAAAAGAGTTATGAACTAAATTTTCAAAAATAAATGCATGAAAAATATATGAATTCTCCCATATAATTTTGAAAGTAAAATATGTATTTCAGTGTGTAAAATGTGAATATATATTTGCAAATATTAACTATTTATTTTTTTATAAGAATTTAACATTTTGAACCCCTAAATAAAAATTAAAAATAAAATTAATTCTTGTGTGAGAATTCAGAACAAGAGTTTTGTACCTCCTAAATCCCATTAAAGCCCTCAAAATAGGATTTAAGGGCATACTTGGCTCATAGGCAATACGCAGCTGAGAGAATTTTACCCAGAGGGATAAAGCATATTAGCATTACTTCTGCAGCTAGTTTCACTAGAGTTTCTTGCACTAATTACCTAAGATGAGAGTCCTTGTTCCGTATATTCTTTTAGTCTGGCAAGACAGATCATTTAGAAACACTAAATATTGCAATGAGGCAAGGGATTGGATGTGCCATTACAGATTTGCACAGACAGATTTACAGGGAAAAAAAACAAACAAACAAACAAACAAAAAAAAACCACTGGATATAGGAGCACTTCTTTCAAAATTCGGGAACATTGACTCCACTCCTACTCCCCAGCCCCCATTTATAAACAGAAATACTGAAACTAAGAAGTCATAAATTGTTTAATCCCACATATTGACTGTGTTTAGACCATTGAATATGTCTGAGTGGGATGCTTCCCTATAGAGGAACACTTCCGAATGAAAGACAGAAATAAGAACAGTGCTCACAATTTAATATCACATGCTAATTCACTCAACATGATAAATCAGTTGCAAGATATTTTTGCAAACAAAAGTGATGAGTAGTTTCAGTCCTCAACTGGACAACTCCAAAATGAATTAATTGCCCATTTGCTTGAAAGAAAAATCACAGAATCACAGAATAGTCCAGGTTGGAAGAGACCTGCAAGATCACCGAGTCCAACCTCTGACCTAACACTAACAAATCTTCCACTAAACCATATCCCTAAGCTCTACATCTAAATGTCTTTTAAAGACCTCCAGGGATGGGGACCCAACCACTTCCCTGGGCAGCCTATTCCAGTGACTAACAACTCGTTCAGTAAAGAAGTTTTGCCTAATATCCAACCTAAACTTCCCTGGCACAACTTGAGCCCATTCCCCCTCATCCTGTCACCAGGCATGTGGGAGAACAGACCAAACGCCACCTCGCTATAGCCTCCTTTCAGGTACCTGTAGAGTGCAATAAGGTCGCCCCTGAGCCTCCTCTTCTCCAGGCTAAATAGTCCCAGCTCCCTCAGCCGCTCCTCGTAAGGCTTGTTCTCCAGACCCTTCACCAGCTTCGTAGCCCTTCTCTGGACTCGCTCAAGCACCTCCATGTCCTTTTTGTAGTGAGGGGCCCAAAACTGAACACAGTACTCGAGGTGCGGCCTCACCAGAGCCGAGTACAGGGGGACAGTCACATCCCTGGACCTGCTGGCCATGCTGTTTCTTATGCAAACCAGGATGCCGTTGGCCTTCTTGGCTGCCTGAGCACACTGCTGGCTCATATTCAGCCGACTGTCAACCAATACTCCCAGGTCCTTCTCTGACAGGCAGCTTTCTAACCACACATCTGCCAGCCTGTAGATCTGTTTGGGGTTGTTGTGCCCCAGGTGCAGGACCTGGCACTTGGCCTTGTTGAACTTCATACTGTTGGCCTCAGCCCATTGGTGCAGCCTATCCAGATCATCTTGCAGAGCCTTCCTACCCTCGAGCAGGTCGACACATGCACCTAACTTGGTGTCGTCTGCAAACTTACTGAGGGTGCACTCGATCCCCTCCTCCAGATCATCGATGAAGATGTTAAAGAGGACTGGCCCCAGTACCGTGCACTGGGGGACTCCACTAGTGATGGGCCTCCAACTGTATTTGACTCCATTCACTAAGACTCTCTGGGCCCGGCCATCCAGCCAGCTCTTAACCCAATGAAGCGTGCGCCAGTCCAGGCCATGGGCAGCCAGTTTCCTGAGGAGAATGCTGTGGGGAATGGTGTCAAATGCCTTGCTGAAGTCAAGGTAGACCACATACACAGCCTTTCCCTCATCCACTAAGTGTGTCACCTTGTCATAGAAAGAGAACAGGTTTGTCAAGCAGGACCTGACCTTCATAAACCCATGCTGACTAGGCCTGATAGCCTGCTTGCCCTGCAACTGCCGCATGGTGACACCCAAGATAATCTGCTCCATGAGCTTCCCTGGCACTGATGTCAAACTAACAGACCTGTAGTTCCCTGGGTCTACCCTCCGGCCCTTCTTGTAGATGGGCGTCACGTTTGCTATCCGCCAGTCAAGTGGGACCTCCCCCGATAGCCAGGACTGCCAATAAATAATGGAAAGTGGCTTGGCCAGCTCTTCCGCCAGTTCTCGCAGTATCCTCGGGTGGATCCCATCCGGCCCCATCGACTCGCGTACATCCAAATGCTGTAGCAGGTTGCCAACCATCTCCTTGTGGATTGTGGGGGCCATATTCTGCTCCCCATCCCCTTCCACCAGCTCAGGGTACTGGGCGTCCAGAGAACAACTGGTTTTGCTGCTAAAGACTGAGGCAAAGAAGGCGTTAAGCACCTTGGCTTTTTCCTCATCTCTGATAACTAAGTTTCCCCCCGCATCCAGTAAAGGGTGGAGATTCTCCTTAGTCCTCCTTTTGGTATTGATGTATTTATAAAAACATTTTTTGTTGTCTTTAACAGCAGTAGCCAGACTGAGCTCCAGATGAGCTTTGGCCTTTCTAATTTTGTCCCTGCACCGCCTCGCGACATCCTTGTAGTCCCCTTGAGTGGCCCGCCCTCTTTTCCAAAGATTATAAACCCTCTTTTTTCTCCTAAGCTCGAGCCACAACTCTGTTCAGCCACGCCGGTCTTCTTCCATGCCGGCTCTTCTTTCGGCACGTGAGGATAAAAAAAACAGTGGGATTCTTTGGGCACGTGGGGATAAATAGTGGGATTCTTTATTGGCAGATTTCAGTAAAATTTTTAAGCCCTTTTTTTTTCCTTTTTTTTTTTTTTCTATTATTTCTTTTTTTTTTTTTCTTTCTTTTTTTTTTTTTTTTCTTTTTTCCTGAGGCTGTAGTCCTGGAAATGAAATTATTATTAATGTTTCAGGAGATAAGCAAGACTTAAACGTGATTTCTGCATTTAAATAAATACATAAAAAAATAAAATAAAATAAAATAAAATAAAATAAAATAAATAAAATAAAATAAAATATCATTATGTGAATCCATACAATAATTTTAAATCTGTCCTGAGCCTTTGGGCCAGGCCGGAAAACCATAGACAAAGAGCAGCAGACTAATATTAGTGTGAGATAATAACTCATACTCAGAGCAGGTGACATCTGAAAATTTTATTGTACCAATTTTTTTTGTGTCATTGATTTATGGTGTAATTCTGGATCAAGATTTGAAAAATTTTACCAGTTTCACAACTACAACATTCTCAGCTTGAATATTTCCAACTCTTTTTTTTTTTTAACTTCTTTTTCTATACTTCCTGTTCACAGAATAAACAAGATTTAAACTGAAGAAAAAAGGTAGAAGAAGCATTTCTTTTTTGAAAAGCTTCAAATCATTATATATGAAACATGGTTTTAGTGATAGAGTTAGGTCTAGCGGTCAATATAAATTTTTATATTCCACTTACTAGTGATGAACACCAGCCAAATGTCTCTGCCACTGCCAACTACTCTAGACAAACAAGGGGATACACTGCTCTATTCATTAGCTAGTACTAAAGCATGTGAGCCAAGGAACCCCTGCAGATAAAGAGCTATTCTGGTTCACCCTAACACAACAAAGCAGAAAAGTGACATTATATATATATATAATATGTGTGTGTATATATATATAAGTATATATGTATATATATATATATATATTACAATGGCTTTGAACTGAAAGAGGGTAGGTATAGATTAGATATAAGGATTATTTATTTATTTTTACTATGAAGGTAGTGAGGCACTGGAAGCAGCTTCCCAGAGAGGCTGTGGATGCCACATCCCTGGCAGTGTTCAAAGCCAGTCTGGATAGGGCTTTGAGCAACCTGGTCTGGTGGGAAGTGTCCCTGCCCATGACAGTGTAATGGAAGTGAGATTTTTGGGGACCTTCTGTAGTGGGTTTACGTGGCAAGGTTTTGGTAGCCATAGGGGGGCCATAGGGGTGGCTTCTGTGAGAAAAATAAGGAATAAATCTTACCTTCTCTCTATGCTGAGTCTGTTTTGCCTGTCACGATAATTACTGGGTGATCTCATCCTTATCTCAACCCTTGAGTCCTTTTCATCATATTTTCTCCCTGTTCCTCTTTGAGGAGGGAGAGTGAGAGAGCAGTTGTGGTGGAGCTTGGCTGCCCACCCGAGTAAAACCATCGCAACCACTCCCAACACAGCCGCCCAGATTTGGCCACATGACATCACTGTCCCCCCCCTTGCTATGGGCCCTATAAAAAGGCCCCCCTGCCACTGGCCTGCCACTCGCTCAGCTACTTGGTCCTCTGAGAGCCAGCATCCGCGGCAGGAGGAAGACCAGAAGCAGCAAGGTGAGAGGCAGTCCTTGTTGGTGTGAGGGGACAGCTATGCAGTCCCAGCAAGCACCAAGAACGAAGGCAGATGATGAGGAGAAGCGTCATGGGCGAAGGCAGAGCGCCGGCAACAACAGACACCAGTGCATGAAGGAGCTCTGGTGCATAGCCCGTAGACACCCATAAGTGATACTGATACCATCGGCACCACAGTGATGCAGGGAACAGGCCAGACCCTCAAGCACACAGCGACAGGGGGCCTGGGCCTTCTCCTAGTTGCAACGGCGCCATGAGGCAAAGGAAGGACCATCAGCCAGACAGCCACAAGGAGCACAAGCGTGACACAGCGCCCCACATGGTATGGGACCCAAGCATGGCCAGAAACCAGATGGCAGCGTTGGACCTACAAACAGAAATGAAGCACAGAGTGGAACGGGACCTGTGCATGGAAGTGGACGACCCCATGGTTTGGCACCCTGGCCGGAGAAGTCTCCTGAACAAAGGCATCGCGTATGGCCAGGCCCCATCAAGGATGGACTCAAACCTCAGCAAGTCCAAGCCGTGCACCATCCTTCCCCCAAACCAGCCAGCGACTCGGGTCATGTGCCTTCCAACTGTCGCAACGATGGCATGGGGCAAAGACAGGAACATTGGCCAGACAGCCGCACGAAGAAGCGAGCCTACCGAGCAAGCCCAGAGAACTGCAAGTGGTACCATTGGCACCTCAACAATGTGGGGAACAGGCCATCTGCTCAAACACACAGCGACAGGGGGCCTGGACCTTACCATTCACACAACGGTAGTGTGGGGAGAAGGCAGCGGTATCAGGCAGAGAGCCACGGGGAGCACAGGCGTGCCTATAGCACAGAACACAGTGCAGGACCTATCTAGGGCCATAAGAGAGATGGCAGCGTTGCACCCACTCATGAAAATCAAGCCGACAGTGGCACGAGACCAAGGCATGGAACTGGACAAGTCCCTCGTTCGGCACCCTGGCCTGAAAACATGCTGGATGGAAGGCATCCAGTTTGGGCAGTCCCAGGCAAAGACTGGATTATCCTTCTGCCCCTGGAGCCCATGGAGGTGGACCCACCAGAGACATGGAGGAACCGATGGAAGTGGATCCACCTCGGCCAGAACAGACCTGGGACTCCCGCAGTATGTCTTTGCTCTCTGCTCTCCAAGCGCACAAAGAGCATCGCAGGAGTGCCCGGCCAGCTCCCTACTCGTTGTCGTGCAGGCTCCATCCCAAGCATTATCCTGGAGCCCCGAAACACCATGGACATGCCGCAAGCTTATCTGCAAGATATCCCAGCAATAAACTACTCTGTCACTTATTCTCAGGGCTTGTGTGAGTACTTCTTTCCCATACCCCAACCCTTGTGCCAGAGGTGGCATCCCTTCTGTACAGAGCCTCCAGGAACAGCACCAGAGAGGACCCAGCTTCCTTCGGGCTGCTGTGCTGGGGTGATAGGAGGAGTCCCCAAGGGCCACCATGCACTTCTAAAATTTGTGCAAATAAACTGAGGGGTGAAAATAGGAGTGTGTAAGTGATTAGAGGTGGCTAATTTCTTATCCTAGGAGTGAGTTTCTCTAGCTGAGTACTTGGTAAAAACAGACATGGAGAAGGCTGAGGCATTCAACAAGTGCAAGTGGCAAGGTTCTGGTAGCAGGGAGCCATAGGGGTGGCTTCTGTGAGAAGGATCTGGAAGCTGCCCCATGTTTGGTTAGGGCCCCGCTGCTGACCAGAGATGCGCCAATAAGTGATGTTGTTTTGCACCTCTGTGAGAGCATATTTAAGACAAGGAAAAAAAAAAAAACGCTGCGCCACTCAGCAGCTGGGAGGGTGAGAGGAGTGAAGAACAGCCTTGCAGGTGCCAAGGTCAGTGAAGAAGGAGGGGGAGAGGTGCTCCAGGCGCCGGAGCAGAAGTCCCCTGCAGCCTGTGGTGAGGACCTTGGTGAAGCAGGCTGTCCACGCTGCAGCCCGTGGAGGAGACCATGGTGGAGCAGGTGGACCTGCACCGATGGAGACTGCAGCCTGTGGAAGACCCCTGCCGGAGCAGATTCCTGGGCCGGACCTGTAGGCCGTGGAGAGGAGACCACACAGGAGCAGGTGACCCGGCAGGAGCTGCTGCCCATGGGGGACCCAGGTTGACGCAGTTTGCTCCCGAGGGATGGACCCCGTGGTACGGACCATCTGGAGCAGTTCTTGAAGAGCTGCTGCCTGTGGACAGCCCACACCGGATCAGTATGGCAAGGACTGCATCCCGTGGGAAGGACCCCATAGCACAGGGGACGAGAGTGACCCAGAAAGAGCGGCAGAGAAGAAGTGCTGTAGACTGACCATAACCCCCATTCCCCCGTTCCCCTGTGCTGCTCGGGGGGAGGAGGTGGAAGAGGGTGGATGGGGAGGAAGGTGCTTTCAGTTTCTTTCCTTTGTTTCTCCCTTCTCTAGCTTGTTAGTAATAGGTAGTAAATCTTACTATCTCCCTATGCTGTCCATTTTGCCCGTTACAATAAATACTGTGTGATCTCCCTGTCCTTATCTCAACCCTTGAGCCCTTTTCATCTTATTTTCTCCCCGCTCCTCTTTGAGGAGGGGAAGTGAGAGAGTGTTTGTGGTGAAGCTTGGCCGCCCACCCAAATAAAACCAACATCTATGGAACTAAGCATCTAGGTAAGGGTGTATCCATGGAACTGCAGTATGTTGTAGTTTAAAATCTTGGAGGAATCTTTATGTACTCTGTACCAAATGAATAACTTAGTGTCCTAAGCCCACCAGTTTTTTCTGTAGAACAAGTAACCCTTTTTACAGCTCTTTTATCACAGTTCTGCTTTTACTTTTGCTTCCTGAAACAGTCCCCAAATTGGTGTTTCAATTGGTGTTTCAACTTATTTTTGTAGCTCCACATGCATTATTTTCTGAATGCCGTAGGCAACATCTTGGTATTTTACAGTCTGGTAGCGTTTAATGGAAGATGAAGATGAAGTCTTATCAGATGGATGTTTTAAAGTCCTGAAGGGAATGTAGAAGCTAGTTCATAAGTAAGCAAGATTTCTTTTTATTCACTTTTTTTTTTTTTTTTTTTTTTTTTTGTAAGAAAGCAGGTCTGGAAAATTGAACATTGGTTGTCTTATGGACATAGAATAATTACACTAGCAGATTATCAATATCCATTCTCATCATATGTAGCTTTTCCACATGGTATTCTGTGTAACAGAAAAAAAACATGTCTCCTGGCAAGGAAGGAGGTTGAACTTCTATGGATAAAAAGTTTAAGATGTTTTCCAGGAAATTAAAATAGCTTAGAAAGTGGGCTCAGTGTAAACCTGTCTGCTGTGAGAGTGCAATTAATTTCTTTGAAGTGCAGTATGTATTGTTGCATTGCATATGAAAGAGGAGACAAGGCACCTGGTTTGTTATGCAAGTAAAAGGCAATTTGAGTATGTGAAATCAAAATGTGGGTGTCTTTTGGAAGCAATATCTACATGAAATTGCAGTGTCTTACCTCTGAAATTCCAAATTTGCTAAATTTGTATTTAACTATTAGCATGTAAATAGTCTCAAAGTCAAAAAGTTTCTCATTAATTTATAGTTAAGAAGCACATATAGGTACATCATTGAATTTACTCCCTATAGCCAAATCCACTGTCCAGTGGAGCCAAATAAACAGCTACATCAAGCATGAGATCAAGCCCTAAGCTAAGATATAAACACTATTAAGGCAAGACTGTATTATGTCTAGATCTCTTGTGGCTGACTGCATCTAAGAAAAACAGATTACAAGCTAAAAAATGGTAATTGAAGTAAAATCAGAAAACCTATTTTTTCAAGTTAATTATTAGGTTAGAAATGAATTTAAAGTCCAGTTTTATATGACTCAGCTAGTTCAAAACTTTCAAACATTACTATATATTTACTATATGTTTTCCAGCTCCTATTAGACTTCTTGGAACTTAACTTTCAAAAATAGATAATGTTACTGTGAATAGTTAGTGTATGGTACACAGTGGTAGTTGTAATTAATTCCAAAGGCATTTATAAAGAATCAAATGATGTGTCCTGCATTCTCAGAGTAATAAGTCCCAGTTTCCACTCAAAAACAATACTTTTTTTTTTTTTTTTTTTTTTCTGACACACTTTTGAAATGTCAAGGGGAGTTATTTTCCTCACACAAGAAAAAGTGTTTTGTAGCATCATCCTTGTATCTCTTACACAATGAGTATGCACCAGACCCATAGTGGTGAAATAAAAACTGATCTAAGAGATACTTCTAATAAAGCAGCATGTCTCCACCTAAACATTCCTGTAAGTCAGCATGTTAAGGTAAGTACATAAAGGACTGTGATTTTAATAGTCTGGATTTAAATGTCTGATTCTTAAGTATTCTGATTTTAAATGCTGACCTGTAATTTTCTTTTTCTCCTTCACCTGCTACGACTGGCTCTTTCCTAGTTTGAACTTCAAGTCACCTAGAAAAACAAAAGACTCAATCAACTATTACATAAATGGATTTTATAAACTGAAATACTTTCCAAATGTAGAAATAGAAGGATTTCTCATATAATGGTCCATGAATATTTAACAGAGGCCCTTAGCTGTTATGCATCTATGGATATTTCCATATACTACTTCTCCAGCTATGTTGCTGGGGTATTGAAGAGAGAAAAGACCTAATTAAAAGTAATCTAAATTGGTTAAGAAATGCAAGAGAAAATCTAAATAAATCCCAGGATTGCCTCTACTAACTATGAATTAAAATAGTCATTTTTAATAGTCACATAAGAGATTAATAAAAAAATGTCTCAAGTGGTTTTTGGTTTTGCAGTTCATGGAAGGTAGTGGTGCTGTAGTTTAACAGATTTTCTTATGAGGGTGGATGGGGAGGAAGGTGCTTTCAGTTTCTTTCCTTTGTTTCTCCCTTCTCTAGCTTTTTAGTAATAGGTAGTAAATCTTACTATCTCCCTATGCTGTCTGTTTTGCCCGTTACAATAAATACTGTGTGATCTCTCTGTCCTTATCTCAACCCTTGAGCCCTCTTCATCTTATTTTCTCCCCGCTCCTCTTTGAGGAGGGGGAGTGAGAGAGTGGTTATGGTGGGACTTGGCTGCCCACCTGAGTAAAACCATCACACTTATCTACCCTCTTTTAGTTTAAAGTTATTACCCCAGAATCCTATCACTCCACGCCCTGACAGAGTTCCTCTTCATTTTTCGTGCAGGCCCCTTGTAAGTACTGGGAGGCCACTATAAGACAAGAAGGAATCACTTCAAGTTGCACCAGGGAAGGTTTAAACTGGAAATTAGGAGACATTTCTTCTCAGAAAGAGTAGGTACACATTGGAACAGGTTGCCCAGGGAAGTGGTGGAGTCACTGTCCCTGGGAGTGTTTAAGGAAAGGTTGGACTTGTTACTTAGCAACATGGTTTAGTGGGTGATATTGGTAATAGGGTGATGGTTGAACCAGATGAATGATCTTTTAATTAATGATTCTATGACTCAATAAGGTCTCCCTGGAGCCTTCTCTTCTCCAGGCTGAACAATCCCAACTATCTCAGCCTCTCTTCACAGGAGATGTACTGCAGCCCTCTGATCAACCTCATGGCCCTTCCACTTCTGTGCTCGCTCTAATATGTCCCTGTCCTTCATGTGCTAGGGACCCCAGAGCTGAACACAGCACTCCAGGCAAGGTCTCACAAGAGCAGAGTAGAAGGGGAGAACCATCTCCCTTGAGCTGCTGGCTATGCTTCTTTTGATGAAGCCCAGGATATGGTTGGCTTTCTGGGCTTCAAGAGCATATTGACAGCTCATTTCTTTATATGGTCATAAGGAAATAGGAAGACTTCCTTATGCCTTTGGAGGAGGAAAGGGGAATGATCCAGCAAACCATTCTTAGGAGTGTCCCACAATGGACACTCAACAAACTTCAGAGAAAAATGCAAAACACAAGTATCCAGGCACAGTGCCAGAAGCCTGACTTCACTTACTAGGCATGCCTAAATTTGGAGACAAGTTTTTCTTGTCAGCAGAGAGAGAAAATCAATCTCCCAAATAATGATTTTGTTGTAGAGTCTGGTTTCATTTCATCTCCCGTCAGACATTTCACTGTGGTACCTGGGTTGAAGGCTACCATAACCTCTATCCTAAACAGAGAATCAGAGCTGTAGAAGCTCAAAGCAAACTAAAAGTTCTGTGAGATGATTTATCCAATTCTTCTGTTTGAGAGAAGTTGAGAGGGTGACAACAGGGATAAGACAGAGACCATGAGATCTTACCTAACTTACCATGTGGGCTTTGTTTCTTCTCTTATTTCAAACTGTAGGAATAACAAATAACTGTTGTTGTCACTAGAGTGTCACTAATGTAAAAATTTGGTCTAAGAGTAAACATAGGTCCTGGGTATTCCTGCCAGAAAATAATAGTTTTATGGCTGCTCATACTGCATGTTTGCCTATGTTAATGCCAATGTTTCTGTAGTGCTATGCCATGCAAAGTATCATCCTGATAGTGCCCTCAAAATGAGGGAGAGAATTAGTGAATTATGACCACAGGAATAATGAAGAATTTACCACAGGTTTAGTAATTGACAGAAGTACAGAAAAAAATGGCACTTTATAGTGATTCAAGATGGAACCAATCCAGGCCTGTTCAATCTATTAAAAGTTTTTTTCATGAATTTTGTGGGCTTTTTTTTTTTTTTTTTTTTTTTGAATTTTACTCTGTGTGTCAAGACACAAAGGTTAGAAGCTTTATCCTACAGTTCTAGAATTTAATCCTAGGGAAGTCCTCAGTGAAAAAGGGGTAATTTAAATTACATAGATCCAATCTCAAAATGGCTGAAGTGATGGAAATCACCAATATAACTCCATTTTTGTATATGTCTTTGTGTCAAGATAAATGTTTTGTTTATTTCAGGATTTTGCCACTAATTAAGAATAAATGGGGAAAAATATTAAATATTTAAATAACAAATAAATATATAGCCAAACTCATTGACTGAATTTCCAGAAAATAAATATATATATATATATATATATATATATTTTACTGGCTTTCTGTTTTCCAAATGACTATTATTTATTTAATCAGCTGAAATAAAATATTTGTTTTTTGTTGTTGTTGTTGTTGTTGTTTTGTTTTGTTTTGTTTTACTGAAATATGTGAGGTTTATTTTGATACCACTAATTAAAAATAGAATAATGGTAGAAAAACTTCTCACAAAAATAATTTGTCTTACACTGAGCCATGTACTATTATTGAGATAAATCTCAAATTACCAAAGCAGTATATATTTGTGCGTTTCCTGGATAACATCATGGACAATCAAATAAAAAGGAAGAAACTTTGCCAGCTATAATTAACACAAAACAGAGTGATAAAGACTCTAACAAAGATATAGCCTGGATAAACAACCATACGTGACTGAACACAATACACCATGATGCACGAGATACATCACTTTTTAACTTTCCAAACATAGTCACTTAATAAATGGGTGTACTCTTTTTTCAAGATAAGGTTTTCTTTCTTTGTGGGAATTACACAGACTAATTTGGGATTAAGATACTTTCCAAGTTATCAGAATTGTGTATAGTGTTTGGCATTGACAGAAAGAGTCCACTGAGTCCACTAATTTACTCTAGCACAATAAAATTTAGTTTTATAGAACCTCTGCTGTACAGCATAGCTACAGAAGTTAAATAATGAATAACAGCAGAGAAAAGGGAGAACATAGAGAGTAATATATGAGATAAATATAACTCATTTTTATCTGAACTCTGAGAAGTGAAATATTTGAAACAAAGATACAGAAAAGACGATTCAAAAATCTAAGACCTGTCCATTTACCTGCTAATGAAACACAAAGACATTTATCTAGCAAATTTAATGGTTTAACTACAAGAATAGTTCAGTGATATTCAGAATACATTTTTGTGCTTCTTGGGACTGGGACCACAGTCTGAAAAATTGGTTTATTAAGGAGTAGCTGAGCTCATGACAAAAAACTTCCAAAAAACTATTTGGGAGGCATTCTGAAGAGAAACTGTGAAGAGGGAACAGGAGGGAAAAAGAGGTGTTCACAGGCTTGCAGAAACATTCAGGTCAGACAGGACCTTGAGAGGTCAAAGCTCAGAGCTCAAGGAGTTATTTTCAACAAATACTTGGAAGATGGCAGATATCAGGATGCAATTTGTACAGATCCTGAAATGCCTAAGAGCCACGTGATGCCTGAGAATGGTGTCTATATTTAGGACACAAGTAGGATGCTAAAAAAAGTTTCCAGCCCGATCCCAGACATCTATGCAGGTATAATTGTAATTCAACAACTATGTAGGGATCACAAAGAGTTCACTGACCTACAAAAGGATTCTTTCACTGGCTTTTAGAGTCCCAGAAGCAGGCTATAATGTTCTTTATCCTCTAGAACATACAGTATAGCTCCATACCAATAAAATAAAATAAAATAAAATATTTTTTTTATTTTAAAATAAAATGAAATTGTGAAATTGTTATTTCTTAAGTATTCTATTTTTTGTTTGTTTATTTCTCAGGAAGTCGTGAAATTCCTGCCATGCCCCAAAATAATTACATCAAACTCTTTGACAGTATTAAAGGTTTGGAGAGAAAGTGCTTTGGAAGAATAGAGGAAAATGTAATTTTAAAATACATGTGATTAGAAGAAACAAGAACTACAGAGAAGGAATGAAGAAATTCAACACGCATAGGGTGAGGTTTTTTTTATTATTTATTGTTTTCTTCAGGATTAAAAATAACAAATAATAGAAAAGAGATGAAAGAGGAACTGGGGTCAGCTCCTGGAAGTCATCTGATCCACAAACTAAAAACTAAGTAATAAGCAAGAACATTATGAAGGTATTCATAATAAATTAGGAAATCTCTCTTAAAGTACATGGCATTATAGGGTTGACTTCTGAAGATAACTCACACAAATATACTTCTTAAAAGCCTGCTCATTAATGTGAATCTGATGGAAATTCCTGGGAGTTTTAACATGACCCTGGATGAGAACAAAGTTCAAACTGATGCCAGTAACTTCTGAAAAGCCCAGCTGGAGATCTGAGAGAAGCAAGGAAGTCTGTCTCACCTAATTGTTCTGTATATTCACTATTACATTTGCAATCATTCTGTCTGCCTGCTTGTTTAACCATTTCCTAGTCTGAAAAAAAGGGAAGTAAAACTGTAAATATATAGTCCGTACACCATTGAATCATTTTCTTTAAGTTGTCTGTCCTTGGCCTGAGAAGATTCTGCTATTTCCCTAAAGAAAAAGTTGCATAGTCTCATAAATCTCAGTTCAGTAGATTCTCAGAACTGACACTAATTCTCCTTTTGGCCATTTTAACAATAATAAAAAAGGGATAAAGTTTGACTGAGTTATTTTTTCTTTCATATTTCAATATGTTGACACAATGGGAATCTGTCATTTTCAGACTTGCAAAAATAGTGGGGGAAAATATTTAAGTAATTGTCACAACTTGTTTTGATTAATTAACCAACAAATTAATTTAAAAAAATCAAAGTTTGACAAAAGCAGGAAAACATTCAAATAGAAAATGTAATCACCTGCTCTTTTTTTTAACCAACTGCAGGAATAAATTACTGACATGGAGCAATTAATCATAGCAACATGACTGCAGGGACTGTTCTCTGTCACTAAGTCCAGTCTTTTGCCATCAAAGGTAAGATATTAATTTCTCAATTCCTGTGAAATTGTTGGCAAAGTCCCCTTAGCCTATTGTTTTGTTTTGGTTTAGTTTTCCATATAGGAATATTTGAGGACATAATCTCAAATGAAGCAGAGTGCAAGCACTCATATCTAAGACGGTATTCATTTTGACTCCATTTTCTTGTAAACGCTGAATTTAGTAATGTAAGTTGAAGTCCTCTATGGTGATACAATGGCTCAGTAGGCAATGGAGACATCAGGCATTTCCAGATCACTGCACTAATATAGTAGCTGGATTTGTTAGCACTTTGGCATTACCCACACAAACCAGAACAGCCAATAAACTGCACTGTTCCTTCCATTTTGCACTTCCAGATTGCTGTACACTACTGCCTCAGTGTGCTCTCCAAATGGCTGATGTGCACTTTCTGCAAGAAGCTGCAGAGTGGAAAGTCCCTCTTTACCTCTGTGTGGTAAAGAGGGACTTTAAACTCAGTCTCCAGAATCAAAGAGAACTGAATTTTGGAATCTCTGGTCTGTAGTTCTTTTTTTTTTTTTTTTTTTAAAACAGATTCTATGATTCTCTGAGAAAATAGAAGCTATTGGATGAATGTTTATAATTTCTACTTTTTGTTTTCATTTAGCTCTTCTTCTGTATATATTTGTATACGTGATCACATCAATTAATACAGATTTACTGATACACTTAAGTATTTTATATGTTCTTATAAGATTTTTTTTTTTTTTTTTTTTTTAAACA
>CM021797.1:5607464-5618428 GCA_011076525.1 Nettapus auritus | reverse complement strand
ACAGCATGAAACATTACACAGAAACCAAAGAATTTTTTTTATTTTTTATTTTTTTATAAAAACTAACAAAACTGAAGTGAGGCCTACCTATTTATTCAGATTTGTTCGATTGTTAGTTTTTTTTTTTTTTTTCTTTTTTGAAAAACTTCACAAACTTTCAGGAAACTCTTTTCATGTTCATTTTAAGGTTTGTTTTGTTTCGTTTTAAAAACCACCTAGAAAAATTGTATTCACATATAAAAAATGTCCGAGGGTTTTCAATACCTGTGTTAGTGATTGGAATGAAAACAAAGAGTGACTTGATCTGTTTATGTCCATACATTTTTATTTCAGTATAAAAAAGCAAAGCATAAATAAGTATTGAAAACAATAATGATTGTAGACCTTAAAAAAAAAAAAAAAAAAAAAAAAAAATCTAATTTATTTTCAGCTTTTAATGATATCTGTATTACTCTCATCCAAATCTTACTAGAGATGACACTTTTTGTTTGCCTTCCTAGTTTATGTTGATGGTCCAGTATTTTGGAGGTATTCCTCTCTTTTCTAATGTGTTATTTCAGCTAGTTCCAGTTAGCAAGTTTATTCCAGGACTGCATGCATACTGAGATTGTTTGCTCATTCGTATTCTTGATGTTCCATGTAATTTCTATTTACTTTTTTTGGAGCTGCATTATATACTGTTAAAATACCTGCTTTTACAATTGAATTAACAAAACTCCAAAGTTTTAAAAGCTTCAGGCTATGCTTCAGGATGTTAGCAGGCAGATACATCCTGAGACATAGAGTCCAGACTGTCTATTGCAGGCAAATGTGGTGTACGGACAACACTGAAAATTCAGCTATTTTAGCTTTGTTTTGTTCTGTGGCTATACTAACAAGTCAGTTCCAGATCTTCGCTCTTCTGAGCATACAAAATATCTTTTTAATCTTTAGTTTATTTACTTCCCAGGCATTATATATCTATTTTCTCTTCTGCCAACATTGCTCTTTAGTTTAAGTAGCCTGTCTTACTTCCTCATGTTTACCCTCTCACGATGTTTATTTGCTGCACCCATATTCTGTCACCTTTCATTTTGTTAGGCTAAATACACCCATATGCTTTCACCTCCTGTAGTTCAATGGATTCTCCATTCTCTGGCCTCTGAATCAGTCCTTCTTGGTGCTTTCTTGTATTCAATTTTGTTCTCGTAATCATGACCAGTATTTCAGATTGAGTCAGAGTAGTAAATTGTACAAACAACTTTCATTCTTTCCTGTATCACCTGAATCTTAGAACTATCCACATTAAACTGATAGCTTACAATAATTGGTGAAAGATTGATGCACCTGAGACAATTACCTTCATCCCTAACAGTCCTGATTCTAAAAGCAAAAATTCTTACTATCCTTCTTGAAGCAAATGGCCTGGCAATTCACTCTGTTAAATTAATTTGATTTGAATTCCTCCTGTCCTCAAGATCATGCAGTTATTCCTATATGATATTCTCATCTTTCTCTGTAATGATAGTGCCTCCCATAACAAGTTAAACTAGCACATTTCATCTAAAATATACAGCCTGGGTTTACAAACTTTCTGTCATTTTCCTGTTTGTGGCAAATTCAGGTTTTACTGTGATATCTTTAGTAGCACTGAACTGTGGAAACATTTCAGCTGGTGGAAAGAAATTAGTTTTGAAAGGGACATGGTGATTTGCACATGTTGGAAAATTTGTTTTTTGAGCATACGGGGTTGTTCAGACATACAAATATGTTTAATCCAGACTTGGGTAAATTGTCTTAAATCAAGAAAATCTTTGCCTTCGGTTTCCTTGGGAGAAACTAGGAGAAAAAAACAATCTCATTCACAGTTTTCTCTCCTTTATAAAAGGAAATAAATATCTTCTCTTTCATGTCCACACACATACAACCACCCTCTTAGCTATTCATTTCATTCTTAAAAAAGAACTAAAGTTAAGCTATCCTTTGAGGCTAACAAAATGCAAAATTAACTCCAGACTGACTGAAATGCATATGGCCATGGAGAATTATTTGTGCGTGGTTCCCAGTGAAATGTGCATATCTAATTTGATTCCAGTTGTGTTTCTTGAAGAAATAAAGACTTTAGTGTCATATCCATGTTGCACTTTTTCACTAAAATTTAAGAACGGCAGAGGACCTACATTAAATTATTTCTCTATTCCTTTCCCTCTTCTATTTCACCCTCACCCATACAAATAGAACACACTAGGGATATTCAAGAGACACTACTCAGGCAGAGGTAGTCTTTATACAGAAGGCTTGCTGGTTGTGATACATTAGGGTTTTGGTACAATAAAGCCTTCTTGAACATCCATGTTCACAGTATTTTCAAGCCCTCTGAGAGTATAGGGCTGTGATTTACAGCACATATTTCAGGTTTGTGTTTCTTTGTAAGCCTCAAAGTTGTTGAGTTGGTACTGTCTATTAACAGTGTTTCAAGAAGACCTGACTTTTCTGGTCTTTTAATCTTTTTAAATTACAGGATTCATCTCAGGGTCATGGATTACTCTGAACATCATCAGTGTTCCTGCACTGGAAGATACCTTTAGTCATGCTCCTTTTTCTAGCCAAATCGGCTTACTTTGTGGCTAGAATTAACATCACCAGGTTGAGGATAATTGCCCATGTTTGTTTGCAATGCAAAGGTTTATGAGAAACTGCATCCTCATAAAAAGGATGCAGTTCAGTGAACAGGCAACTATTTTCTCTAATGTCCCAGGTGACACAAAAGTCTTTTGTGAGAAAACAAGTCAGTAGAAAGCCTGTGACCCAGTATAACCATTCTCAAGCTGACTCAGTTTTGAGAACAATGTAAAATATATAATAATAATTAAAAAAAAAAAAATGTTGTTACAATTGTTCCAATGTTGTCTTCAGATTCTGATTTAGACCATGCCATAAGGAGTAAGTAGTCATATATATGTGGGTACGGTGGTCCATAAAAGTGTCAGCATTCAGAGGAAATGCCCTTAATGAGAGTAGCAAGAGAGTAACTGATATTTATGATTGTTTTATTGGCATTTACCACACATTTTTGTATCAGCTCAAGAGGTTGTACATAGATATAGTCAATGACAAGTGGGGTCTTATGTGGGAAAGTTGATATTAACAGAAATATTTCTGTGGTTCTACTCAGCAGGCAGCTAAGCATCAGAAAGTTGTTTGCTCAGTTGCTCAGAACCTCCACCCCTATTTAAAGACAATTTTTTCTCCTTTGCCCTCTTCTGAGAAATGTTAGAGACAGCGAAGATGTAATTTAGGAGATGCACAGCAGCTCCTTCTAATATCAAAAGACAAGTCAGAAGATATTTTGAAGGGTCAGAGGATCTTTTAAAAACCAATAGGGACATTTTTGTTCAATTGTATAGAATGTGTATTAAAAGGTAGATAATTATTGTAGTCAGATCGGTTAATGATGTCAGACAAGTCTCTATAACAATGGATGTTCCAGTCAGAAAACAAAACAAACAAAACAAAACAAAACATAAACAAACAAAAAAGTCTAGCAACTAAACCTTTTTGTTTGTTTGTTTTTCTAAGACAATCTTGCTATTTTGACCTCTCCAGAAGCTTCAGTCACAACACTGAGACAATGTTTGCAAAAACCTTTGAAGATAGAACAGTCTATAAAATTATAAATGTTATTATTTATTATTAAGCATATTGTATTAGCTTTGAGTCCCCATGACTCATTGATAAAACAATAAAAATGGAATAAGGCCTGCATATGGTGATGTGCTCCAGAAGGAAGTAGAGATGTGTGGGTTTTGTTGTTGTTTTTGTTTGTTTGTTTGTTTTGAGTCAGATGCAAAAAATATTTTTCCCTTCAGATTTGTCATGCTTTTATCAAAATGCATTGAAAAAAATATATAATTTAAGAGGAAAGTACACCTTTCAGAATAACCTTCCTTTCCAGGAGCTGTAAGTTTGAGATGCTCTCACAGAAGCCTGTTGGACTGCATAAGATCAGGGGCTGTCGCTCAAGTCCTACCACCAGGCACCCAGAGTTCAGACGTGAGCAAAGCAGACTTCAGTCAAACATTTAGGATTTGAGTAATTGCTGAACAAAAATTAACCAAAATGGATTGCATGTCAACATAAGTCTCATGATCACCTTATTCTAATACCAGCTGTAAGAATAAATATTATTTTTATTCAGGTAATGATAACCTGTCTAAAATCACTTCTTCCACAATACTGTAACTTACTCATTCTTTCTGGAAATACCTTTCAGGAAAGATATAATTGACAGGATATACTGTTATATATGTAAATGGAGAAGCAACAGCCTAACAAATAGCACACTGCATCATGAGAAAATAAAACTTCAGGAATTTTTTCATCTTAAAAATTAAATTTACAGGAGACTGTCATGCATTAATCATTTCCCGCTTGTGGCAAACAAGGTTGTAATATATCATAAGTGAAAAAAATAACCCAGTAGTGTGTCATAGTAGCAAGACAATCAGACTAAAAGGGTAGGATTCATTTCCTCTTCCCTAGCTTCATGTATGAATCCATGTAAGAGAATCATCTTGTATTCTTGTATAATCAGCAGACAGAACAAAAGTTTTTTTGGAGCACAGTTTTATCTCTCCTTTAGATATCTATTTTATAGTGGGATGATTCTCACACTAAAGTGCCTATTTCTCTCCTCTAAACATAAAGGCAGCCTACAATGACTAGCTTGGAAACAGATGTCAATGTTGTAATAGTTACATTTACTTACATGAACCCCGACGTAGATGTCTGGCAAATGCTTGCTATCTACTCTGAGCTGTGTATGAAACCATTGCTCTTCACCTTTCATTTATTGCTTTCAGGTGTTTATGGTTGTTCCTCAGTAAAGATATAAAACGGAACCATTTTAGCACTCCTCGCCTATTTCAGAGCAAAATCAAATGGTTCCTTAAATCATCTTCAGTGCCAATCACTTTCACAGCTTCAGTCTCCTGGACAAGGAGTCAGATGAAGATTTTGCAGGTAATTCATGTGGACGAAGCACATATACAGCAGTGTGTGCATGGCAGAACAATTCAAATGAAAGGAGGGAAGAGGGACCCTCAGCTCTACAAAGATGTAAGCCCATGAGTGAGAGGAGAGGAGAGGAGAGGAGAGGAGAGGAGAGGAGAGGAGAGGAGAGGAGAGGAGAGGAGAGGAGAGGAGAGGAGAGGAGAGGAGAGGAGAGGAGAGGAGAGGAGAAAGGATTTCATAAATCTGTCCAATCATTCCAAAGTTTTGTAAAACTAATCTCATTGTAATACATCCTCTTGTGATTTTCAAAGTTGCTAAATTATGATACAACACCATCCATGATAAAAATGTTAAGAGCAGAACTAATATATGGATTATTGTATTGTCACCCTTTCACAATCAAAGGGGGACAGCATTTACCAAATAACTCTAATTATTTATGAATATTTGTCTAAATACAGTGAAACAGAGATTTTTCCATACTTGGTCTTATACACATAGATCCATTCAGTAATTTAGTCTACATTGAACAGAATTTCCTGTGGAATGACCTGAAGTCTGTCTTTGGACACCTACTCAAACTTGAGTTGGTCTTAATTCAGTAACTTTGGAAGTGAATTAAGTAAATTCAACATAAGTTTAATTCTGACTCAGAGTATCCACAGGACAGTTTAATGAGTTTTAAAAAATCCACTTTAAAATCTAATTCAGGATAATTTTGCAAACATCTCACCTCTGTGTAGACAAATTTCTAATACTTCAACAATACCACAGCTCACATAAGTAAAGCCACAGCCTGAATCTATATGAAATCATGTAGAAATTAGTTCAAACATCAACTGAGTCTGACCATATATCTGAGAAGGATCCATTGTACTGGAGTTCTGTTCTTCATCGGTCACAAAAATAAGTGAAAAATTAATATATCAACTGCATTAATACCAAGGTCTGCTATGTAATAAGAATCAAAGTACCCAAAATATGTATTTTTGGATAACTAATGTCTCATATCTCTTTTTTCTGACCGATATCTTGTGTAGATACACATTTTGAGGGCAGGCTACTAAGCTTATTTGTGGATGACTCTTTTGACATTCCTCACAAGTCAGGATCCTTTTGTAGTCTGTTTGTCAAATGGTGCAAATGATCTTGAAATTTTCATGATCAAAATATTTTGATTTTCAACATGACCTTCCTTGTTTATCCTTGATTTCTATGAGCTGTTAAGGATCACTACACCTCGCTGCCTCAACTCCTGTAAATAAATCTCAAGCTCTGGAATTGCATTTGCACTACTACCTTAAGAGTCATAGAATCATACAACCATAGAGAATTACAGAATCATAGGGAAAGTAAAGGGTGGTTTTGTCCACTATAGCTCGATTTGGCAATATTATTGTGCAGTCCCCTAGGTCACTATAAGCCAGTGATAATATTGTAACTTGCAAGTTAACCTCGTAAGTTACATGCTTAAAGTTATCAACTTTTCCACAGGGAAAAAAAAAAAAAAAAAAAAAAAAAAGAGAGAGAGAGAGAGAGAGAGAGTTAGATATTCTAGATATCCTCCTTTTCTTCTTTTGTCCTTCTAGGGCTGTAATGAGAACAAATGGAAGTGACCTTACGTTGCGGGACACTCCTTATAGTGTTTTAATACAAATTTCATTACACTGAAAGTCTTGCAGGATATTCATTAGAACATCCATAAAGTCTTTGTGGAGGGCTTAATAGTTAAAACAAGCTATTGAAATTAGCCAATCTTTCTATAATTGAACTCTCTATGAATCTTTTACTGCAGTAAGGTGAAGTAAGTTGCCTGAGGTACCTGATGTATGTTTTAGTGCTTGGTTATGTGAAAAATAAATAAGTTTAACTGATAAAAGTCATGTGTAATAGTTCACAACTGCTCTTTGGTGTATTTATGACAGCCTTGAACAACTGAGTTCAATTCATATTGGATTCTAAATTGGCATATTCTCATTCCTCACAGAGATTTTCTTTGAGCCTTCTACCATATACCGCATTACCAAATTAATCATCTGATACAAAGGAAAATATGGAAGATGTGCTTTTGTGTTTCAGTTATAGGTTTTCTTCTTCCAGTCCAGAAAAGGTTATTCATCTTTTGACTAGGTTTATTTGTGTTAGTACTAGTCCGTTTCAGTAATGAAGATATTGTGAGAGGCGTTATACAAACGCGTGCTAAAACATATTCACCTTCTCTGAGAACTTATATCCAAATCAAATAAAGAACATCAGTTCTTATAAAATTTTATGCTTGAATGACTAGACTTTATACCCTTAATTCTCAAAATGAAATTCAGGCTTGGTGTCTCATTCTGGGTTTTGTAACATGCAGAGGGATAACTAGGTATCTCAAAAAGGTGATCCAGGAAAACCTAGATGTTTAGCAGAAGTCTGTCTTCAATTCAACAAAGAATAGTTCTCAAAATGCATGCTTGCTCTGAAGCACAGCTTCTTTCCAGGAAATTTATCTGTTTTGCAGGTAAATATGCAGAGTGAGTGGGATGAAACAACTTTGAAGGTGTCTGTCTCTGCTCATTGACTAGAAAGGAGGTCTAGACAACCATTAAATCAAGTATCTGTTAGAATATACCTACTTTAGCAAGTAGTGAAGATCAAAAGGAGTGGATCTTGCGAGCTGCCAAGAAGCTGGTGTTCATAACATGTGAGGTCTGTTTTTTTGTTGTTGTTGTTTGTTTGTTTGTTTTTCAACTCAGATCAGCTCTACCACAGCACAATGGTCTGAATGTTCACTTCTGGTTCAAGTACACTCAGATGCTCCAGGAACGCGTTCTACAAAGTCTTGGCTTGTTTTAATAAATTTGGGTTTGTGTATATACATGCACGTAAGCATATTTGTGCTAGTGTGTGGGGGTACATATATATATTTATATATTTGTATTTAAGGAAAAGGTCCTGTAAATTGTAAATAATATATGTTTATAAAAATAATGGATGAAAGAGAAAAAAGGGAAATCTCCAAAGAATACAAAATGGTTCAGGCAGGTGACATTTTGTATATTCAAGCAGTGGAAGAATCGGAGTTTAGCAGAGTCTAGCAGAATGATTTTTACCCAGGATTGTTGATGTCCTGTGAAAAGACAAGAAGCTGCTCTCCTGGCATGTGTCATCCTACTGAAGCATACAGGATGCTCCCAGCATTTCTTAAGAGAGTCTGGAGGACACTACAACATCATGAGCTTGTTGCTTACTCAGTGGAGGAAGAAGGTTGAGATGTGCCCATCTGAGCCTACACATAAGACATAGATTCAGTGACTTGCCAAAGGGTTCAAAATAGCAATAGTTGCTAGCGCAAAACGTCTTCTACTCAATACTGGGCAAATATTTAACATCTCATTAGAACATCACAATTGGAGAAGGACATTACTATCCAAACATATACTTACATGTCTGGCAGCTTTGACTGAAGTTGCTGTGAATCCACGCAGTAGATAGCTTGGCCTAGTTAATTAGCAATGTCTTCTCTAGTGTCTTGTCAGTACTTGGCAATCATGAAAGTCTGGACATAGGCTAATGCACAGCTCAGTGTGAAGGAGGGGTGAAAAAAAAATAAAAATAAATCTTCCATCACAGGTAAAAAGATAATTAGCCAGACATATATTTCAAATGGCAGCAGCAGCAGAGCAGATTGTGCATGGTGTCCTGTAATTTTCCATATACTTTTAATTATCTTTTAATTATTAACAGTTTTTTGTCCCCTCCAAATGCATTTGGCTAGCATTGAGCTTTTTACTTTTTTCTTTTCCATTTTTTTCCCCTACTTGTTCTAATCTAGACCCAGTTCCAACTGCTAACGCATCAATGTCAGAAACTGCAGTCAAGCACAGCCTGTCCCCAAATCCCAACTTCTATAAACACGATGGCTCATTAATAACTTAAAAACGATGATGACACTGATACTATTTATAGGGTCCTGCCAGCCAGGACTGCCAAAGTTAAGGAAATTAACATGGAAAAATTGTCAACTGCAAAACATTAGTGTTTATCAACAGATCAATCAAACTTCAACTACTGTAAATTGTGCTTTTAGCTAAATAAAATGTATCCACAATGACAATTTATTGAATGCCTTCTTTTGTTACTCTTGTGCCCTTGTATCAGTTTCAATGAGAGACAGAGAAAGAAAAAAAAAAAAAGGAGCGAGACAGAAACTCCTACATTCCCCTTTTCCCCTTCACTCTCCTACTCCCCTGACACCTGCCAAAACTCCCACAATTGCTGAGCTCTCAAAAGTTACAGCTACATGTTTCACAATGAGTGGCAAATCAGAACTGCTGAACAAAATTCTCATGAAGTCAATTAAGTGTTAATTAGCTTTGACTGAGGGCACATGAGTCTCCAGCAAGCTAAATAAATGTCAAGGTGACGAGGCTGTGTACTAAGTACTGGGTTTACATGCATGGAGAGCTTATGGTTCAAGGTTTTTTGTTTGTTTGCTTTTGTTTGTTTTTCCCTTCTTTCTTCATTGTCTTCTGTTTTACTCTTATATCAGAAAGAGACAGAATTCTACAGCAAGAATGAAGTTTTTCCTTCATTTGTTCACAGGCATATTTGCTGAAAATTGTTGGATAGGAAATTTGCTGCAAATTGTTGGGTAGTCCTGCTGACAGGGAAGTGATTTATCACCATGCAGGCAGGCTGTGGAAGGAAACAACAGAAAGAAACCAGAAGAGAGGGGTAAGAGAGAGAGAGGGAAAGAGAGAGAATAACTAGAAAAGTTTGAGGTTCAAAACCATCTCTGATCTTAATCAATTTCTTTCTGGATTTTCTATTCTGAATGGCATAAAAATATTAATAATAACTAATAATAAAAATAACTAATACATAATAAGTAATTATAGTAAGTAATCTATACATAAAATATAAAAGATAATCTGGCCAACCTCTGCTAAGAATTTAGCCCGTTGAGCCTTAAAAAGAAACAGAGAAAAAATTAAAAACTTGATCAAAAACTACTGTGGTCTGCAAGAGACAGGGAAAGTGGGAAGCTGACAGTTTATCTGCTCCCATGACATGAATACTAGGTGTAATATTATTTTTACTAGTTTAAACCTAGGTTGGGGTCTAGACGTCTCAATCAAGATCAGGGACCCAGTCTATGTTATATATATATATATATAAAAAAAAAAAAAAAAAAAAAAGTCCTTTCTGAGAGGATTTTACTATCTGTAGCCCTGATCTTACAATTAACTCACAGTAGGTCATTTCCAACACTAAGTCCATTACATGACTGAGGTTTCAAACAGACGAGCCAGAGGAAAGGTGTGAGGAAGGAAACATTATTACCACATTTTACAGGTTCAGACAGAAAAATTAAGTGCCTTGCCCAGGGTCACACAATATATGATACTGCTAATGAAAACAAGGAATTCGGGCTAACTTCGAGTCCAGGCTGCTGCTTGCATTGCAACAGTGTCCCCACTAGGATGATTTCTACAGAGAGCTGATGATATCCTAATTTGGGAAATCAGCTATGACTGGAAATTGTGGAAAGGTGGAAGAACTAATATTAACAGGCCAGAAAATCAAGTAATGGGCACATTTTGTACGATCCAAGAAGTAGTCAGATTTCTGTTTATTGCTGCTTTGTGAGACAAGATGAGTGGTAAGACTTGCACCTAACTTGGATGCTCTTTTGATATTCTTGATTAAAGCCATGGCTTTATGAGAGGAAGTAGTTTGGGAAGATACTTCAAGATCATAGAATCATAGAATCATAGAATATTCTGAGTTCTAAGGGACCCATAAGGATCATCAAGTCCAACTCCTGGCACCTCACAGGTCTACCCAAAAGTTTAGACCATGTGACTAAGTTCACAGTCCAAACATTTCTTAAAGTCATATAGGCTTGGTACAGTGACTACTTCACTGGGGAGCCTGTTCCACCCACCTCTCCACTCCCCCTCGCGAGGAAGTTGTAGACCGCGATG
>CM021797.1:5591981-5607064 GCA_011076525.1 Nettapus auritus | reverse complement strand
TGCAGGACCCGGCACTTGCTTTTGTTAGACTTCATGTGGTTGGTGATCGCCCAGTTCTGCAGCCTGTCCAAATGTCTCTGCAAGGCCTTTCCACCCTCGTCTGAGTCTATGACTTCTCCAAGTTTGGTGTCATCGGCAAATTTGCTCAAAGATCCTTGCTAAAATCTTTCTCTTCCATTCGACATACCTAAGAAAGAGGTATACCGTGTTCTGTAGTAAAAGGATAAGTTTGAGAACAGATGAAATGCAGTTTCAGGACAGAGTAAAAATATTTAACTCTTCTGGGATAATTTTGCTCTGGTCTTATGCATACCCACATGGGCTCTAGTACTTCTGTAGGAGGTCCCTTACTTCTCAGTTTTACAAAAGGATCATTTTGACTTTTTAATCTGGCTGCCAGTAAATTCCCAGTGTGAAGACTGTGAAGTGCCTGACTAGCTTCACAGTCATTGGTCTTTGGTTTCATCAGCTTCAGTAAAAATTGAGAGTGCTTACCACATAACTTTACTGAGATATGGGTTTGCATCAGTAATAGCAAAAACTGAGAAAGAAGAACAGACCAGTATCCATTTCAGTGGTCAATTTGATTCTGCTTTGTAATTTGAAAGAATTCTGAGGTACATTAAAGAAGACAAAGGAAAAATACATCAGATGCTGGTTGGCATAAAGAATAAACCCCTTAAAAAAAAAAAAAAAAAAAAAAAAAAAAAAAAAAAAAAAGTAGATAGTCATTGAATCTGAAAGACAACTCATTTTTGACTAATAAACATGAAAGCATTATTCATGACTGGATTGTGGAACTCTTTGACATCGGACATTGAGGAGCGAAAGAGATAACAAATATCAAGAAGGATTAACAAAAATCTATGGACAGGACGAGAAAGTCGCAGTGAAATATGTTGAAAGAAATATTTAACTTCATAGTTTGATTGTTGGTACTGATTTGCAAGTATCTTTTTTTCTTTTCTTTTCTTTTCTTTTTTTTTTTAGGAGAGAGTATTCTGCATCTGTTTCTACTAACCATAGCTGAATATTGCACTTATAATAAAAACTGATAAATAATCTGAATGACCACTGTTAATAAATAGTCTCCAATGGAGAGTATCCATGTATAGTCTCCAACTCAATCCTTCAGTCCAGCAATATGTATTAGTTCAACGACCTTCCCAGAGTGATAGGAAGTTGCACCATTCCTTGGTGCTGGTCCATGTTAGGTTTCCTATTGGAGCCAACTATGCTGGAAAGTTAGACCACAAAGAATTAAAAATCCAGTCCTAAAAGGTCTATCTACTAATTAGAACTTGCTGTCTACCACATCCTTCCATGCTGTATTCTTGCTTCGTTATCACGGTCACGATCATGTAGGTAGGAAAGGAGTGTTCTTAGGCATTCCAGATGGATGTTGCTATTTATTTTTCCTTATCTGCTCTTCTCTTTGTGTTACTGTCTTGTAAACTAACCTGAATGACCATTATAATTTTTGGATTACGAGTAGGAAATACTTTGGAATTTTCCTGTCAGGAACACCAGAAGAACAACAGGTTTCCTACATCTGCTAGGTTGTACAGTTGAATATGTAAGTAATTCTCCTACAAAAGAGATCAACATTTAGATTTCAAAGGATATTAGGGCCTTTTTCTTCCTCAGATACATCTTTCTGGCAAGGCACAGAAGCTCTCAAGTAGGTGTAAATTACATTTATAGCCATGACTGTAAGGTTCATTGACATGGTTAGAGCAGTATGAAGTAGTCTCAGTGAAAATGACAATCAGGCCCTGAGGCTTAGACAGATGTATGGACAAAGCAACATCTGTGCAGTTTTATGCTACCTTTGCAAAAACAAGTCACCAGTTCAAACAAACAAACAAACTGCAAAACTAAAAATAGAAAAATTATAGAAAAATAGAAAAATATACAAAAGTATTATGGATTAAATCCTAGAAACGGTGACACAAACACAAAATAAAAACAAACATTCTTACCACCACCACCCCTGCATATTGGTGAGTGAATATAAACTTGATAGAAACCAGGTAGGAAAGCTGATTTCCAGCTGTGACTAATACAAGGATGTCCTATGTGATACTAACTAGATCACTTCTTTTATACACATACTAGTTTCCTGGGCCTTGGTTAGCCCAGATATAATATTGAGATGATGGCCTATATTTTTATTTTAAAATACTTTATGCATAAAAAGTGCTTTACGAAGGCTTTCGAATATTATAGGAAACCCATCTATTTATTCCTGTTATAAAATATGTCTGAACTGTTGGACTGATCTCACTGCTATATCAGAAATGCCAGAGAGGATTCTGCATCTCACTATTTCACCTTACAAATTAATACATGTGCAATCTCTTCAGTTTCTTCTGTTCCTAAATCAAAATGGATACCAGTCAACTACCTGCTTCTATTACGCAAGCTCTGAAATGAAGGAGCATAATATTAACTTTCCTAACCCTGTTTCTGTTTGATAAAACTCTACAGCTGTATGTATATGACTACAGTTGAAGGTATTGTAAGCTACATACCCCGTTTGGAAGGCATATCTCTGTATGAATACATTAACACATACATCAGTAAGAGTTCATCTATTGTCAAAGCTTTTAACTACAGAATATTAAAAAAAAAAATTAAAGTATTTAATTATCCATATAATACATCTCTACCTTCTAAAAATAAATTTTAAGGATGTAAAAGAGCAATCTTTCTATGTCCTGTTTTTGAAAAAGATAGGTGGAAGTCTAAGGCACAGTGAATTTTTTTCAGAAGAGCTGTAGTATTACAACAATCACTGTGACTTGAAAATAAAACTATTTATGAAAAAGAGTTAAAAATACCATACCTTTTACTTTGTTTGTTTGGAACAATGACTTTTCCCTATAAAGCTAAAATGGGGGTACTTTTACTGCCAATATGTTCACAGCTATAATGTTATAATCCAGAGCAGGTGAAAAAACATTTTCCTTATGATTCTGATAATGATAAATAATTTTACCTTAATTAAGACTTATTCCAGTTCTGTATTTGATAGTTCTTACAGCATCTCTTAAAACCTAGAATCCTCATACTCCCTCACCATTCACTCAATTGAGATGCATTGATCTTAGAAAAAACTCATCAGGTGGACCCTGGTACATCAAGTTTGTGCAGAAAGAATTCTGCTGAAGTGCACTGAAAGAAAGAAGGAAATGAAACAAAGAAAGAAAATGAAAAAGAAAAGAAAGAAAAAGAAGAAGAAAAAGGAAGGAAGGAAGGAAGGAAGGAAGGAAGGAAGGAAGGAAGGAAGGAAGGAAGGAAGGAAGGAAGGAAGGAAGGAAGGAAGGAAGGAAAAGGAGATAATTGGCATTAAGTGTTTATCAGCACTCACAAAACATTACACTTGCTCTTTCCATATCGGCACGGGGCTTGGTTGGTTGCTTCAGCCATTAATTCCATACCAAGAGCTGTCTTTGCTTGTTATTCTACATCCTTCGTAGCTGTTATTTACTGATGTCACTTGTGCCAATTGATTAGTGTGATGAAATTAGAATGTGATGAAGTCAGGAGTTTTTGATGGTTTACAAAAACATTGAACACTAGGAATTATTATGACTAACCTATTATACTTGCAATGATTTCTAAATTAGGACACTAGCACAGGCCAAATCTTTTACTGCCCTTCAAGTTCTTGTCAGCCAAATTCTTTGTGGTACTGAAATGAGTATGCTAAAGATATGCTCAACAACATGATATAACAAAAAAAGGCATTTAGTTGAAATACATGTCACATTCTCTTTATTTGAACTTAAAGTGAAGTATTTCCATGTCTACTTATGCTAGAAAGTTCGTTAAGGGCTGGGAGTGATAACATTATTTTTTCCTCAGTTCATTACTGGATGTTCTGCTATATCTTACCTCATAGATATTTCCAGCTGAAGGAAGCACACTTCACAGAATCACAGAATCACAGAATTTCTAGGTTGGAAGAGACCTCAAGATCATCGAGTCCAGCCTCTGACCTAACACTAACAGTCCCCACTAAACCATATCCCTAAGCTCTACATCTAAACGTCTTTTAAAGACCTCCAGGGATGGTGACTCCACCACTTCCCTGGGCAGCGCGTTCCAATGTCTAACAACCCTTTCGGTAAATAAGTTCTTCCTAAGATCCAACCTAAAATTCCCCTGGCGCAACTTAAGCCCATTCCCCCTCGTCCTGTCACCAGGCACGTGGGAGATAAAGATCATTATAGTCTTCTATAGTCTACCTCCATCCAAACTTGTTCTTCTCTGGCAACCCAGTCTCTACTGCTGGTTGATAGAGGCAAACCTAAAATTACTCTAAGCAACCTAGCTATCCAGGTGAAAGCTCCTGTGGTTATGTACTTTGCATGATAGCATTTTCTAATTTCAATGTTTCACAGCTGGTGAAACAAGCATGTGTCCCTTTCCTTTCTCTTCTCCCAGGACACTAAGCCAGTATTACAGGCAGGGTAACCATGGTTCCCTACCAGCTGCTGTGGTGGGAGACAGGAACTCCTCAAATGGCAGGAAGAGTTTCCCTAGACAAGTAGAGAGCTTATGTATGCAGACCTACATTGCCTCAGAACAAAAATATGGCAAATAATGGCACAGTAAGTGCAGAAGGAGAAAGAGCTTTGTGCTGAGTGCTGCAGGAATACTGAGTCACTGGTGTTTCCTGAGGGTGTAACTGGATGTTACATTTCTTCCAGTGGCAAAGCCTGTTAATAGACGGCTTTCCTGTTCTTCTTCATGATTGCTTGTGTGTTCCTGCCTTCATATGAAAGGTCAAGATGAGATAGTATAACGAACTGTGAGACAAACAAGGGAGAAACAGAATTAGAAAAAACAGGGCCTTCAAAAATGATTTTCCTTGTTTTGCACTGGTCTGGTCTACAGCTAAGCCCTAGAAACATGTCTCTCTCTATTTATATATATACTTGCAGATAGGTATGTTTACATAGCAAACCCTGCATGTACGCTGCAGAGAGTGGGAATATATTAAAACTACTTTTCTGCCAGGCAAAGTACTCAGAAACCCAGAGGCTTCTATTGCTTCTGTAACCAAAGACCAGGTATCTGTTTCTACCCTTCCAAGAGCACCTGCACTATAGAGCAAAACTGTAAAACTACCTTTGAACTAAATGGGCCACATTTGTAATGCTGTAGTCCTTTAATACATTGCACATATCATAGCCAACTAGTCAAAGGAGATGTTTCTCCCACTGTATTTATTTAATGTTGGGACAGCCTCACCTCGAATAGCATGTGCAGTTCTGGGCTCCACAATATAAAAGGATGTTAAGGTACCTGAAAGTGTTCAGAGGAGAAAAACACAGCTAGTAAAAGGGCTGGAAGGCATGTTCTGTGAGGAGAGGCTGAGGTCACTTGGGTTGTCCAGTCTGGAGAAAAGAAGGCTCAGACGTGACCTCGTTGCTCTCTGCAACTTCCTGAGGAGGGGAAGTGAGGAAGTTACCGCCTCCTCATTACAGACTTCCAAATACCTCAGTGAAAATTTCTTGGTGAAAATTTTCTAAACAGGAAGAGCAAAAACTTACTCTACAGGAAAGATTAAGACCTTTTTAAAATCACACCTCCTCAGAGAAAGATTAGTGTGTAAAAGAAGAACAGGTCAATAAATATAACCACGGAACAAGCTACTGAGGGAAGGCAGGAGCAGGAATCTTCTCATGCAGACTTGCTGCTGTGACATGGACCACAATGAAGGTAAGAATCATTCCAGGTCCTCACCCTAACCTCAAACCCAGAACACATTATCCCACTTTTAAAAATCATTCTGTGACTGAAAATATTGTTATATGTACTGATTTTATATTTACAGAAAACATTATTATTTAGGATTATAAGATGCTCTCTAACCAGAATGAGAATGGCTATTCTCGTAACAAGGACCAGCATAGCAGAACAAACAAATGGCCCATTTCACCCAATATCTGGTCTCTTGAGTCTGTGGTGGGAGGCATAAAATCCCCATATTGTAACTAATTATGCAGTAATATACCATGGGAGATTGTCCCCAGCTGCCTGTATTACTAATTCATCTGAAACCTGAATGCACGGTAAATCTCAAGAGAAAACTTGATTTTCTCAAGACTTTCAGTTCTAAGAAGTATTACTAAAGTTCAGAGAAACAGATAAATTTTGACTGTTTGTTGTTGATGTTTTTGTTTACTTGATTGACTTTTACTCCAAACACCATCTGATAAATTGAAGTTCTCACTTTAAAGCTCGTGCAGTTGTCATTCTCACAAGATTTCACTGGTGGGTCATGGTCTGAAAACAGGCTTGATTTTACCTGCAGAATGCATAAAAGGTATCAACCACCCTTTTACTTTTGTTCTCTGTGTGCCATTCATTGTGCTGAAACTTATTGAAAATTTTGTCAACAATCAGCTTTATAAAAGCTTTGTACATTGTCTGAATAAAAGCCCTATTTTGATGAGAAAATGACTATTAATGAGAACATGTTCTTTTTTGGCATCAGACTTGAAGAGACACAGGTCATAAATCTCTTTGATCTTCTTGCAAAAAGCTAGAATCAAGGAAAGAAGCAAGTTCATTTTCTTCCCCTTCATTTTCTTAAAGCTCCTGATTGAAACAATTCCATTTAGTAATCAGTAATTTGTCATGCTTGCTTCTTCCCCCCACCCTTCTTCATTTCTGCCTGTGATTTTTTTGTTTTTGATTCTTTATTTCAACATAGCACAGAATCTTTACAGATAATCCTATCTATTTATTTTCCTTGGTTTCACAGGGGCAGAGGGAGAGATATTTATTTTTATTTATTTATTTATTTATTTATTTATTAAGGGGGATGATGGGGAGAACAGTGGGTTTTTTTGTTTGGTTGGTTGGTTGGTTTGTTTTTGTTTTCATGTATTATATGTGGAGGGTGGAAAATTAAAAAAAAAAAAAAAAAAAAAAGAGGAAAAAAAGAAACTGTAAAAATGAAATGTGAAGAAGAATCCTAATATTCTAGTTTGGTCAATGAACTGCTCCCTTTCATAGATGTGTCAATACTGCCATCTCTTGCCTCTTCAAAAACGTGGGCAGGAAACTAGTTTCATGAAAATTGGAGAATGATCATACACTCTCGCACACATATAAAAGACCTAAGCTTTCCAAGAGAGAGGTGAGTGAATTTTCCCTGGTATACATTGCCCTGTTCTGAGAGGGTTTTTCCTTAATTTTCTTCTTTCTGTTCCTGTGTAGCTTCTAGTACAGCTGGGGCAACTAAAACCTCAGTGAGTCATTTCAGACTCACTGTGAATTACCTCTAGCCATTTTGAAGAAGAGAAAGAACCTATAGTCAAATAATGATCAAATTAAGCTTGTATACCTCCCCTGCATGTAAATACACATGAAATACACAATTGTATATGTTTTTAATAAATATCAACTATGATGTCAGTATTTTAATAGCAAGCATTTAGACTGATAAATCTGCTAAAAAAATTTCCAAAGACTGCAGGCATATATACATATATATGATTGTGACAGTGATTTGGCTTGATAGGTCATGAAATGTCATGTCGTATAAATGCAGTGGCCAATATTTTCAACCTTATGACTATGATCTATAGCAGAATTTTATTTCCACTGAGATAAACACACAAGAACCGCATAGTCATTTGTCAGTGAGAAATGTTGTTTTCTAGGCTGACGCAAACTACATACCAAGCTTAAATGCCCAGTTCTTCAGTTATAATACATTCACAAAAAGGTACATTTTTCTTTTTCTTTCCTATATTTTTTTTATTATTATTCAGTGACATTAGTTACAGCAGATATATGTAGTCTTCTGAAGTGAAAATCAATGAAAGTTTCATACTTACACTAAGAATTGATTTCATAAGTTAGATGGGACAATTTCTAGGATTCAAATGTATATCACCACTCAGGTGATTAAAAAAAAAAAAAAAAAAGGCTGACACTCATTATTATTTGTTATTATTATTATTGTTGTTGTTGTTATTATTGAAACTTGTGATTTAGTCCAAGATACACTGAGTCTGTGACTTTAGCTGGCTCTTCACAAGTGTTTCTGTGCATATCTAAATTACTAATGTACTTTGATGATTTGTTACTATTCGGTTTGCTCTGAACTTTATAGTATATCCCACTGAGATGTGTGATTATATAAAAGCATATAATGATATTGTGGAGGTACAGGTCAAGTTTATTGTCCTCGAGGTTTCTCACAAATCCTTGAGGTTGCTTAACACACGCTGTCTGTGAATGGTGTATTACTTTAGACCACTGTTCTACCCATGCCAAACACAGCACCACTATTTTGTTATCCCTTTCTTCATCATTATTTGTTAATTTTTGTAATTGCACCTATGCATATTTAGGGTGTGTAGATGTGTGCACATGTGTAAAGTAAGTTGAAAATTAAAGACCAAAAGCACCAAACCCAGCAGTTGTCTTCACTGCAAAGAAAATACCTTATCAACAAACCACAGGCATGCAGCACCAAAGCAGATAAAAACATATAGGACCCGAGATGACAGTTCTGTGTTCAAAATACATTAATCACCCAAGGTAAATTTGTGCATCTGTTATACACTGTAGGTGTTTCACTTGCTTTGTTCCAGGGATATTAAAATAGCTGAAAATATTTTCCCTTTTCAGTGTGGTTGGTCCAAGCACACATGGCATTTTCTTCCTTGGAATGACTTTTTGGTCTGTCACATCTTTTTCACTTGCTTCTGTGTGGTCAATACAGAGTCACAGAATCACAGAATTTTAGGTGTTGGAAGGGACCTCAAGATATCATCGAGTCCAACCCCCTGCCAAAGAACATTCCCTAGAGCAGGTTGCCCAGGTAGGCATTCAGATGAACTTGAATATCTCCAGAGAAAGAGACTCCACAGCCTCCCTGGGCAGCCTGTTCCAGTGCTTTGTCACCCTCATAGTGAAGAAGGTCTTTTGCATGCTGGTGTGGAACTTCCTGTGATCCATTTTTTGACCACTGCTCCCCACCTCAAAACCAACCAAACAAAACAAACAAACAAAAAGACTCCACACAATACAAAAATGGGGAGTAGACAATAGGTCCCTACTGTGTTCCCAAGAGCCAAAATCCATGGTATCCAAATCAGCAGAATTCTCAGTTTTGTCAATAAGGTAAGTCGTTCAATTATTGTAATGGAAACTTTCCTATAATTATGTCAGTCAATGGACTGCTGTTCTATTTACATTTTATAAGTGATTTTGAGCCCTCATAGATTAATTATAGATATAGATAGGGTACAGACAGGTCTCTAAAGCCAAATAACTTCCATGAAAATATCAGTCATCTCATTCTTTTTGATAAATTTGAGTGAGTGCTAGAGGACAACTGTATTACGAGATATAGAAAGCTGAACTTATATAAAGGATAATGATATCAGCTTCTGATTTCATCTGTTGTGGGTGGAACAACCTTGATTCTGCTGTCTGCACTCAGCAGATTTTGATGGAAAAAGAGCACAGGTCACTATTAAGCCAGGTGGTGACATTTGTACTTCCTGATCAATGGAGGGGTGGTGAATTATGCACTGGATTCATGAACCAAGTTAAGCCCTGTCCATCGACTTAAAACTCTTTATAGCTGTAAGAATTTTTTCAAGGCTTTAGGTGCAACATAAATAGTTGATGAAAGAATTTTCTGTGCAGCTTATCATCAGCAATAGGGAATGCATTATTTCCTCTTGAGCACTTTGACCTCATCTATTCTTTTTGGATCCACCGGCTTAACTATTTCACTTCCAGCAAGACAAACATATAAAGAACTCAAAAACTCATACATCATCTTGCCCATCAACAAAATGCAGCAGTTCCTGAGAAACAATGAGGGCACTTCCCAATGCATGGTACCTCCCATTTCAGCATTTGGGAATTATTATGCTTTCTTCAGTACAATGTATTTTACTGAGAAAAACCTTCTTCTGTCTGGCACAGATTTGTTAATTTTCCTTTTTTTCCCTCCTCTTCCCCACCCTTCAGCAGTGTCTATTGATTTTATGCCATGATCAATATTATGACAATGATACTGACTAATATCCTAAACTTACTTCAGATGAATACAAATATTTTATCACAGAGGTGCTATACAAATAGTATAGAAAAGTATACAAATACTTTTCAAAAAATTGTATGAAGAAAATTTCAAGTGATATGTACAGAAGTCAGATAGTCTGGGGCCAGAATTTTTGGAATGACACCTTATTTGGTATTAAAAAGATCATCAGATTCAGTGAAGAACATCTTATTTTCAATAAGCAAATGTTATCTCAACCTCAGATCTGTTTTTTCAGAGTCTGGAACACTGGACAACCAAAATAGTTAAAAGTTGAGATTAGAGCAGATGGGATGTCTCTCAAATCTCCCCAGTGGCTTCTGGATGCTGGATGTGGGTGATTTGCTCAGAGGTGCATCTTCATCCTCTTACAGGATTTGGAGTGTGCTTTACTTATTCTCAGAAGTGTTAGGAACAGGGAGTATCTCCTTTAGATGTTTTTTTTTTTTTAACAGCTCATATTGTGGCAAATATTCTGACTACCAAAAATTAATATGGCAAATACCAGATAGAAGCTATCCTTTGTATTCCATGAGTGTGTAAACACATACATTGTAAGAAGCTATAGATTTACATCCTTATCATCATAATGAGATAGATCTCAGATGGGCTGAAAAGCAATAATATATATACATACGTATGTATATATATATAATAATTTTCCTTTGTAGTAAGTGACAAATTTAACTTTCTTCCCTACATTACTGCCTGATGTGCATTATCAGTATTTGGTTTGTTTTGAGAGAAATGTATATTCAATTCAAGTCAGTGATTCACAAAAAGTTCCTAATGTTCTTAAGGATGTTTCTTTATAAAACTTGAAAAATAGTCCTTAATCTTACCAGACTCCTACATTTTATCTTCTACCCATAAATTACACTCCCATCTGAAGCTGCATCGGTAAGACATGTTATGAATTCTTTTACGGGTAATTCATTCCTTTCTTTTCAGTGCATTCATATGAATCTTTTTAGGAGTCATTAGACTTCTGGCTAGCCACTTGAGAAGTTTCTTAAGAATGCCTTTAAAATCAGAAGTTTCAGAGTGTATAACGATTGAATTAGTAGTTTTTTGTTGTTGTTGTTGTTGTTTGTTTGTTTGTTTCTTCTTTCCTTTTCATTTTTCTTTCATGACAGTTGCTGTTTCATCCCTGAATGTTTGAACTTCCCTTTATTCCCTGAATGTATACTTAGAGTCACACTGGACACCACAACAGCTCCGATACACTGCTATCACTCATGCTAAATTTACACTTACAGGCTAGTACTGAGTGTCCCAACCAGCCTCCCTACAGTGTGCAAATGCACAGGTGATTTACTGCTTTGGAGGGTTCACAAATAATAGCATGAAAGTTTGAAGAGTGGGGTTTTTTTTGTTTGTTTGTTTGTTTGTTTGTTTTTTCTAGTAAGTCTAGGTGTGTTTTGAAAGAGTAGCAGGTAAAGGCAGGCAAGAGTTTTAGGACTTTAGCTTACTTGAAGAACACAGACCAAAAGAAAACTTACATTAGAAGTAGATTGTATTTTATGTCTACTCATCTCTGAGAGTCTTTGTTCTTTTTCTAAATGTTATGGCTGAAAACAGAAATTTTGGTGCAGCTAATAATGCTTTTGAGGGAAGCATGGCAATACTTTCCTTCTGTAATTTCTCAAGATTGCAAGCAAGCTCTTCACTGTTATGAAGGAGCAGGAAGGGTTTTTTTTGTTTGTTTTTGTTTTTGTTGTTGTTTTTACTAGCAGGGGAGAGTTAAATGTCCCCCAAAGGTCATCTGGGCCAGATCCATAGGCACACACAAGCTAATGGATTTTGTCACACTGGAGCTTTCAGGATTAAGATCCGTAGGCAAGCTTTTGTATCTACACTACCCATCTTTATCACTGTGTTTATTTCCACTTTTCAGCATTTTTGTTGTTGTTGTTGTCATTTGTTTCTGCTTATTCTTTCTCCTGCATGTTCTGATCTGCTCCTCTATATGCATACCAGGTATATGGGGCACTTCATCTCTTCTAGCACACAAAAATAAATCATTATTTCCTGATCAAGTAAAATATGTTTCTTTTTCACAGAAATTCCATGGTGTAGTTTACCCTGGTTCCTGCAGTTAATTCCCTGGCATTTTAGTTTAGCACCCAATGTTTGTCACTTTGCTTTCCTTTCTTTTTTACCCCTGCTCAGGAAAATCTTTCAGATTTCTTTCCTTTTCTGTTTAGTCTTTTCTACTATGCTGTGTTTGCTTTTCATGTGGCAAACAGAAAACCTTTCTTTCAAGTGGCAGCACTGGATACACTCTAAAGCTAAGCAGTCTCAAGAAACTTTTCATATTTCCACACACCTATACACAACATTTGATAAATATAAATATGAACACAGCTGCATGTGTATGTATATATTTATATTTATGTATATACTCTGTCTCTTTAACAAGACAGTTTTTGTAATGATTTAATGATGGGTGTTGATGGTTAGAGGCTGCTTCTCTCTCCCTTAACTGTATGAATAAAGCAGTAGGGCATCTGTGAAATATGGATCTGTAAATCTCAGAACAACAAGGGTAGTTTGTGTGTTTCCTTTTGCACAGAATTTCCCATTTGTGTTAGGCAAATGTTTTATTTATTTGCTTGTGTATTTTTTCAGATTGTTGGGGATATCGGTAGGATATCTTTGTGTGTCTCTTACTCTTTTGCTTGAAACAAGTTTAGACAGAATATACTCAGGTAAAATGAGAGCCTATCCCTCTCTAACGTGTTTCCAAGTTTGTGACCTCAACACAAACCGATCATTCATGGAAGTTCACAAAATTTACACTCTTTGCTATCCACATTTTTGAATTCCTGGAGGTTTTGGAAGCAGCATGTAGTACTGGAATTCTCATGAGACAGCTCTGTTCCTAAGACATTTTCAGATCAGATTTTCAAATTCAAGAGATTCTACTAGCTCAGGTAAATTCTGAATAAACATCCTTTGGGTGTTTATCAACATTTATCTGAACCAGAAGTATATGAAAGTTCACTTATCACTTGACTGATCATTGTGGCATGTGAAATCAGTATCCTTTTCAAAGACTGGAGAAAGATATAACTTGAAACCTCTGCTGTATTTAATTTTACTATTGAATAAAATATACAAGGTTATATTGTAAGAAAGAAAGGACATGTCCATATAAGAGGGAAGTATATACAGAGAGATTTCTAGGAGAATATCCAAGTTGATGTCATTTGTATAAGTAAATACAAGCAACAATCACTGTCTTTTTTTCCTATCATGACCATAATAAAATAAAAATCTTATTCAGATACCACAAGAAGGCTTAATTTAATAGCATGTCAACCAACACGTTATAACAAACAAAGCTCAAGCTAATAAAACTCCTACCCTCTTACCTCAGTTTTTAAGGTAAGCAACTCCCCACTGATCTTAGAAAAAAAAATATCGAACTGTTTGTTTTTATGCTTTGGGACAATTTAGGAAAAACAAACAAACAAAACAAGTAATTATTTATGTCTATTTTTACTTCTGCACAGCGTTTCTGCAGCCACTGTGATGGGAGGGACTGTGACAATAAATTCCTGCATTTTCTGCACAAATAGGGGAGCTTCAACCAAACAACAACAAAAAAATGAATCTGTTATCTAGGTTACAGTCATCTGAAAGATTATGTAGTAGGGAGTGAAGGTCTTCTGAGTGCAAGAACTTAGACAAAATTTCACGTGAAAATCTAGAAGAGTCTTTTTCTCCCCTAATAGGTTAGCACTGCATTTGTGTAAGTGGGGGTGAGGAGGCAGGGGTCACTATGGGTCTGGTTGAATCTGCAGTGGGTTATAACTACTGTATGGACATGCACAGACTCAGAGGCTGCATGGAGATATGCTCCTTTCTAACCATACATCACAATTTTTTTGTACTGCTAATGAGAAAACCACTCATTTTGTATAGTCTTGTTCTGCAAAGTGCTTCTTTGATTCAATTTCTACATGTTCCTAAAAAAAATAAATAAAAAAATAAAAATTAAAATTAAAAATTAGTCATATATTTGAATGCCTGTGAGGCTGGAGTTCTAGAAAGGAGTATAATTAATGTGTTGGACAAAGCAAAACTCAGGGTTGATGCATTTAACAGTGGGTATTTATCTATAGAGAGAACATAAAATTCTACATGTGCCCAAAATACTTTGAACTCATGCCACCCACCCTTTTTTTCCTCATGCTGAAGGCCTAAAACCAACTGAATCCAGCATATGGAACAGCAAAATTGTAGCTGGGTGAGTTTCTAGGAAAGTTATTTTAATCTGAGATATAGCTATCCCTCATTGGAGAACTTGGGGAATCCTTAACAATTCATTGGTAAATCAAAAGTGATAGTATCTCCACCATCATAAAAAAAAAAAAAAAAAAAAGAATGAAAATGAAGAAGTCAATGTCTCTTTCCAAAAATTAACCAGTATGTAATTGTTCCCAGTTGAGTGGCTAGGCTGGAGATCTGACACACTGCTTTGACTAGAATGAAGCTCTGATCACACTGCAGCAATGGGGAAGTCAATTCTTCATTTCTCTTTCTGCCTAAATAAGTTTGTGTAGAAAGAAGGTCACTGAGTTCATATCATCCCTTGTATTGTGCCAACAGCTATTTCCCAAATTCACAGGGCCAAGGCCTGAGTGTCACTACAGTCATTACAAAGGGGTACTGCTGACAGAGAAATGTGACTTGTTGATGTAAGCATACATATCCTTTGGACAGAGGATTTTACTTTTTTTTCTTTTTTTCCTCTGCAGATGTCCCTGAGCAAAGGGGTTAAGAAGCTGCCAATGACAAAGTCTTTTGAATTTGAAGTGCAAAACATCACATTTAACTATCATGAATAAGAAACACAAAAGCAAATATTCCTCCTCTCTCTTTCTGCTTTCTGTGTATTCAACTTGCAAGCCATCTATCTAATCTGGTACCATAACATATTAAAACAAAAAAGAAAAAGGAAAAAAAAAAAAAAAAAAAAAAAAAC
>CM021797.1:5580324-5591881 GCA_011076525.1 Nettapus auritus | reverse complement strand
AAAAAAAAAAAAAAAAAAAAAAAAAACCACCACAGATACACCAAAATAATTGCTTTTCATCCTGCGTCATGTTTTAATTAAAGATAGCACCACTGCAATCTACGATATATCTGGAAATTATTAGAAACCTTTTCCAGAGGCAAAAAGGATCAATACCTCTTTGTCTCTGTGGCATAAAGCATCAATGTGTTACTTCTTTTACTTCTTTTGTGGTGGTGAAAGAAAAAGTGGAAAGACTCTAAGATGGGAATAATAGCACCACTGAAGGGTAGAGCTATGTGCCAGGTCAAATGAACATTTTTCTTTGTTTTTATTTTTAAAAATAAGCAGTGTGGTTTTTCTTATCTGTTTTCACCCCTGTGATCATCATTTTTTTTTTTTTTTTTTTTTTTTTTTCCCCTTTGTGTCAGGGGCAGGAGACAGCACGTGGAGCTACTGAGCCAAGCCAATGAAGAAAGAAAATGTGACTGAGGATTAGATGAGGAGCCTGGGAGTCAAGTCCTGGCTTCCCTTCCTGACTTCTCCATGGATGGGCTGTATGACACTGCTCAGCTTTCTTAGAGCTGAGAAGATGGAGGTCTTGCACCTTGCACACTGATGCTAATGTCCTCTGAAGAGTAATATCTTGTTGACTCTAGTTGCCCACACAGACTGACTTTGGCTTTCACGTTATTGACTTCTGAAGAACAGTGGTTGAACTTGAGGTTGACTGTCCCACATATGGTAGTTTACAGGCATGGTCCCTCTGCCTCTCACAGCCCAAAAATACCTTGTGTGAGGTTCATCTGAGTCATCTCCATCTAGGCTGCAAGGCAAGGAGCAGATGGAGCAGACCTACCTGCACTCCTTGGCATTGCTCCCAGTCACACCTGTATTTCTCAACTGAAATGCAATTGAAAACTAACATTGTTTCAAAAGGCATTACCTTCTAGAAAACCCCTGCAAGATCCATGAGTGGGTGGCTTGAGGAACACCAGATCTTTCATTTATTCACAGATATTAAAAGCAAAGGGGGAACCTTTTGACCATCAAGTCTGTTGTTTTGTATAACACCAGTTTCCTTTCTTCTACATTTGTTTAGCTGTCCTTCAACTAGAATATATATTTCAGAAGAAATCAAAACAGAACTTCTTAGATTCAAAACTGTTCAGAAAACATTGTTAAGGAGTTCCTATCATTAATTAATGTTCTGTTGAAAACTGGAATGCCAATATTTTTTTGGAAAGTTTTATCAACAAATAAATTCACTGAAACAGCTGACTTTGCTGTCGTGGTTTTAGTTACCCTTCTTTATGCATCATTCCTGGTCTTCAAGGTTTCAGCAAATTTCTCCCCAAATCTCAGCTCACTTGTGAATTTTCTATCCCTTCTCATTCATGAGGTGTGGTAGGATAATAGCAGCAATCCAGTCCTTATTCGCTGGATCTGGGGATGAATGGTGCTGTATAAGCGTAAAGTGTTATTATTATTGTAAGGAAATAATAATACTAATAAAACAAAATGAATCGAAGTCTTGTCTTCAGATGGTTATTTTAGCAATGCAGAAATCTAAAGCCCATGAAATGGACAATTAAGAGGGGTTAGATACTTAATATTAGTCGTTGTGTTTTGGTATAATTTTGCAATAACACAGCTGCTATAATAATACAGGTTTTTAATTCTCCTTACAGAAAGAAAACACTCCTGTTTTCAGAGAAGCCTCAAAGTCCTGCTGCAGAATGCAGAACTTTGTGTGTTTGTCTGTGTGTGTACGTTCAAACTGCCTCTCTTCCTTTGCAACAGCTCCATCTTTGGGAGAGAGAAGGGGAAATGTGCTTTCCTCTAGCTGGCTTTTCAAACAAAAGAAACCTCAGAAATCTTATTTCACTGTGGAATATCTTTATTCACTCCCCCATGCCTCTCCCACACTGGTCTTCATCAGTTGGGGAGTTAAAAAATAAATAAAATTTAAAAAAATACTCCTTCTCTCTCATTTCTGACATAACTAAGGGCCAGAGACTCATTTAATTAGTCTCTCTTGTGTGGCTTACAGACGTGTTCAAGGCAAACATTTACCCTTGGGTTTCAGCATTGTTGCTTAGCCACTGAATTTTCCCTTTTAATATTTTTTCATTTTTTTGGGTCAGGAAAATGAGGTATCATCTTAAAGGCTATTGGGGATCCTATGGCTAAATCATAATCATAATTGTCTACACTAATCATAATTGTCTGGCATTTGCAGTGTGTCCCCCTCCTCCCAATCAATTTGCAGTCTCCTACTCCCTTGCATTGTGTGCGTACATTGTATATGAGCTCTTCCATGCAGGGGAGCCATTTCATTCTTTTCCGTCTATTGAAGATCTGGGCTTGGGAGATGGGGACTTCAAGATCCTGAAGAAGGGTCCACTCTTTGTCTTCTGGAGATCACTGCCCCAAAATTCTCCCATAGGGCTAACTTCCTCCTCTTCAACCAAGGTTAGCTGAGGAAGAGGAGATAAGAAGCCCTCAATGAAGTGCTTCTCTCATCCACAGACTGCTTTTAATCACTGAGCTACCTTTAGCACTCTAGTTTTCTTGCCTCATTAATCTTCCATACCCATCTCCAGCAGCAGAGAGGACATCTCCCTCTCACCCCTCACAAATATGAGGGGTATGGCACGATCCTGGACAGTGGGAGCTGGAGGGTGGAAGCCTTTTATTTGGCATAGACCCTGGATGTCTTCTACATCCAAGATGAATCTTCTCATCACTAGACCAGTTTTTGAGGGACAGTCAGTCATGAACAACCATCTCTGTCCTAGCAGCAGTGATTGTGAAAGGGAAGTCACCATGCCACTGTTTTTGGGCAGTGATCCATTTCTTCAGAAAAATACCCTCTACTCACTTTTTTTACATGTGATGACTAACCAGATGAGGTTCTTTAAGTCACATAAAGCAGTGCCACAGATCCAGATTAGACATTGATAAGCATTAAATGCCAAAGGAATTTAGACCTAGGTACCTGTAAGAAAAATGGAGGGATGCTGCAGGAACTGTAGAGTAAGAAAATAATAAAGAATAGGATTTGTTATGTTCAGTAACTATTGGAGTTTAATTAGCAGTGAGTGGGTTAAAATTACATATAAATCTTGAATTGTTAAGCCCAGGCTCACTTTTTTTTTTTTTTTTTTTTTTTTTTTCTTTCTTTTTCCTGAAAACAGGGAAGAGTAATGAAGACTACTGAATAAAAAGAGAAATTTAGTTCCCACAATCTCTACACAGTTATGGATAAAGGTCCCAAAATGCCCACAACTGACCTCTTCAGGACCAAGACAGAGTTCAGGGCAAAAATCAAGAAGCCAAAGAAATCATGGAAGCAGATGCACAATAATCCAGGAACAAGACTAGAATAGGGTCACATAAATGCATCACGGGAAAGAGTGAAACTGGAACTTTCAGGGGTAAAATAATAAATGACAAGGAAAAAAAATGAAGATGACAACAACATGAAAAAGGCACAAGATAATTTAATACAGCCTCAGAAGTCTGACACTGGAATCACTTTGTTGGCTGCTGGCTGCTGGATGTACACAGGGGTGAAATTGACCTCTTGGAACTAAAGCAGGACGGAGGAGCCTGAAATCACAAGGAAGTATTGAAATCCAAATCTTCTGAAAGCCAAACTAGTGACTTCAGCATTCTTTGGTGTAATGAAAATTATTTGTATACAGAGTTCAATTCACTGCATGCGCTCTGCTCAGAGATCTCTGCTTTAATGTCACTGGAACAGCAACACATGTTGTCCTATCCCTACAGCTCTGCTGCATCTAAGCAGTACAGCTCCTCCAAAATCATGCTGATAAAACCTCATTACAGTTCTATAATGTACTTCTGACACACATTCCCCATTTTACTCTCATCTGCAATCCCTGGCATTGGCTGGGATTTGAAGAGAAAGTATAAAAACAGCTGTGTAGAAAGATGGTATTTTTTTCCTTATAGTATTTTAGTCACAGCTAGCAACAAAACTTAACAGAAATCTCCTGAGACATCCTGTTCTTAAGAGAATTCATTACTAAAGCTAATTCACAGAAAGTTTATCTTGTGGTGTCCCAGAAAGTAATAGTTTTGTCTTCCTCAATCCAAGGTTTCTTTCCCCATCAACTGTTGGGAATACAGTGAGATTCCAGCATCTGAAACCGAGCAATTTGGACTCCTAGGGTTCAGACTGACCAGCAAAACTTACTTGCCCCATGACTTCTAATGTTATATAGCCCTGCTATACAAACAGCATTTTAACTCAAGAGCTCCATCTAAACCTATTCAAATCTTAAGCATCATATAATTATATATATTCGTTGTGAATTATACCTTTCATTGGCAGGCTTCAGAGTGCATGGATTTGACAAAAACATGAGAACAAAATAAAAGAACAGAATAAACTTCCTGAAATGCTGTTCGGTGTCAGTAGAATATTAAGTACTGCATATGAGCATTCAGGAATTCTGATTCTTCAGTTAATTTGTTCTGTGGATGAGCTGAACAGCAACCAATGCTGGCTATACCACTGCTTGCGTAGCCTCCACCTCCCCTCAAGTATTTTTACTTCCTGATATCTGCGTAGAGGCAGACAAGCATGTGTAATGCTCAGCACATCAGCAAGATCATAAGCTAGAGATAGATTTGAGGTGACAATCCATAAACAAAGCCCTCTGATACTATAAGAGGAAGTTAGTTATGCATGCTGTATAATAGATTTGATAGGGAAAGAGTGGAACATAGACACACATTCCTAGAGAGGAATGGGGTATTTGGGTATTTCTGTCTACCATGGAGGCACACTTGTGGAACAGTACAGAACTCAGCTCCTTCAGGGCAGAAACAGAGATAGGTTTGTTCTTTCTCTCAGAAAAGCCCCAGGAGAAGATGAAACCTTTTTCCTGATTTGTTGTTGTTGTTGTTCCCAGAAACCTAACAGTCTGAGCATTCATCTGATCCATGGAAAACCCAGGGATCAGTGTATTCTTCTCAGGTATTCGTCTTCTACCGTTCTAACCATGGAGCTGAAATAATTTTTGATCCTAAAATGACATCATGCTTCAGTCTCCTCTGAAAGTAAAAAAAGTTTCATACATATTTGTAACGGGTTTTAAAACACAGTTATGCACCTTGCTGTACAACTTGAGAATTACTTTTTTTTTTCTTTTTTTTTTTTTTCTTTTTTTTTTCAGCTCAGCATATTCCTGTGAGTAAACTGCACTGAATAACACTGAGTTCCTGTAAACTATATTTTCCTTTCCCTTTCAAAAGCTTTTCTTGAACTCTCAATATAAAATAATATTAACTAAATATTGTTTGCATCCATCAATTTCTCATTCTTCACGATGTCCCTAAGACAAAAGTGGAAAATACAAACTGTGGTCTTGCCATCACAGGGACTGTCCTTGTTTTAGGCACTGTTTTCCAATGTCACTATGTGATATGACTGAGGAAGTGTTATCCAAGTGCTGCTTTGCTGAGTGGTTTAAGACAACCAAGAATGACAGTGTTTTACATTAGCTGTTAAATTTGTTCTGTATCAGACTAAAGAGCTCCTGTTACTAGTTACCATATTACATAGGAAGCGAAGGCAACAGCTGGCAAAGATGCGGTAAGCTTGTAAACTCCTGAAATAGCTAGTATTTACATCCATAGTATCATGCAGTGAACAAGAAGGCTTCAGTTTTCAACTGTAAATGGTGATTCAGTGAGAAAACAAGGTGGGTTATCCTTGTGCAAACCACATTCTTTTAATTTCTTTGGATTAAAGAGCCAAGAATGTGTTTATTTCTGGTGCAGTTATTCTGTGGTACTTAAACAATAGCTGGAGTAAGTCCTCACAAGAACAGATGTTGCAATAAGAAATTTACTGAAATCAGATTTTGTTCTGAAATATAGCTTGAAATATTTAATTATTATTTTATTTTATTTTATTTTATTTTATTTTATTTTCAGATTAGGGAGTATTGTTTGCAGCAACCAGTGAAACAATTCATTTTCTTTCCATCTATATTCAGTTTTTAACATTCTGATTAAATACAACAAATTTATTTTTTAAAAAAATCCTCCAACATGTAAAGAGTCTCCACTTGATTTTACTTGTTTGCTGTTTTTTTTTTTTTTTTTTTTTTTTTTTAATCCAAGTGAAATTTTATCATAATTGACAAATACTCATGAAAATTATTTCCAGAAATCAGCATTTGCAGTAGGAAAAACAAAAAACAACAACAACAACAAAAACTCTTGTTGTAGTGAATCTTAAAGGATAATACCTACCCCACTCCTTTCCTCAAATAAACTGCACAGTAAAGATTCCTTCACAAGTTTCCTGGTGTAATTTTAAAATACTTGTAGCAGCACTTTTTATATCTTCCAGAGATACACTTACACATGGACTTTGGCATTTATGCTCCTCAATTGCCTAGTATTTTCCTCCAAGAGGTGACTAAGAGTTTAGGAACACAACAGGTTAGGTAGGTATCATCAGCAAAACAGTCAAACTGGAGATATGATAACCACTGATGCTCACTTTACTGATTCAGATCGTGGGTTAGGAGGCAGAAGGGATGTTTCTCATTTTTGAATAAACTATTTATTTTATGACTCATATTTCCCCAGCAAGTACTTGACTGTGGCACAAATGTAATGATCCAAGTCAAACCAAGGACATGAAATGGTCTGCAGAGAGATCCATCTCGACTCCAGCTCTCTACCCAGCTCCGACTTGTAATAACCCATCTTCTGTTGAACAGTGGAAATTCAGACAGATTCGCATGGACAATACAGTTCATTTGTACAGTCCGTAGCTGATGACATACATAAATTTCAAACTTGCCTTAGGGGAGGCAACTACCTTGTGGAAGAAAAAAGGAGGAGAAGAGAGAAAAAGGATACCTCACTCCTCCAGGAGGGAAGAAAAGTAAAGGGCTACTCAAATTAGCCTACTCCTCTGGGCACCCTCTCCAAGGAAGCAGGTGGTGACAATGAGCAAGGTGACAATGATGAAAAAGTCTTTTTTTCTTGCTTTCTCCTGAGGACAATTATACTTTTTATCAATCTCTCCATTGGAAGTTGCTGTTTGTGACGATACTGGTGCTGGCTGGAACATGCCTTACTTAGTGCAAGTTTTGCTCAGTAATTGACCATTAAGTTTTGGAATGCATCTTATTGATAATATTTATTTAAAATGAGTATTAGCCATTTCCTCCTAAGCTATGCTTGTTTTAATATGAAGCTTTAAACTAAAACCTACAGGGTGAAGGGTGAATGGATTTACGGATGTAAGGATAGACTAATAGCTACAAGGCAAAAGGGTGAGGAGGCAGATGAAAAACACGATCATTTAAACCTCAAAGGTGATGACTTTGCCGAAGAAACCAGAGAAAAGGCCAGATCCGCCAATGCAAGCTGGTGAGGATAATAGCACTTGGGATGCCATGGTGAAGATACTGCTGCAGCAGTTTCAGGGTGGGTCGAAGACAGGTTACTGGGTTGCAGGTGAAAGGCTGCTTACAGGTGGAGTGTCCTTAGCATTGCAAGCCTTAGAGCAACTAAGGCACTATGCAACGTTTTGTCTTCTATTTTTTTTTTATATAATTTCTAATTTTTCTCATGCCAAGGAATACAATGGAGAGACACAGCCATGATAAGAATTGGCAGGACAGGTTTGTTGAGAGAAGTGAAGCATTAAACTTGAAACATTTTGACTACTGAGAAGGATGGGAAGGTACAAGTGTTCTGTTTCATTTGTGTAAAGGAAGAGAAGGGAGAGTGGAGAAGGGGTTCTTTAATACTGTAGAAATTATGAACATTGTGCGTGAATTTGCTGGGCTTAGCTAAAGACAGTGCAAATAGACACAGTTCACAAAACTTCAATAGGTTACTGAAGAACATTTGGCAAGTAGGGTGGCCAAAGAACTGAATTTTCCATAGAAGAATTTTCCCTCTCTCCTTTCAGTATAAAAAAAAAAAAAAAAAAAAAAAAAAAGACTAAATTTCTAAAATTGGCAATGCAGTTAAAAGCCCAACTTTACTTGAGATAATCCCAGGCATTTTAATGCTGGGGAACTGAGTCAAAGTGCAAACAAATGACTCATACAGAGTCACAAAAGAAGCTTTTTTTGCTAGTCTACTAGACCAGCAGATAAGAATTAGAACTTTCCAATTATTAGGACATGCAAAACATGCTGAGGAAGACTCCCATCCTCTTTGCATATCCGTATATTTGGTGTTGTGGAGGCTCCTAGTACAGGACATGGTATGCAGAGGCAATCTAAGCTTTTACAAAACTCACAAATCATCTGATTTTATTACTATTATTATTATTATTATTATTTGCTGCATATCGCTCCACACTAGCAATACCCATGAAAAGGAAAAAAAAAAAAAAAAGGAAAATGAGGAAAATAAAGGAAAATCATATTCATTTCTTTACTCTTTCTCAAGTATTTTCTATTTTAAAATAAACCTCCCCCCTTTGTTCTTTCTCTTTCTGTAGCACAAAGTATAGCAGAAACCTTATCAGAATGGGCATCTTGTAAAGTATGTTTTTTAGCACTGAACTTCCTCCTACCTTCCTCTCCTGCTTCTTTTTGCTGGAACACATTTGGACTTTTTCTTAGCCCAACAGTCCTTCACGCTCACAGTCACCAGATGTTTGAGAATATAGCTAGATAACAGAGCTTAGTCTCTGAGATGCTGATTGCTATTATGGGGAAACATGCACATGGAGTCATCTGTAAGATGATAAGTTATGAAGCAGGTCCTAAAATAGCAACATCCTTCTTCCAGTGAGTTTTCTTTTAACATGAGACCTGTTAAGGCATCTCAGTTTCCCTGCTCTGGAAATAGTAGGTCAGCTGTGCAAAGACCCGTCACCTGATTATGTTAACATACAGATAAGACCTCTGGTCTTTGAACAACAGAAGTTGAATACATTGTTGTGTTTTTGTTTGTTTGTTTGTTTGTTTTGCTCTTTTTGTTTGTTTGTTTGCCTTTTTGTTTTTCTGAAAGCATAGGAAAGTCAAGTGTTACAGAGGAGAAAGATAAGTTGAGGAAGTGTCTCGGGGGATTTGGGGACTTTTCAAGTCTAAATATACTGTTTCTGTGTGTTCTGTGGGTTTTGTTGTTTTTGTTTTGTTGTTGTTGTTTTTCCCTGCAAAGACAAGATTTTGTGGTTTACATTAGTTTACTAAAATGTTTTTAGGTATTCACTTAAGTGTCACACTTCTGTTCTGACCCACAATGGGTCTCCTTTTCTCTCCGTCTCACATTGCCATGTCTACTGTTGCATACTGAGAGCAAAGTGCCGTTTTTTTTATTTGATAATGTTGCCCCCATTGTACCCTAGGTGTCCACTGCAGAATCAGGGCCTATATTAATTTCCCTCTCAGTTTATATCTGTACACTTTTGCTTAGCTCTTTGGAGCTCTGTGGGGCCATTTGTGAAATGGCAGTGCTTTCTGCCGGGAGGATCATTATAGGCAGAATGCGTTCCAATGTGCAAATTACAGTTCTGCTTATAGGGAATTTGTTCTGCTTAATACAAAAAAAAAGCTTTATGAAAGGAAGATCTCACCACACTTTCCCCTAATTTGGAGCTGCAACACTAACTTCCATGCTGTGCAGAAATGCACAAGGAGGGTTAAGTCAGTTTTAAAAGAGCATCAGTTGGGTGAAAATGTGTTTGACCTTCACAGGGTTCTTCAGCCATTCTTCAGCTTGAGTGGCTGAGTGAAGAGTGTGTCATTCTGTCATATATAAAAAAAAAAAAAAAAAAAAAAAAAAGAAAAGAAAAAAAGAAAGAGAGAGAGCAAATTTAAAAATCGATCCTGTCTACCCCTGAAAGCCTTGGATTTCATTGGCATCTGTCTGACATAAATAATATTTGGTTGGGTTTTCATTGCTATTTTTATTCAAATGTTCTGGTGCATGCCAGCAAGCAGAAAGGTCCATTTTTATAGCAAAATGAATTCCTACAGTTCTGTTAAATATAGTCAGATAAGAGAAAGTTGAACTTAAAACTTCTGCGGTAGTCAATAAAAGTAAACTTCATAACCCAAGACTATATCCTTATTCATAATTTCCAATTATAGAAATCTACTCAAGGACACATGAAAAATATGATTTTAAATCCATCTTTTAAAAAACAACAACAACAACAAAAAACATCAACCAAACATAAAAAAAAAAAAAAGAAAAAAAAAAGAACAGAAATGTAGAAAAAGTAGACAGACAGTGAGGGTTAAGAAATGAAAAACGGACAAAAAAAACCAAAAAACAAACAAACAAAAAACACACACACACACACACACAAAAAAAACATTTACTTGAGATTCATATGAGGCAAAATAATTCCCCAGAGAGATTCCCATTTTTCTTCAATATTGCATTATCTTCGTGACAGCGATCTTGCGTTTCTGTAAAAGGCTGTTGGCCAAGCTGATCTAGGTGTTGTACAGATCACAGAATATACTGGAAGCACATGGATTTCCAAGAAAAAAGATATGCAAAGGAAATGATCTGTCCCCTGTACTGCATTTCTGGTTTGAATTCAAAACCCTGTAACTCTTTTATCGAATTTGATTTGGCAGGTTATGTGGAGTGTACAAATACTGCCAGATGATAGACATTCTCTATAAGGCATGTGATAAAATCTCTCAGAGAGCAATTCAGAAGAAGAACCTGAAATTTGTATTCCCTTCTGGATGGAGCTGTATGTGAAGTATCTTCTAGGAACCAACATCCTAACTTGTATATTAAAGACAAATGTTTAAAAGCAGTCACATGTACAACCTGTATTCTTGTGTTTCTGCTTTCTTTAACCTGTTTAATATATAAACTCTTGAAAGGAAAAAAATCCAGTGCCTGGTTCAATATTGGGCATCTACTTTCCTCAATACAATGTAGAGATATCTCAAAGAAAGATGCCTTAAAGAAAAATAGAACAGTCATTGCCTCTGCGTGCTCATGTAGCTTCAAAGAAAGTGGTACAGGCAGAAAACTACATGCAAGAGATATCATCAAATTTTATTAATCAAGTGCAAAGTCTTCAAGATAAAAACAGCAGCATGAACAATTGTCCTAATTCTCCTCTTGTAACATAGACATGCAACTGACAATGAGGAATTTTTATACATGTTTATTTTTGGATGAAAGGAAGGAAGGTTTTATGCTGAAAATACTTTAAATCATCTAAAATTAAGGAATTGGGGAAAATATATGTATATATCTATATGTATATACATATCATCCTTGTGGCACAAGGCATTATGTATGTCTTAAGAACATGTATAGCTCTTTTGAGTGGGTACTTTATGGCACCGTGTCTTATATTGTGCCATTGTACACTATTAAAATTTCATCTCCTAACAAAACAATATTTAAGTCACTTCTTGGTACAGAGTATGGAAAATCTGGTCTTAGCAAGGAAAAATGGTGTCTCCTCTCCTCTCCCTTTTTCTGGTACTTTGGGAATTGCAGTGGAAGTCCATTTCATGTAAAACACAGCTTTCGATACAGGAAAAAAAAAAAAAAAAAAAAAAAAAAAAAAAAAAAAAAA
>CM021797.1:5534061-5558177 GCA_011076525.1 Nettapus auritus | reverse complement strand
ATCATTTGGCAAGCGTAAAGGTTATGTTTTCAAGAAACTTCACGTTGCATGAAAGGAATTTCATTTGCATATGAAAATAAGTACTTTGGGGGAAAAAAAAAAAAAAGATAAGCAAGGAGCATGAAAATACATAACACATGCATGCAAACATATATGTAGAAAAATATATATGCACACTTACAACACTTACAATAAGTCTCTTTTAATTCAGACATATATGTGTGTCATGTTCATTTTTCATTTGAAATGGAGGCTTCATTTCAACACAATCAAAGTAAAACAATGTAATAATATTCCTTTTCATTAAGAAAGAACTGTAGATTTCATCTTTGTTCCATACTGCAGAGGTTCATGAGAATCATGTATGCTGCTACAACATGACCTAAAGGCAGAACATAAACAAATATCCTAATTGGTAAGTTGAAAATTAGTCTTTTTTTTTTTTTTTTTTTTTTTTTTTTTTTTTTTTTTTTTTCCTTTAATGAATGCTGTTCCGGTGACAGGTATCCAGCTTCAGCTTTATATTCAGCTCAATGGTAACACAATCAGATCAGTGGACTAGAGAGGTTACTTGTTTCTCCCAAAACATTGCATTAAGGACTGCGTCTTTGAGACATGAACAGTACAGACAGATACTGATGTCTTTTCTGAACTTATACAGAGGTAATATAAATATCTTTATCAAAATACAGAACTGTGAGGCATCACAGTTCATTGCATCAACAATAAAAAATGCACAGGATATGTGCTGCAAAAATTTTCATTTGACCCAAAGAAAGTTAGAGACAAAAACAAAGAAGAGAGCAGGACTAAGCACTCAGCTCAGCTGAAGTGGGACAAATGGGAAACCTTAGGGAGCAGGGCAGAGTTTCATCTTTCCATTTATATTGGGCCATCTGTCTGGTCCATCACAGCAGTGACCTTGGGAGAAGTGAGAAAATTTGAGTAGGACACTTTAGGTATGGACACGAAAAATGGTTTCAAAAATATCTTGTCTACTTTGTGTGGGGGATCACTTTATGAACGTTATTTTAGGTAATAGTAATTGCTGTTCTGTCTTAATTTACAAGAGCCGCCTATGAAAGTGGTAGGTGATGAAGCCAGTTTTCTATATTCTTGTGTAAGTAGGTTAGGTGAGTCACAAAAACTGAGGCAAAGTAAGAAATCTTGTCCAAACAATTCCAGGTTGTCAAAGAGAGATCTGGAGGGCTTCATATTTTGAGTTTTCTCAGAGCAAAGGCCATGAAGAAAGTGCTTAACACAGATCCATAAAGTGTTATGATGGAGCCCTATGGGCTCCATGCCATACACATACTTATATTGCATGCAACTTCTATTACAAGTATGAGTACTTCTGATTTCAACATTGCTTGGTATTTCACGTGTGGTTTATTCTCTTATTTGCAACCTTTTCTGAGTATTAAATGCTACTTTTAAATTAGGAAGTTCAGTTTGAAAACGAAGTGGGAACTACTTGCAGTTTTTTATCTTGGATTTTCCATTATGTTAGGGTTAAAGCCTGAAATCCAATCCAGAAAGACTTGTACTTCCTCCTGACCTATACTTTCACATAAGGTTAACACATGGGCAGGAAGAAGAGCAGTGAAGAATAGCTTGGCATTGGCTAGACTTGTTACAATCATATTCCTGTTTAATAAATAAATAAATAAACACTTGCAAGTAATTCACTATAAATAAAAGATTCTGTAGCTGTTTTGAAACCATGCAGGTTAGGTAATGCTTCAATTCTCCTGTCACACCATTTTTAACAGGATGGAGAAGCAATCTTATTTAAACAGAGTGTTAAATTTTCAAACTCCACCTTCTGCATGGGAACTGTTTAGTTTTAAAAGTCCATCGTTTTTCTAGGGATGTTGCCATCCTGAACGAATGAGGCAGAAGGAAATAACTGGCTTGATCATGTCAAGCAGTGAGTAATGCTGATGTCAGGCACCAGCCCCAAAAGATGCTGAAATTGTAAGTCTCGGTGGTTTTCTGGTTTGAAATGCTGAGTAGAGGGATAGTGGATTATGTAGCCGAAGAACTGCTGAAAACCGGTTGTCTTGGTTTGTCAAAATCTCCTCTGTGATGAGCCTGGAAACCTCATCATGAGTCTCAAGAAAGCCATTTCTTATGCTAATTATTTCCCTCAAATGTGCATTCAATTTAATGTGTCATTTGAGTTTCAGTTTCTGCACATGTACAAGATTTGAATAACTGGTTGAATGTACACACCAGGTCATATACCAGAAATTAGATCAGAAACAAGGTCTGTACAGTAATCTACTCTTTCTCAGCAAAACTCCTTCATGCAGTAAAACATGCTTCTCTTCCATGTCTCCATAGCTCAATCAATCTGTTTGACTTTTCTCACTTTTCAGCATTCAGTACATTTTTTTGCCTCTTTTCTTATCTAGAATAAAAGGGAGTTAATGGAATAATTTCTCCAAGGCAAGTCTAAATCAACAGAGTATCAATGCAAAATATTATTTTAATGCAAAACACAATTTTACCAGCAGACCTTGACTGAGGTGTGGGTTAGTATTGCTTAGGTTAGAGGCATTTGAAAAGTTAAAAGCAGACATTGGTTTAATCCCTCATTCAGATCCATACACCTATATTTTAGGGCAGTGTGTCTCCAGATTTTAGGCATAAATCCATATTCATTTGGAACCAAATACAAAGCAAGCATTTATTTCTGCTAAGTAATGAAGAATATGTGTCGACCAAAACTGTTGCTCAGACACATAAACCTAAAGCATGTTACTGGGTGCCCATCATGTGAGAACTGGCTATATGACCTTATGGTCATGGCTCATTGCCTGTCTTTCCCAGCAAATCCTTTGACCCTCATAAATAACACTCTTTTTAGTGGGTGCCTTGTACAAGACAGCGAGCTGTTTTAACAGTAAACCCACCAGTACACTTTGTGCTGGATAACCACACAAGTCCCTTAGCAGTTTAAGTAACTTTAGCACAACAAACAACACAGTGAAAAAGTAGAGACAACAAGCTGACACCGGCTGCTAGTTTCGAGCCATCTTTTAAACATTTTCCCTAAGGTAAGCTTTCCAACCCAAGGAAGCATTTTGTTTATGGTAGAGCAGCACAGTGGCGACAGCAGCCAACTTTCCAACTAATCGTTGCTGTTAAACTGAAGTGGGCTTTAAGCATCTCATTCAGATCGATTTATTCAAAAGTGTTTAAGGCTCAGCCAAGTTTATTACTGGTGTGGTCATGGGACACTTTATGGTTTATCACAATGTTTGATCAGTTGTAGTAAGACGTGAACAGAGGTGAAATGCAAAGGAGGTGGGAAAAGTCTGTTGGGTATTTTTTTCTGTTGTCGATATTTCCATTTGTGAAGCTATTTTTGTGGTTGACAAGAGATGGAGGAGGCTGGGGGGAATCCAGGGTGTAAGGCTGAATTAACTGTTGAACATCTCTTCTATTCCCCAGTGGAGGGTTAAAGTTTATGAAAGATTTTAAATCTTTCTTTCCTTCCTAATTTTGAGTCTTTCCTTTACATCTCTTGCTTTTCTTTTTCTTTTTTTTTTTCTTTTTTTTTTTTTCTTTTGCCCAGACCTGTCTCCAAAGAAAGAAAGAAAGCAATAAGCCTGTCAAAGAAGGAATTAATTAAGCAAATCAATCAGTCAGTTTTATTAAGGAATTACAAAGCCCATGTGCAGCATTAATTATTCAGATAATGGGACATCTCTAAGCCTTTCTTTTCAATTATTGATAAGCCACTATCTATCATCCTGACTTTTTTAGTACTGATTTAGTTGTGAATGAAGCCAGGTCATTCAGCCATAGCATATGCCAGTTATGAGAGTTACTAGATTGCTAGGGGCGGGAGAGAAAGATGAGAGGTGTCGTTTATTTCCATCCATGGTGATTGCAAACATTAAATATCTCAGGGCACGTGCCTTATTCTGAGCTGCAGATGAAAGGGAAGCTGTCCTTCCTCACTGATATCATCTGGGTGATCACCTTTGTTCAATGAGGCAATACATGCCCATTTTTCCCTCTGCAATAACCATGCAACTTTTCTGTTGACTTTATGTGAGGTTCTCCGTTAGTTCATAGGGCCTGGAAAAATGAGATTCCTTTCCATTGTCACAAGGAAGTTATCATTTTGCATCTGCTGATCAAGGCAACTATTCTCATTTTTCTCTTTACTAGGAATTTCATGACAACTGTTTTCATAGAGGACCCTTCTGCAGCACTAGGATTATTTTTCATGCCCGTCTCATTAGATATAATACACAGGGAAATGTTCTCCTACCTGCTTTCAGAAGTGGGGAGCAAAGGCATTGACCTCATAAAATTGAAACTCAAGTAATCAAACAACTTAATCACTGAGGAAAGAGAAGTACATACAAATAGTTACTGATAGGAGAAAGATCTCACACTAAAGGAGACTCAGAATGTCAATAAAATTACCTCATAATTGAGAAAATTCTCATTCCACTTGAAAGCTACTACAAAAGGGAAACTGTGTGGAACTGTGATGAAGCAATGTGCAACAGTATAAAGAAAACAAGCTTCATTTATTACTGCCCATCAGATTATGCAGCCATTTACACTTTCCATTCTCAGTAAACAGTCTTAAAGACTACTCAGTTTAGAGCACCCAACACAATAGAGAAAGGTACAGATGGTACAAGGTCTGGCCGATAAAAATGTTGCACCACATTGGCCTGTTGTAGATTTCCAGGCAAATGTGATCCCATGCGATTTGATCTCTGGCAAGTGGACTGTGGCTGAATGATCTGAGATTCTAGAAACATATTTATGCTTAGAGAATCCCAAACAGAATAGATGATGTTCCTTCCCACCCATCAGCAGCTCTGCCTTCTGTCATTTTTTTTGCTGGTACAATGATATGAGGCTGGCCTAGCTGCTGTTTCTACACACGGCATCAGGATGAAGCCACTGGGCTTCTCTGTCCCATCATCTCCATAACAAGATCACACTGGTGATAGACTTAAAACAGTCTGTTCCTATCTTCCCTATAATTATGAGACAAGAGCCATACTTCAGGCCATAAGCTTATCTCCAACTGAGGTCAAGAACATATTTATCTAACTAAATAACTGGCTTGGTTAAATTGACTGTCTGCCTCTCTGTAAACACCCAGTGTTGGTCAACGTGTGATACTTTTCAGGATTAGAAATGCTAATGTCCCCCTCACAGAGCAAAGATTTCTCATTAGGTAGTCCTTCTACCTTTGCACCTGGTAGATCAACATAAAAATGTGCAGTGCTGTAGCATTTGTGGGAGGTGAAACTCAGAGGGTTAGAGTGACATCCCTTCACTCTCTCTATCAAATTGGCAGAGAAATGCAATGAGAATTCATTTCTGTCTGGGTTACTTTGCTTCAGCTCCAGGTAGAAGGCATGAATGAGAGAGATTAAGAAAATTAATGACAGAGTAAGGAGTGAGAACTCTTTCTCACTTCAAAAAGTTCAACTTTAGCACAAAACTTGACCTTGAATAAGAAGATGCCATCAAAACCTGCTTCTCATTTTCATGTAGAAAGCTAAAGGTGTAGTTAGTAGCCTAAAGACATGTTGCTTAGACAGTTATAGATTCAATTTTACTAATAAGAAGCAATTAGGGTTTGGAAAAAACTGGATGAAATCTGTGAATTAAAAGCCAGGGGGTAAGGGAACTCAGCTTCACAGTTTCTGGCCATTTTTATTTGTTACTATATGCGAGAAATGTGCCACTTCTTCTAACTGTGTGGGTTTTCTGTCTTCCAATAGTATCTATTACTCGTCCAGTGACAGCTGCTTTCTGGCTGTAGCCTTAGGCTCAGCGCATACTGCTATCATTTTGCCTCAACAATGCTGTCCTGCTTTGACTTCTGCCAAATTGTGTGTCATATACACTAAAAAATCTCTGCAGTTAAGGAAGAAGTGGAAAATATACCCAAAGAGTAACCATTCAATATGGTAATGGAGAAATAACAATAACTTTAACATATATACATGGACATATTTATATATAACCTCTGCATAATAGCATGGTCGATGCTCACTGCAACTCACTCAAGAAGTAGCCCTAATGTAGCTAGGAGAGTGAAAAAGCAATGCATTTGGAGGTAACACAAACACTCCATCATTTCATAAGGAAATGTATCTATGGACCTATCACTGGGCTGTCAAATTTGAGGGTTCATTTGAGTGACTGGGTGTTTGTTTTAAAGGAACAAAAAGAGGTATGAAAACTTTTTGGAGGGGTAAATTTCTGACATACCATATGGGGCCATAAGAATGTTCTTACTGTGCATCATAAGACACTCATAACTACACTGGGATCCCTTTCAGTCATTCTCTTTTTGCCCCCATGAAAATAAAGAAGTTTCTTGTTATGTGTTTTGTGAAATGGAAAGCAGGACATACCCTGTGCTTAAAATGAAAAGCCGGATACAGACTTTCTTTGGAAAAGCAGATAGACTTGTGTTCCCAGCCCAGTCTGTATGTTCTGCTGCTAACCTATCCTGCCTTTGGAAAGGATGGGCTGCGAAATGGGGTAAATTCTATCCAGTATGGAGTGACCACCAACAACCATCAGTCCTAAAAGATGATGATGCTGGACAAGTCTTTTCCCCAGCAGTTATGGTGAAGTATGAGCAAGTGTATGAAGCCAGTATGAAACCAAAACTGTTTATGGTGATACCACCTACGTAACATCTCAGAATATCTCCTGAAGGGAGAAAGTAGGTGCCTCATATTGCAAGGGCTGGTGTCTAAAATTCGTGTGAGAAAGGTACTATTAACTGAAATCAAGTTCTCAGGGCTGCCTCTAATACCAAACTTTTTAATTCCAAAGTCAAAGTGTTATCTATCACTATTCTGGGGTTTGATTCAGCAATCAGTCAGATAAAAATACCCTCATCACTTTTCTGCATCATTCATGGTTTAACTGCAGTTCTAAACTAGTGAAATTCCTACAGAGTGCAATGAATTCTGCTCTTATTTATACATAGGCTGAATTTGGATTGATCCAGATACAGAATTTAGTTAATGAATGTAATTCTTCACATTTCTCAATATGACAAAAAATTTCCAGTGTTACAATGTGTGGAAAAATTATTTTGTATGTTGTAATTTTTGATGCTCTGATATTCAACAAATATAAGGAAATGGTGAATGAATTGAATATTTATAGCTATATCCCCCAGATGGATGTGCCCAGGTCCTGATTTGCAGGACTGAAACTCTAAGGAAGGTCACCGTTTCCCCCAGTTCCCCCACTAATCAAAGAAATCCAGGCAATAACATCAATCATGCAACATCTTAGTCAGTGATTTATGTTTGTTTAGATTCAATACCTGGTCTACCTCCATTTTTGATGTTCTAATATTCAACAAATATAAGAAAATGGTGAACAAATTGAATATTTATAACTACATCCTCATATATTTATAGTTATATAGCCTCATAATTTCAGTGATCAGATAGTGTGTTCATGTCTGTGAATGTTACATGAAGTTCACCCCAATACTGATGGAAGGGAAAAACATTTGCAGTCCTCAGAAGTTCATTATTATTTCTTTTATTGACAGAATTGGACACCTTAATTACATAAGATCCCTGTGGTGACATGAACTTTACAGGCACAGAACAACAAAATGGTCTCTGCTTGCAAAATATTGGGCAAGAGAAAGGCTAAACATAAACAGACTTTGAGGAATACAACGGATAACAAAATGCTACTAGTTACTGCTGTTGCTTATGTATTGACAGGCTTTTTTTTTTTTTTTTTGTAAAGGTGTTATAATAAATTAGAGATTTAATGAGGATTTTGAAAGAGACTGCAGAGGTGTTATTGCTTTTGTTTATAGGAAAGGCCAGTGAAACCCCATGAGAATAAGAACAGTTGAAAGTTCAAAGTGATTGAAAATTTCACAAGCTGATGATGCAGTTTAACACCATAAGCCAACTGGAGGTCAGAATTAACCTCTTGGCAGCAAGTGAGAAGTTATGTACTGAAGCAATCCTAACTTATGACTGTCTTTTGTACTTGATGTGAGAGACAACAGGGAGTGGGTGAAGAGGTGAAGGACAGTGAGAGAAAAGCCCAGGCTGTCAGTCAAGGAATATGTTGTCTGCAGCTTTCTCACCCAGATGAAATGGATGCTACAGAAATTGAGATACAAGGCAGTGAGAGCAGAGGTCAGAGTTTTTCTTCATGGACAGATGTGAAAGGCCATACCACAAAGATGGTCTGAAGAAGAAGTCAATCAGACTTGCTCACAGCCTGGGTGCTGAAAGCATGGAGAGATTTCTGTATCACAAATGTCACAAAAGTTTGCTAGGCTAGATGCCTAGGGAAGGACTGTGGCTCTGCAGAGCCTAGCCTGGTTGAGCAGGAGGTGGGAGAAAGGCTCAGCACACAGCCTTGCTTCAGATCCAGCCCTGGGCAGAAACAGACAGGAAGAAAATATGTGGAAGTTGGACTTGCGTTTCAGATTAAAATTTCCAGAGACTGTTTTAGCTACTGAAGTTATGCCTGCTATGGTTGAAACAGCAGATTAAAGATTTCTGTAGCAGTCGCCAATTCATCAACATGCCATCCATCAAAATGTTGTTGTTTTAACTCTTTCTCTTTATATTAGTAAATAAAAATACTTTATGATCTTCAATTTTTCTTTGGTTATGATGTATTTTTTTTCTTCTCTCCCCCGGTTTTGCTAGTTCTCATTTTATCTATTTATACAATATTCTCTTCCAACTGTCTTGTCCAGATGATTCACTAACAACTGGACTAATGACCCTCTCTCTCCTTAGCAGCTGAGAGGGTGAGAGAATGAAGGGGTCAGGCCATCAGCTGCTGCAAATTGGTGCCGCACCATTGGTTTAATTGAAGCAGTGCCAGTTTACACCAGCCGAGAATCTGAGCCTGGGGCTCAGTTCAATCTAAGCACAAGGAAAGCAGATCTCCAATCTGTTCATGTACCTAAAGTTTTCTACCTAAAATATGTTAAAACTAAAGTTTTTTGCTTATTGGTTGTTCAGATGAGCAGTACACAATTAAGGGTAAAAGAAAGACTTCGGTATCTGAAGATTGGATTTCCTTCTGATGACACTCACAAAGTCATCAACATCTTCACACTTTATATATGCACATCTGATATTGAAGCAAAAAAAAAAAATCAAAATAAACAGTAAAATCTAGGACATTGTCACAGCTTCATTAACTTAGTATAACAATGTCTGTTTTACACTTCAGTTTGCTGATGGTAACACTAGTTTTGGTTCATAGCACATATATTTTACATTAGAGCCTTTATAGACCAAGAAATAAATTGTAGCTGCAACCACGGAGGGACTTTGGTAACCCTGCTGGGGATTTTCCACCTCAGGGTTTAGAACAACAGATTTTTTATTATTTTATTTATTTTTTCCCATTAACTGCTGGAAGGAGCAGAAATAATTTGCAATACTGAATTCTTTGGTCAAGCCCTTCTCTTTCTTTATCTGTTGAAGTGTTACCATATGCAAAATATTGTGTTTAAAAACTAGTAGCCTTCCCACTGCTTACTGGAAGGAATTAGATCACCAACTTCTCCCATCCTTGGGGTACAGATTCAATTTATTCCATGGACTCAATGAGTTGGAAACTAACAATCTGAAACCATTCTCTATGATTAATTTTAGTTTATTTTTAACCAATTAAAAAAAAAAAAAATCAAAGCATTCAATGTATACTCACCTCTTTGGAAGATGTCAAGATTAGACCTTGGATTGGAAAATGACAGACACTTGGATTTTGACATCTGTGTGGAAAAAACAGAGATGATATTACAAATTACAGGGAAGGAGGAGGGAGAACAACAACAGATAAAAACCTGAGGGTCTGTTTCTTTTCTCCCCCCTGCCCCCCCCCCCCCTTTTTTTTGGCAAAAAACCTGCTATAGAAACAAATGTAGATGAGGGGGGCACTGAGCCATATAGAAGTGAGTAATTATCTACTGTTACAGGCCTTATTATCTCTCCAAATGTTTGCTAAAAATTCTATTGGGCAACCATCTGGACCCTGAGCTTTAACATTGGATACAGAGTGGATTGTTGCTTTAACTTTTAGAGAGGAAAATTTCCTTCTTTAATTCTTTCCTGACATCCTGTGTTAAATAATTTAATTGATTGTCTCCTGGATAGCTCTCTGCCTCCTCAGAGTAAATATATTCTAGGTGTTATCCTCATATACGATATTCTTCGAAAGTTTATATATATATATGTATATACACTTTTACTTATTTATTTATTTATTTATTTATTTTTACCATCAGAGCATCTGAGGACAGTTTGCCATCTGTTGTAAGGGTTTGCTAATGCACCTATTTTCTCATCTGTCTTTCTCTTTCTCTCTCACTTTTTAAATTAAAAGGTTTAATAATTTGCCTAATTGTTAGCCTCCCCTATATCTCAAATTATGTACAATGCATCCTCATCCTTGAACATCATCTCTGTGTTTGAAACATAGTACTTCTCCTCTAACAATTTCCATTGTTACTGTATTACTGTAGTTTTGAACATCAAATATCATTTCCTTCATTCAGGCTGTGATAAATAATTCAATAACATGTCATCAATAACTATAGACCAGTTGCTTAGCTTGAAACATGTCTGCAGTTTGCTGTGAAGGTCATTGCTATCAATTATGCACCTATCTTCCATGGAATGCTTCAATTTAGTGTTATAATACCAATAGTAAATGATCTTTGTTCTTATATAGGATATTTCATTGGCACAGATTTGCAGCTTTTTTCTTTTGTTTTTCCTAATTTACAGATAGGAGGTGTAAGACTGAGTTTCAGCTGTCTGGTACAAAGTCATGATGCTGCATCAGCAGCAGAACCAGAAATAATAATCAGTCACCTAAATTTCTGCACTTGCCTTTGGACATTTTCTGTGAAACAATGCAATGACCAAGCTGTGAGGCTTATCCCGTGACAGTCCATATCGCCTTGTCCTTACCCAGTGGTGGCTTTCAACTCTCCCACAGTTTCAAATTGCACACTGAAACTGTAATGGGATTGCAGTGCATTTGAATTTACCTTTTGAAATACAGCCCTCAGGCAGTCTTTGCCTTCCTCTAGCTGAGCAGAGATATGGGTGAAACAAGTTCTTGATTTAGCTGCCAATAAGTGTCCAAAGCTCTGCCTGACTGACAGTCTGCAGAGAAGCAGAGGGATCCCGCTAGAGCTAGCATGATGATTCAGTTAAGTCATCCTCAATTCAAGGGTAGGAGTATTACAGAAGCAAAGGAAAGACAAGCACATGCCTAAGTCCCTGCCTTGTCCCTGGTTCCCCGCCCCCCGACACTTTATCCAGGTGGAGAGAGGTCTATGTCTTCCATCAGTGGTGCAGGATACATTGGCCAGGGCACCCACTGGCAACTCCCACCCCTCACCTGTAAATTGAGGGAAAGGGAATCTAGATGATGTCCAGGCCGATTTTTCACAGAACTGAAGAATCACAGAATGCTTAAGGTTGGAAGGGATCTCTGGAGGTCATTTGGTCCAACCCACCCTCTCAAGCAGGGACACCTGGAGCACCTGTCTTCACCCTAGCGAGAGATCTATTATAAAGTGATAGAAAATAACAAAGCTCCAAATACAATCCCATTTTCCTACTCCTCTCTTGCTGCAGCTTTTTCTAAGTTTTTTTTTTTTTTTTTTTTTTTTTTACTTTTCTCTCTCTTTTTTTTTTTTTTTTTTTTCCCTCCTGAATCAACTTTCTCTTGTTCCTTCTGGCCCAGCAGTCTCTTCTGGTGATATTAATTATTTCTTGGAATTGGTTGCTCTTATAATATTTTTCCCTTTGTGGCTTTAGTATTTCATAAGCTTGGATTATTCCAGCTTATCTGAGATCTTTTGGTTACAATATGTAAATAAAAATAACATTTCAGGAAAAGGTTAATATTTCACAAATGGCTTTTGCTTTTTATAATCATGTTTAGGATCAGACATTTGAAGTCTTGAAGCATTTCTCACCAACTTCATGTGACATAGTTGAGTGAGTATCTGAGAGTTCTGAAAGTCAGAAACAAAGAAACTGGGAGACATTGGAGAGCAGCCCCTCAGACAGGGATCTGGAGGTTGTGGTTTGTAGCAAGCTGAACATGAGCCAGCAGTGTGCCCTGGCAGCCAAGAGGGCCAGATGTACCCTGGGGTGCATCAAGCACGGCACTGCCAGTCAGTCGAGGGAAGTGATCGTCCCGCTCTGCTCTGCACTGGTGCAGCCTCACCTTGAGTATTGTGTGCAGTTCTGGGCACCACAGTAAAAAAAGGACATTAAATTGTTGGAGAGTGTCCAGAAAAGGGCAACAAAGATGGTGAAGGGCCTAGAGGAGAAGATGTATGAGCAGCAGCTGAGGTCACTGGGCCTATTCAGCCTGGAGAAGAGGAGGCTGAGGGGAGACCACATCACGGCCTACAGCTTCCTCACGAGGGGGAGTGGAGGGCAGGCGCTGATCTATTCATTTTAGTGACCAGAGATAGGACCTGAGGGAATGGTGTCAAGCGGTGACAGGGGAGGTTCAGGCTGGATATCAGGAAGAGGTTCTTCACCAAGTGGGTTATCGCACACTGGAACAAGCTCCCCAGGGACACAGTCACGGCACCAAGCCTGTTGGAGTTCAAGTGTTTGGACTGTGCACTTAGTCACATGATCTGAATTTCTGGGTACACCTGTGTGGAGCCAGGAGCTGGACTCAATGACCCTTATGGGTTCCTTCCAACTCAGGATATTCTCTGGTTCTCTTCCCCTTTCCCCTCCCCCTTCCTTCTCCCTCTTCCTCTCCCTCTTTTTCCTCTTCCAAGTCCTCCTGACCCCATGGCATAATTTGGCATTGAGTCCCACAGGTTCATGCAAATAAAGTTAAAAGAAACACACTTGTGTATGCAGAAGTGTTCCCTCGGTTACTTGGAATGAATGTACACACACACATAAAAATGTATAAAAAGTCCAAATGCCAGGTATGACAGAGTGACACAAGTGAGCAGCCCAAGGACACATAACTAACCGTATGGTTGAATGTGCCATGTGAAGAGAAACTTGAACCCCAGTCATAGCATCAAATAGTTTGAATAATAGTTTATTAAAACAAGTATTATTAGTTAAACTTAACCTCTCCTGTATCTCATCATTATTTTCTTTGGATTTGCTGATTGCATACTTGCCTTTTTTTTTAATACTGTCTTGCTACTGGAAAAAAATATGTATGTGCCTATTACAAAGAGATCTTTGGAGTTGTGGCGTATTGAAAACCCCGAATATATCTAGTTGTCCATTTTACCTCTTTCTTGCTCTCATGTCTCTCTGTATTCAATGTCCCCTCAGAAATGCAGATATGGTCTGCCCAAGGCATCAGCATAAAGGATATACAGGCTGAATGAGGGAAGCTCAGCACATTTTTAAATTAAAAAGAACACCTGCAGTTTTGTTAGCTGGGATAAAAATGACAAGAGCTATGTATTCTCATGCTTCAGGGCATAAATTGATCAGTACCTAGGGTCAGGTACACCCCAATCTGTCACAATTAGGAACATTCGCAGAGTTTTAAACTTTTTCTGGAAGCAGCTGGCATTGGCTGCTGCTGCTGACAGACACAGTAGGTTGGGTGGTCTGCTGCCTGTCTGAGGTGCAGGAAGAGCTGAAGTTGTTACAATACAGCTTATACAGAAAGAATAAACCACTTCAAAATTCCACTGGATGAGAATATTTATTTTCGTCCTTGTAGCTTTAAGGTAGGAATCCCCTCTTCTCTGATCTAGAAGAATATTTTAACCATGGAGGCTTCTCTCTAAAAGCCTTTCTCCTGAGTCTTTGAAGCAGCTTATCAATAAATGTTCTGTTCCATTTAGTCAAGCCCTGTTTTTTGTTTTGTTTTGTTTTGTTTTTGTTGTTGTTGTTGTTGCTGTTGTTGTTGTTTTTTTTGATATTTGCTTCTTTTTCTAAACTAAAAGTGATGTCAGAAGTATTATATTCAGATGTGATGAGATACAGACAGGGGGGAAGAAGTGATACTTCCTTTTCTAGACGTGAGAGGAGAGATCCTCAGGTAGCTGTTCTCATAAGCGTTGCTGTCTGGAGAGCCTAAATAATGGCATGTTGAAATTTCATATGAAGCTGATTTCCGTATCTGCAGATCCTCTTCAGTGGTATTAGTTATGCTAATAAAGTAGCGCGACTTTTCTGGCAGTGCTTGAGGCAGCTGCCAGGCTGTGACTGAAGACTCTATCTGGGGAAATAACTCAGCAAGTAAAATTCAGATGGCCGGCAACCTGCTCGGGTTCCTTTTCCTCATGCAGAGCTGTGTATAAACTCTATTGTTGAGTTTATAATAATCTGTGCCTAACTCAGACACAACCCCACTGGCATCTCAGACATTACTTTGCAAAGCTCTTTAGGATAACCCAAGTGTTTGTTTAATTTATGTGCTGACAGGCATTTCTATGACATCCATTGCCAGCATGCAGAAAAGGCTGGCAAAGTTATTAGGGGTAGCAAAAGGAAAACAAAAGAGAGAGTCAGTTTGCACATTGCACCAGATGAGCCGACCAGCTGCTGGAGGAAGAGGCATGTGCCACTCCAATAGCAAAAGGAGACGGGGTGAACGCAAGATGAATCTAGATGTGAGATTGCACCCTTTCTTTGCACAGTGTTGGGAGCCAGAGCCAAGATAGGTGGGAGGAGAGGAATAAGCTGAAGAATTCAAATTCAGTCCCTTACTCTTTAAGGAGAACCCCTGGAAATGTGCAGTGCTCTGAAAATCCAAGGGTGTACACTCATGTCCCTATGAAAAACCCCTTACAGGCATGAGCTACACTCCAAGTGTCAACTGTGCCAACAGGACTTTTTCAGGAGCTAAATTCAGCTGATTATGTTTTAGAGTTTTCCATTTGTTTAGAACCAGCATATAAAATTAAACAAGGAACTTTAAGGAAGAAAATATCTCATGGCATCTTTACTCTTTTCTCCTAGATATTTTGGTCATGATTCTGCACAGAGAATGTTCCTTGTGAATATTCTCTCCTGTATGAAACAGAGTCAGGGGAAGGTCACTTGAGATATGTTTATTGGTCACAACTCTTTTTATCAGTCAGTCATGAGAAACATAATTTTGCTCAGGCTGGTTTATGGACAAGTGATGCTTTCATGTTGCCCAGGATGAGCTTTCTTTCCTTGATGACAAAGTAACATGAAAATGACAATCTTCTGTTTGTCCTGCTGAGTGCCCTTCCCTTTAGGGCAAGGTATCATTATTGGTCTTCTTTTCTTCTAGCTTTCTTGGCTTCATGGTTTTATAACTCACTGGTGTAAATGAGGACAACATTTTGGTATATCACCTTCTCTTCCAACACCTCTTTTAAGAAGAAAGCCATTATTTAATTTCCTTAGTCCTGAAGAGACAATGTGGGAATGAAACATAGTTACAGACCTTTTAGTGGGGCAGCCCAAGACTCACCTCTATTTTCCAGACATCCAAGTCACAGAGGTATAAGCTACGGAAATAATTTGTCAGTCCAGCAGAGCTTGAGACTCTCTGTACCTGACACAGAAGCAGAACTTCTCATGCCCAAGAAACTGTCATGCAATTAGTGAATTTTAAGCATTTCTGGATCAAAGTATATGTAAAGAACTTTCTCTAAAAATAAATAATAATAAAAAATATCAGCGCAAGGTTATCCTGACTTTTTGCTCTCCCAGGTGGTAACACCTAACTGTAAACCTGTAATACCATACTGCCATCCCTAGCTGTGGGCCTCAAAATCTGTATTGAGTTTGCAAGACCTCAGGACTTCTCAGGATTGCTCTGTTTGGATTTTTCTTGATCTGCGTGCAGATTTCTTTTATTGGCTTAACTGTAACTGCAATTTTTCTAATGACTAGATGGCTATAGCTAATTTGTTTTCACAGAATCACAGAATCACAGAAAGTCTAGGTTGGAAGAGACCTGCAAGACCGCCGAGTCCAACCTCTGACCTAACACTAACAAATCATCCCCTAAACCATATCCCTAAGTTCTACATCTAAACATCTTTTAAAGACCTGCAGGGATGGTGACCCAACCACTTCCCTGGGAAGCCTATTCCAGTGACTAACAACCCTTTCTGTAAATAAGTTCTTCCTAATATCCAACCTAAACCTCCCCTGGTGCAACTTTAGCCCATTCCCCCTCGTCCTGTCACCAGGCACATGGGAGAACAGACCAACCCCCACCTTGCTACAGCCTCCTTTCAGGTACCTGTAGAGTGAGATAAGGTCGCCCCTGAGCCTCCTCTTCTCCAGGCTAAATAGTCCCAGCTCCCTCAGACGCTCCTCATAAGACTTGTTTTCCACACCCTTCACCACCTTCACCTGGACTCGCTCAAGCACCTCCATGTCCTTCTTGTAGTGAGGGGCCCAAAACTGAACACAGTACTCGAGGTGCGGCCTCACCAGAGCCAAGTACAGGGGGACAATCACATCCCTGGACCTGCTGGCCACGCTGTTTCTTATGCAAGCCAGGATGCTGTTGGCCTTCTTGGCCACCTGAGCACACTGCTGGCTCATATTCAGCTGACTGTCAACCATTACTCCCAGGTCCTTCTCTGACAGGCAGCTTTCTACCTACACATCTCCCAGCCTGTAGCTCTGCTTGGGGTTGTTGTGCCCCAGGTACAGGACCCGGCACTTGGCCTTGTTGAACTTCATATCGTTGGCCTCGGCCCATCGGTCCAGCCTATCCAGATCTTCCTGCAGAGCCTTCCTACCCTCAAGCAGATTGACACACGCACCTAACTTGGTGTCGTCTGCAAACTTACTGAGGGTGCACTTGATCCCCTCATCCAGATCATCGATGAAGATGTTAAAGAGGACCGGCCCCAGCACCGAGCCCTGGGGGACTCCACTAGTGACCGGCCTCCAACTGGATTTGACTCCATTCACTAAGACTCTCTGGGCCCAGCCACTCAGCCAGCTCTTAACCCAACGAAGCGTGCACCAGTCCAAGCCAAGAGCAGCCAGTTTCCTGAGGAGAATGCTGCGGGGAACGGTGTCAAATGCCTTACTGAAGTCAAGGTAGACCACATCCACAGTCTTTCCCTCATCCACTAAGCGTGTCACCTTGTCATAGAAGGAGATCAGGTTCGTCAAGCAGGACCTGCCCTTCATAAACCCATGCTGACTGGGCCTGATTGCCTGCTTGCCCTGCAAGTGCTGCGTGATGACTCTCAAGACAATCTGCTCCATGAGCTTCCCTGGCACTGATGTTAAACTGACAGGCCTGTAGTTCCCTGGGTCTACCCTTTGGCCCTTCTTGTAGATGGGCGTCACGTTTGCTAGCCGCCAGTCAAGTGGGACCTCCCCCGATAGCCAGGACTGCTGATAAATGATGGTAAGTGGCTTGGCCAGCTCCTCTGCCAGTTCTCTCAGTACCCTCGGGTGGATCCCATCCGGCCCCATCGACTTGTGCACATCCAAGTGCCGTACCAGGTCACCAACCATTTCTTCGTGGATTGTGGGGGCCACATTCTGCTCCCCATCCCATTCCACCAGCTCAGGGTACTGGGCGTCCAGAGAACAACTGGTTTTGCTGCTAAAGACTGAGGCAAAGAAGGCGTTAAGCACCTCAGCTTTATCCTCATCTCTGGTAACTAAGTTTCCCCCCGCATCCAGTAAAGCGTGGAGATTCTCCTTAGTCCTCCTTTTGGTATTGATGTATTTATAAAAACATTTTTTGTTGTCTTTAACAGCAGTAGCCAGACTGAGCTCCAGATGAGCTTTGGCTTTTCTAATTTTGTCCCTGCACTGCCTCGCAACATCCTTGTAGTCCCCTTGAGTGGCCTGCCCTCTTTTCCAAAGATTATAAACCCTCTTTTTTCTCCTAAGCTCGAGCCACAACTCTCTGTTCCGCCAGGCCGGTCTTCTTCCATGCCAGCTCATCTTGGGGCACGTGGGGACAGACTGCTCCTGAGCCATTAAGATTTCTGTCTTGAAGAGCGCCCAGCCTTCCTGGGCTCCTCTGTCCTTCAGAACCACCTCCCAAGGGACTCTGCCAACCAGTGTCCTGAACAGCTCAAAGTCAGCCCTCCGGAAGTCCAAAACCAAGGTTTTACTGGTCCCCTTCCTGACTTCGCCAAGTATCAAGAACTCTACCATTTCGCGGTCACTCTGCCCAAGACAGCCCCCAACCACCACACCTCCCACCAGTCCTTCTCTGTTAGTGAACACAAGGTCTAGCGGGGCACCTCCCCTGGTAGGCTCGCTAACCAGCTGCGTCAGGAAGCTATCTTCCATGCCCTCCAGAAACCTCCTGGACTGCTTTCTCTGGGCTGTGTTGTGTTTCCAGGATATGTCTGGGAAGTTAAAGTCCCCCACAAGAACAAGAGCTGATGATTTCGCAACCTCTGTCAGCTGTCTGTAGAACTCCTCGTCCACCCCCTCATCCTGGTTTGGCGGTCTATAACAGACCCCCATCAGGATGCTTGCCTTGTTGGCCTCTCCGCTGATCCTAACCCATAGCGACTCCACCTTGTCATTGCCAGCCTCAAGTTCAATGACATCAAAACACTCTAATATAGAGAGCCACTCCACCACCCCTTCCGTGCTGCCTGTCCCTTCTGAAGAGCCTATAGCCAGATATTGCAGCACTCCAGTCATGAGAGTGGTCCCACCACGTTTCCATGATGGCAACCAAGTCATAGCCTGCGTGCTGCACAATGGCTTCCAGCTCCTCCTGCTTGTTGCCCATGCTGCGTGCATTAGTGTAGATGCACTTCAGCTGAGCCTTTGCCTTCTCCCCCAGCCTAGCCACTGTTCCCCCTGGCACACCTCCAACAAGCTTTGTTTCTTCCCTGTCCCCCTTCTTACCTAGTTTTAAGACCTCTCAATGAGCCCTGCCAGCTCCTGAGCCAGGATCCGTTTTCCCCTTGGGGACAGCTGGGACCCCTCTGCGGCCATCAGGCCAGATGCCGAGTAAAGCACCCCGTGGTCGAAGAGCCCAAAACTTCTGCGTTGGCACCAGCCCCTGAGCCACGTGTTTGTCAGGTGGGCTTTGCGTGTCCTCTCTGAACCCCTCCCTGCCGCTGCAGGAATGGACGAAAACACCACCTGTATTCCCGCTCTGTCCACTAACTGTCCCAGCCCCCTGAAGTCCCATTTGATAGCCTTCAGGCTTCTCTCATCAATGTTATCACTGCCAGCCTGGACTATCAGTAGTGGTCAGTAATCAGAGGGGCGAACCAGGCTGGGAAGCTTTCTGGCAACATCCCTGACCCTGGCCCCAGGGAGGCAGCAGACCTCCCTATGGGTAGGGTCAGGCCGACAGATAGGGCCCTCCATTCACTTGAGAAGAGAGTCGCCCACAACAATCACCCTTCTTTCCTTTTTGGTGGAAGCAGTCTTGAGGCGTGAAGCAGACTTCCTCGCCCTAGGCTTCCTGGGTAAACTTCCTTTCACATCTTCATCCACCGCCCTCTCGAGCTCCAGGGCCTCAAACCTGCTGCGTAAGGGCACCTGGGAAGACAGGGCAGGGGAGGGGAGGCATTTCCTGCATCGTCGAGCAGGGACCTGTTTCCAGTCCTTTTGAACTCTTAGGTCCCCTCCTCTGCCCGACAGTGACTGGGCAGGGGGTCCACCCCCATGCGGGGAGTCTCATCCCGGTGTCTCTCCTTCGGGCCTTGCAGGGAGTTGCTCCACCAGTCTATCTCCCTTTCACACTCCCTGATGACCCTCAACCTCTCCACCTCCTCCTTGAGCTCTGCCACCAGGCGGACCAGGTCATCCACCTGCTCGCACCTCACACACACGGTTACCTCTGCCTCCTTCAGATGGCAGCAGCAGGCTCTGGCACTCCCTGCACCCAGAGACCTGAACTGCCGCATTTTGGAGCGGGCAGTCTGTCTGGGTGCCTACAGACTTTCTAGGGCAAGCTCTCTGCCTTGCGAGGACCACAGTGGCCTAGCTAGTGGTAGACAGCCGCTAGGTGAGCTGTTCTTATGGGCGGGCAGGATCGCCCTGCTCTCCCTGCTCGCCCTGCCTGCGCGAACTGCCGCACAAACTGCCGCGCCCCGCCCTTCTGCCGCGCCCCGCCCTGTTTGCCCGTCCTGGTCGCCGCGCTCCCCAGGGGCTGCTTTTGGACGGCCGGGAGGGGGCGCTGCTGGCTCCGCCTACGCCTCGTCACGTCCCTCACGAGGGCTGCCGGGTCGTGGCGGCTCCCTCGGCTGCCTCGAGTGGCCTCGATGCCGGCAAAAGAGCCCTGCCTGTCCCGATCCCCTGCTCCGCTGCAGAGCACGTCTGCCCGGGAGCTGATCACCTCGGCAAGTCTTTGCAAGAAGTTTTACTTCTGTTTATCTTTGTATTCTGCTGCTATGGCTTTGTGACCTTAACACAGTGATGTACTGTAAAGAAATATAGTCCTGGCAGAGAAATGTAGAAGTGGAGCCATGCAATTAGATGAAGAGAAGTATGTGGCTGTGGTGATGAGATGGAAGACCAGCTGACAACAGAGACCTCATGGCTACAAACGACTCACAAATGGCAAGTTAAAAATGCACAGACTTGGAGATGGATGAAGCTATTTTCAGGGGTAACAATGAGAACAAAGAAATAATATCAATGTAGATATGTATGTAGAAGGTACGATATATGATATGCTTGGACATAGAGCTGCAGATCAATTAAGTCAAAGAAAGGTATAAAAATGTGTTAATAAGCATACAAGAAAGACTTCATTTGGATCCTAAAGTCACGAAGAGTCTGTTAAATCAATGTCATCCTCCTCCTGGCAAAGAACTCCAGATGCTTACAGCTTGCTGTAACCCCACCCCACCACCACCAGAATAAAACTACCCAGCTAGGAACCCCGCAGAGCGCAAGGTGGGTGAGCATAGCACTAGGAAAAGGGAAGGAAATCTGGAGGTGTGTTTAGGACAGTCTCAACTTCTTTATTATTGTAACTTTTCCTGCATAGAAGTATTCCTTCTCTTTCCACTCAAATGAGATTGAAACATAATGATTAGAAAGTTAAGATTTTATTATACTAACAATAAACTCTTTGTTATGAGATGGGTTCTCAGCTGTTTTAAGCTCAAGATCTTGTTTATTGGCAAAGAGGAAACACGTTATATATAAGTACGTATGTATATGTATATGTATATTAAATCAATAATTTATTGTTAGTAAAATTGAACCAGTAACAGACTAAGAATAATTATTAGTACAGATTTAATTGGACAGAATGACAAAGGACGCTTTGATGAACAAACTGTTTTCATTAACATCAGCAACAACAATAATAACAATATAGAAATAACCATACTGCATGGCACAGCTACCTATTTACAGCTGCCTCAGCTTCCAATTCACAAAGTCAGAATTGCAAGTAGTAACCCCCAAAAAAATAGTTCTTGCCTTCCAGAGGCAAGTGCACTTAATAGACACACATTCACAGTTGTGTAGCTCAAATGAGCACCAAATATTTTCAGTTTTGGTGACTGGAGACAAACAAAGAAAAGAGCTGGAGAGGGAGGTAGGACTTTATAAGTCAGCTTTGTCACCCAAATATTAATGTGCTGCTGCACTACCAGCTGTTTGCTGTTTTTATGTGCTATTCCCTTCTTCCAGAGATTTCAGTTATCCATTTGGAAAGCAGAGAAAAGCAATTTTTTAGTTATCCAGTCAGGGAACGTATGATTTCAGGTACACAACACAGTTTACGGAACAGCGGAGAATGAGCAGCTGAAGTGAATAATTCACAAACTATCCATAGGCTGCAATTTGTTTGTACAAAATATTTGGTAAATACTTAAGAGTAACTATCACTTTCATAGTAATCAGGAGTGGTTTGGGAGCAAAGGCTAAATCTCCTGAATAATTTATTCCCTAGGAAGAAATCAGATCACTCTCTTGTATTCTCTGGAGTCTCTCTCAGAGACATGCTAGCAAAAGGTACTGCCCATTAAGTGAAAGTTGGCTGGGTCCCAGGCAGGACAGAGTGTGAGTGTTTGGAGTACAATCTGCGGTGTCTAGAGAAACCCATGTCTCCCTCTAAGCCAAGCTGCAGAGACCACAGCACAGATGTACTCTGTGCCAGGCTTCACGTGTCAAGCTGTTCCCTGCTACCACAAGCTGACGAAATCAGTGCTGAAGCATATGCAGCAGGGAGAGAAGTTTAAAAATAATGCTACTAATAAAATAATAAAATAATAATAATTTTAAAAAGTAAATAAATTTGGCGAAAATACAGTATTATAAATACATTATTGTTCATTAATTAATAAGTTCCAGCAGTCCTTGACCTCTATAGCTGGGCTGCAAAAGGAGCAAAATGTTTTTGCCCTTTAGTGTTTCATATACGAAGAAACAGCTGAACAACATTTTATTATTTTTCTTTGTATCATTTTGTGTAGGTTTATGTTATTTTATGTAGGTTGTTCATCTATTTGTTTCTGCGTATATTAATATCTGTGGTCTTACTTTCCTGCTTTCCATGAGGATCTTACAGATGGTGAGATAACAATAGCAATCAAATTTTGAAATTTAAGACATAGAAAGAGAAATGCATTACTTGTGAGAGGAAGGATTGTGAAATGTTGCCCTCATTTTCAAAGTCAGGAGGTTCTTACAGTGTAATTTATTTACCAGCCCACAGTCATAGAAACACAGACAGAAATTCTCATTTTCTTCATAGTTTAATATTCTTGTAATAAATTTCTTTCAAATTCTACTGACCAAGAACAGTTTGGGTAAGTGTCTTCTTGATTGCAGCTGCTAGCAGAAGAGCTATTCCCTCTTCAGTGGAACTGGAGCAGTTTTATCATTGATTTAAATGCATTGATTTTTTCTTTGTACAACAGGTACTTAATTTCAGTTGGATTTTTCAGATTTTGAGTGCAGACAATAAAACAATAATAAAGTTTCCCCATTGCTGCCAGTTTCTTTAGGAAGTATTTTCTCCCCATCTAGTACAATAACGGTGTTTATTTTCCTTTCTTACTGAAGATTTCCTGAATAGAAAACAGCCTTGTCTACACTAAAAAAAAAAAAAAAAAAAAAAAAAAAATACCCCAAAGAAACATTACCTCCCAGTCAGTCTATTGAAGTATGCCTTGTACCCTCACAAAAAGGAGCTCTGAAATATGATGAATAGGTCTTGTGTCTTGATGTTACCAGGCTAAGTGACAACTGAGCCCTGATCATTCCCAGCTTCGTTGGTTTTTGGTGGGGTTATAGCTAGCCACTTTCCCACAAAACAAGCACAGAGCATACAGAAAATAATAATAATAGTAATAATAATAACAATAATAATAAAACCAGACATCTCTACACGTGCAGAAACATTGAAATATTCAAATTTTAGAGGCAACACAAGAAAATGAACAGGAATTTTGGGGCAAAACATATATTTCATATAGGTTAGCTGAAGTATTCTCTTTTGCCTTCATCCTGAATGAGTCTAGGGTTGTTTGGTTTTAAATTTTATTTCTGCTTCTTTGCTTGTTTTCTTTGGAAAGTAATAATATAGCCTTATATTGTATATAGCCTTATTTCATGGCATCATGAAATGTCATTTCCAAACTGAGCAAAGCATTTCAACATTTTAATGTAAAATATTTAGATTACTGTGGTTTGCAGGAAGTTTTCTGTCTCTTCCAGGAGAGCTAGAAGCTGGATGATACCAAATCCACTAATTCATTTTATTTTATTTTATTCCTGAAAATGCCTTCCTGATTTATTTTTTTTTATAAACCTGATTCTCTTTGCAAATCCTTTTACTTTAAGGTGTTGACCATCACCAAATTCAAAGAAAATAAGGAAATCTATGAAGTTCAAACAAAATTTTCTGTAAGAAGCAGTTTTCTAAGACGTATTAATTAACTTCAGTGATCTGTGGGTTTATTTATTTCTTCTTTTGGATAAGCATCTGTGATTTTCTTTTTTATTCATTACTTTATTAAAGAAACATTGCTGAAGAACTGAAGAAATATCTTTGTAAAATGCACTTACCAGAGCATGCTATTTACTATAATTTTGGGGAAAAAAAATAAAAAAATAAATTAAAAAATATTTCTCTGAGTCATTTCATGGCACAAAAAAAAAAAAAAAAAAAAAAAA
>CM021797.1:5496543-5523729 GCA_011076525.1 Nettapus auritus | reverse complement strand
AGGGAAAGGGAAAGGGAAAGGGGAAGGGAAGGGAAGGCTGCCATTTATTTTGATACTTGTGTGATTGTTTCATTCATCAGTGACTACAACTCACTGTCACATGAAGCTATAACAGTAGGAAGCCCTCTTCTTCCCTCATAATGGCAAAACCAGAGTCTTTATTTTCCTTTTTGGGTATAAACTCTGTTCATAGCCAGGTGTCTACAATAAAGCAAGAGGTCTGAGAACAAATGTCATGCAGTGCATTTTTTTCTGCCTGAGCTTTGGTCTTCATCAAGGTCTGACAAATATTGGCATTATATGTCACTAAGAAGTAAAAGAGCATGCACTGACCTTCAAGAATCCTCACAATATGTACATTATGTTGATGTGCCCTTTGTTTTGTCTCTCATAGTTTGCTTTGGAGGCTTTAGTGATTTGATCAAATGCAAGGTTGTTTTACTAAGTTTTGTCTGCCTCTTTTAACCATGAGCTGAATGATTGACTTGGTCTAACTTTTATGACTCAGTGTTTTCCTTACCTGTATTTCCATGGTAATTAAGGCAGCAACAAAAGATGGGGTTCAAGTACATTTTCAACAGTGATGAACATCCTCAAGTGTTTTGTAGATTCCTAATCATAATGTAGGCTGAGCAGGCTGAACACTTCTCGACACGTATCTTTCTCATAGAGGAAGCTTCTTTCTAAAGCAGCTGGCTTAAGTGGTAGAGCTGATATTGTACCAAATGAAAGTTTGTTCAGTTTACAGGTGTAAATGCCTGTATTGCCATTATATTGTAGTTCTGTAGTCTTGATTAGATATAAGCTTTTTTACCAAGGAGGTCCAAAACACTGGGAGGATGCCATTCAAAAAATGGTGAAAAGTGTCTACGGGAGAGTGTGGAATAATGAGTATTATCACTTCATCATCCTGCAGAAAGCTGGTGTAGCTTATAACTAGAAACAAAATAAACAAACATGCTGCTAATAGTTTTATTTGTTTTAAGGCAGACTCTAAATTGCTCAGTCGAAGGATCTTTATAATCATTTTGGTGTCTTGAATCATTATCTGATCTTAAAAGTCATAAAACTAAGTAGGTTTAGTCCTAAATATCTGTAAGGTATACTTGTTTACATCAGCTGAAGCTACCTGAAAATACATAGAAATGTTTGCACATATATAGAGAGATATACAAAAACCTATATATGTAAACATAAACAAGCATAATCATAAACTTATATAAGTATCAGGAAGTAGCAAAATATATCTTACCAATAAGAACCCACTATTGACATATAGTCCAATGCAGTTAAACTTTACAGTTCTTTAGATATCTGACAGTGCTTTGTTCTGGTAATATTTGTCCACTGTTGCCATTTGACAGTCTGAACTACCATATATGTCAGGAATATGTTACAGCTCAGTAGCTCTGCTTGGCTTTGGCTTCTGATTTATTTTTTTCTTTAAGAATAAATGAAAAATAGAAGAAAAACATAAGGAAAGATAGGCAAGTAGGTATCTTAGCTACTTAAAGAATCTTAGTCTTTACCACAGATACATGCACATCTTTAATATATTAATTTTTTAAATTTCTTGTCCTGGTGGAAAACTTCAGTTCATTGATCTTAAATGTCTTCAGAAACATTAACTGATTAAGGACATGATTTTTAAAAGCTCTCATCACCAGTCTTTCTTCACTCTCACTGAACTCAGTCGTAAAACAACTTAGCCTCAGAAAAGTACTAGGAGGCAAGTACTAGTGCACATGCTAGAAACGGGGGGAGAAAAGACTAGAGTGACTGTTACAATGAATCAGAAGAAATCGTTCTATAATGAAAGTGCAAAACTGAGAAGACATTTACAACAGAAATTGGCTGATCAATGATAGTAGTTATGTAGCATTTCCCCCAATATTGATTTATTTTTTATAGATTCATATATTCATAGATTAATGCCAGAGAAGCATTACAGCAGCAAGTCTGACCTCTTGTATATCATAGGCCATAACATTTTATCCTATTATACTTGTATTGAACCCAATCTTTGTTTGTAACTAAAACATATTTTAGACAGGCATTCAAAAGCTATCTGAAGATTTACAGATACTGTATCCACACATCCCAACAGTCTCACCCATGAGCTCTTTACTATTGATTTTGGGGGGGTCCTCAGTTTTTGTAAAATTGGGTTTGCTTTTATGATGTTGTCCTAAAATCAATATTCATGCTATTTTACTCATTTTAATCATCAGCCCTGCTACCAGTTGCTACTGTAAGCCCTTCAATGTGGAGTGGACTCTAACTGCAGGGAATGAGGCTTACTTAGAAACATACTCATACCCGTTTCCATCAGTGGAGAGAATTTTTCTTCTTTGGGGGTTAGATCCTTCCATCTACAACCTGACTCACTCTGCGGGGGGACCTGCTCTTTGTAAGCCCTTTCCGTTATGTTATGAGAGCTATAATATAAGGATTGGTAAACCTAGTCAGTCTCTGACCCATAGGTTGCTTTATTCAGCAATACCAGGATGTACCAATGGCATCTCAAGGACAAAGGACCATTATTTATATTTCTTGGAGAATTTCAAAGTCTCTGTTAATCAGTATTGTCCGTGTTTGTTCTCCATGAATGTCTATGGGAAAATTCAACATGTTTTTATATCTGTATCTATCTAATTATAGCTATATCTCTATATATTTATATGTCTCCATATACTGCATTAAATGGACAGACAGAAATATCTATGGTATGTGAACTGAGGACTTCTGCAAACTTTCCTTCTGGATTTTATTTAATATAACAATCCCTTTGATCTCAGTCCCTAGCTATATATACTGCAGTTGATTTCAGTCCCTTGTTTGCCTGCAGAAGTTTTAAACCTCCACAATACACCTAGAGTAGCCATGAAAAGCCACCTCCTGAGATTAGACTTAAATGTATTAGACACAGATATGCAAATCACTGGACTTCTGTTTTGGGGATGGAAGAGAGTTTCTTTTTATTTCAAGTAAGATAGATCTCCACTGGTCTATAGAATCTATTTTTCATCTGATGAATATATGTATTTGAAATATGAGTATGTATTTATGGATATGTGCATATATACATATACGTGTATTTTCATTGCTTCATTTATTATTTATTTTGCATATATACAATATCTCGTATACAACAATGAGGAGGGAGAAACTCTGTGTGAGTTAAGTCATTTCCCTGAAGAAAATGTGTAGTTGTACACCTGCAGGTGAAGAGATCTTAATATCCTGCTTTTCTACCCTTGGCTAACTGGTATTTATGTAGCACTTAGATTTTATTGTTAATATTATTCTTTTTATTTTATTTTATTTTATTTTAATAAAACTGATGGTGGTCACTCTACCTCATGTTGAATTAAAAGTTTTTCTATTAGAGAATGTATGATATGAATGTCTGATTAAGTTCCTCACCTAAAAGGGTTAAAAGAAAGAGATTTGCATAACATCCAGGATCCAAATGACTTAGGTCTCCTAAAATACATGGGTTAGCTAAGATGCTGATAGATCTTGGAACATGCACTCGAACTACCTCAGATATCCGTGATGCATTTGTAGCTTTTTACTGTGGGAGTGTGGCCATGGGGGTCAACAAGCCCCATGGTTGGTGATAACAGCAGCCTGTTAACGATGAGGCCATCAGGAATGTAAAGAGTTTAGAGGGAACAAAGAACGGTGATTCAGGAGACGCCTTGCTGTCTCCAGTTGCTTGTTCTCCAGCCCTTAAGGCATGAAAGTGGCTGGGTGTTTGCTGTTGCCGGGCGAAGTTGTTGACCAATGAATAGTTAGTGGAAAAGTACTGCTGTGAGGCGAATAGTATTAGAAGGGAGCCTGTCCTCAAGACGGGGATGCAACAAAGATAATGAATTTATGTCCTCAATATGAGAGATGAAGTTAGGCCCTCAGTAAGAGAGAATGAAGTTATGTCATCAATAAAGAAATAGCAGTTAGTGATCCTAAAAGAACCCTGGTGTCCTTGTGTTCATTATGCCACATTTTACCTCCTTTTTTTCAGATGTCCCCCTCTCCCCCCCCTTAGATTTTCACACATGTTGTTTGGTAAAGTCTTTTATCATGTGAATGTAGGTTAAATGTGGCTTCTTAAATATCATACTTCCAAGATGATTGCTACCACTTAGATATGAGACCTAAGGGTTATGATAGAAAGTTTTGTGAAAATATCATCTCATTGGTAAAAAAGTAAATCTACCTCCAGAAATCAATAAGAATTAATGGAGATTGAAAGAGAACAATTATTTACACATCTGGAAACAAAGATGGGTCAACCATGTGAAATGTGTTCATCTGATTCGTGTCAATGTGGAGCAATGCTAGGGCTGCATGATTAAATGTGACCTTTTGTTTTACACATCCTTGTATAATCGAGAGACTAAGAAAGATGGTTAATGCATGTGTATAGTTTTTGTGTTTGGTGGTTAATGTATGTATGTAGTTCTTGTGTTCTGCAATGGACATCTGACAGGACCGGCCTCCACCTGTTTTTTTGCTGGACCATTAGCACTTTTAAACATTCTGTGGGGGAAGCCTGTGTGGGGGCTGGGGTTGAGAAGATCAGTTTTGTTGCTGGCTGTGCAGTGTTAAGCAGAATTGTATAGGAGGAACCTGCAGGGGGGCTGGGGTCGAGAAGACTCAAGAAGATGCCAGAAGGTGAAGAAGACATGTTTGGAGGAGGACATGTCCACTATGAATATGCAATAGTAGAAGAGATATAAACCAGGGATGGGAACTGTAAGGTGTGCATCTTGGTGGAGCAGAGACTGCCGGCGCACCCAGCGCACCCAGCACTGTTTGCTTGCCTCTATTCAAATAAATTTAATTGGAATACTATTTGGAACTCAGTCATTATTTATCACAAAACATGTCTTGAATACTGCCTATATCTCTACTGCATTTGTCACAATATGGATGAGGCTAGGTTAAAAGACTCTCCAAAGGGAAACAGGTGACAAAAGGTATCGTGTATTTTCTGTTGGTGTTATGAAAAATTAAGATAACACAGTCAACTTTCAGAAAGGCTGATGTAGAGGGGGTATAACAGAGTCCAGTGAAATTATGTCAGTTTTAATGGTGATAAGGATTGATTTTTCATTATCTCTTCCAAAATAAAAGTTAATGTAATCAAAGAAAATTAGAAGAATCATTATTTGAAACATGCAGAAGTTCATTCTTCACATCTTTAGCCCATTCCCCCTCGTCCTGTCACCAGGCACATAGGAGAATAGACCAACCTCGCTACAGCCTCCTTTCAGGTACCTGTAGAGTGCAATAAAGTCACCCCTGAGCCTCCTCTTCTCCAGGCTAAATAGTCCCAGCTCCCTCAGCTGCTCCTCATAAGACTTGTTCTCCAGACCCCTCACCAGCTTCATTGCCCTTCTCTGGACTCTCTCAAGCACCTCCATGTCCTTCTGGTAGTGAGGGGCCCAAAACTGAACACAGTACTCGAGGTACGGCCTCACCAGAGCCGAGTACAGGGGGACAATAACTTTCCTGGACGCCACGCTGTTTCTTATGCAAGCCAGGATGCTGTTGGCCTTCTTGGCCACCTGAGCACACTGCTGGCTCATATTCAGCTATCAACCAATACTCCCAGGTCCTTCTCTGCCAGGCAGCTTTCCGACCACTCATCTCCCAGCCTGTAGCTCTGCTTGGGCTTGTTGAACTTCATACCTCTGGCCTCGGCCCATCGGTCCAGCCTATCCAGATCTTCCAGCAGAGCCTTCCCAACCTCCAGCAGATTGACACACGCACCTAACTTGGTGTTGTCTGCAAACTTACTGAGGGTGCACTCGATCCCTCATCCAGATCATCGATGAAGATGTTAAAGAGGTCTGGTCCCAGTGCTGAGCCCTGGGGGACTCCACTAGTGACCGGCTTCCAAAGGATTTGACTCCATTCACTAAGACTCTCTGGGCCCGGCCATCCAGCCAGTTCTTAACCCAACAAAGCGTGCGCCAGTCCAAGCCATGGGCAGCCAGTTTCCTGAGGAGAATGTTGTGGGGAACGGTGTCAAATGCCTTACTGAAGTCAAGGTAGACAACATCCACAGCCTTTCCCTCATCCACTAAACGTGTCACTTTGTCATAGAAGGAGATCAGGTTTGTCAAGCAGGACCTGCCCTTCATAAACTCATGCTGACTGGGCCCGATTGCCTGCTTGCCCTGCAAGTGCCGCATGCTGACGCTCAAGATAATCTTGAGCATCATCAGTCTAGAGGTTAGCAGATCTGTGGAATTCCTATCCAAAGGAGGGGATGGATAATAAATGTTTCAATATGTTCAAAAGGATAATGTTCAAATAAATGGAAGAAAAATCCTTTCATGAATCCTAAATAGACAGAGATAGCATCCAGGTTGGGAAGTCCCTACACTGAAAGCATCTGAATTTAAAGGAGTATTAGGAAAAAAACCTTCTTACTATCTGTGAAGTACCTGTTTGATAATGAGATTAAAAAAAAAAAAAAAAAAAAAAAAAAAAAAAAAAAAGAGGGGTCCTTGCATTCTTAAAAAAGCCCTGGGAATATATAATCTCAAACAGTTTCCCAGAGTCTAAAAATTTAACTTCTTTTCCTCAACAACTTTCCTCTAAAACGACTTTGCCCTGTTACAGTGATGTGATAGAAATAACTTAGTGAAAGGCTGATAGCCACACTGACTCTGTGATGTCTATGATTATGTAAGCATCACTGAGAAATTCTATGAACTGGTCTTTCTTTCTTGACATGTAAAAGAAATATATAATATTTCTCTTGGGACACAAATTCCTGGCAGGAATTGTTTTGATAAAGTATTACAATAATACACCACTGAAGCAGTAGCAATCCTGGATATTACAAAAAACATGTCAGAAGAGTAAGCTGTTCTTTCAGTGTGTTGAAATGCATCACTAGAGCAACAGTTGCCAGAGGAAAAAGGATTGTTATGGACCAGAGTCCTTTAGAGGTTCAGAGAACACAATGAGTGATGTTTATTATTTATTTCTTGGGATTTTATTATTATTATTTATTGTACGGTTACCACATAGTAGGATCTGTACAAATGTATATAAAAAGATAATTGTATGAGTTGTTTTGAAAGAAAGTTTTTACAGTACATGATTCCTAATACATAAGCAGGGTCATTCATAAAATATATTACACAGATGTAGCAATTTGTTTTGAAAATTGAAATTTGAAGTACAAATTTAAAAAACATACACATTAAAATTATAATTAAAATAATTAGAATTTCCTTATTTTTCTTTTGATAATTTTATACTATCTTTTACCTAAACTCTTTGAAAAAAGCTTTGAAAATGGGAGAGGCAGTTGAGATAGCTCACTGCTTACTGTAGCTCATGTTACTGGGCAGATTTGGGGATTTTTAGCTCTTGGAATCACATGAGTTAGTAAAAATTGCTATTTCACTTTTCAAGATCACTTTCTTATCACTTACTCTTGAGAGTAATCACTTGAAAATATGCCTAAAATATAGCTTTAAGACTTATAAATCAGAATTCAGAAGGTTTTTACCAAACTGGAAGATGAAGATCAATTGTTGTCCTGCTCCTGGAAACAGCAGAGTAGCTGAGCTCCTCATCCACAGAAGAAAGGAACAGAATCAATTTTGATTTTCTCCTGGTGTATGTATTTCCTTGTCCATTTGGTTTAAAGGCTGTCTGAAGGGTAGAAGGAAATCTTCAGTTACCCTTCCTTTTACACTTCCACCTGTGTGAATCATTCGTGGGAGGAGTTTCCTGTCTTCCGTGACAGTGGCAAAACTATCAGTCTCACTCTGCAAAAGAATATAAATATTCTGAAGTTTTTTCAAAACTCCAATAGCTGAAATATGTGTGGCATCCCTTCATCTGCACCTTCTCAAAAAATTAAGGTATTCTTTCAGCCTAGAGGATGGACAGAGATTCATACAAAACCCCACCTAGCCAAAGGTACCTTATGGTAAAACTAGAGTGACATCTATGATTTTTTTTTTTTTTTTTTTCCTCACACCACTAAAAGTTATTCTGGAACATAATAAAAAGGTGGGGGTGGAGGGGGGGGAGTTATTACAAAGGAGAAAATGCCCTGTTGTTCCTAGATACTCTGGGAAAAAAAAAAAAAAAAAAAAAAAACAAACAAACAAAAAAACTCCACTTTCTTTTATTTCATATACAGACTATGAGCTAGCAGGGAGAATGAACGCACTTTTTCCAGTTGCCTTGTCAAGAAATGTAATATATAATAATACCCTGCTTCCTTCCTGCAGAAAAACCTTTTTGTTAAAATTGGCATCTCTGTCTTGTGGCCTTGAAAGCCTGAAATACAGGGTGCAACTTAATCAGCTAGAACAGTGCTGTGCTTGCTGTACTGAATGCACTCCAAAGGTTTCCACAATGTAACGAATGGTCAGATGGTGTGTGGTCTGATTCACTTCTCCACGGGAACACAGTATTTTGCCAACATCTGCATTCTATTGTGTCAACAATTACAATATTTCAGGGTTGCTGCTTTCTTTTTATCTCTGAAATCCATCCATTTAACTGTTCTAGTGTCAGAATATACCACAGTGTAACTATTTCTAGTACTGGTGTTATCCTGCCTTTTTGTTTTGCAGACCATCTGCACTTATCCTGCAAGGTGAAAAAAAATAATCCTCTCTTATGTTCTTTCTGAGGAAATTAAACTAGACATCTCTGAAACACAACAGCCTCTATCACAGGATACAGTAATGCAAATTGCCATGTAACCAGCATACAACCATCACCAACACCATCACCAGTATACAACCATCAACATCACCAGTGATGAGACTACATCACCAAGAGAGACTACATACATATTTCTCTGCAGCATGCCCTTCCAGGAGAGGACTGCTGAGACAGGCATTGCATCTTGAAGTAATGTGGATTCTTCCATCAAAGTGGATGGGAACATGACAAGAGTGTATGCGATTGTACATTGTAAAGAAAGCCTACTACACTTAGGAAGGGGTAGGTTGTTTTTGGAGGTGGGGAATTACACAGTGAAATTTTCTTATGCATGTGCAGAAAATAAAATGTTATTCACAAAGTAAACAGAAATTTAAATGAATCCTACTATGTGTTACAAGGTACTTGTGGATATACTGGGGGATTTGCATCTTGTGCTGAAAGCAAGCTGCTGTATTCAGAATATCACTGCAGTCACATATGAGCAAATTACTCCAATATAAATGTAACTGTACTGCTCCATGGTGTGCAAGGAAGGGTGACTTGTGCCAGTCAAAACAAACAAACAAACAAACAAACAAAAATGCCTCTTTGTGGTGCTAGGACTTGACACAGAACTTATGCAAAAGGTTTTGCAACTAAAATAGATATGATAAACAAGAAAAAAAAAATTGTCATATTTTCTGGTTTTGTAAAACTGAAGGACTAAATGTATTTAAAGCACAGTGTGACTAGTTCTACTAGAGTCTACAGTGATACAAATAATAAAAGAGTGGTATGAGGAATCTGTGGCAGAGCTAGCAATTAAACTTGTATTTCCTAAGTCCCAAGGTAATTGTGATAACCTCCAGACAATCTTTCTTTTTAACTTAATATTACCTCTGACACAACACAAATGGTGAAAATATCATGTTTTCATTTTTAAATGCAGCTTGTATTCGTATTAGGGACTGATGATTATTTTGTTAATAAGAACTATGTAATTTCCAAAGCCATAACCAGACATCATTTCTTGAAAAAATTCTGTTTCTTGGTAGTTATCCCCTTTTATTTGTATACTTGTAGCGAGCATTTTGTAGGGTAACATGACAGCTCAGTCATTTGATGCCTAATTCAGCTGTTTGTTTGTACAAGTGTCTAACATCATGTGAGCTGCCCTAGGAAATCTCACCTGGCAATCAGATGCTACACCAGAAAGTGTTGGGTTGATGGTGCAGTCAATCTACAATCAAGTATCTTATCATATAACAAATAGCCTCATCATATTTGAATATGGTTGATTTATGGTCATGATCTAAGTAAGGCTAAGTATTCCAAGTTTTGATCTTTGAGGGCAAATTTTGGTCTGCTGGCAGTTAGTTGCCATCTTTTTTATGCAGTTTGTCAATTTTTATCATACCTCTGAATCACTGAAAACTTTAGTGGAAGTTATTAAAAAAAAAAAAAAAAAAAAACCCCTTCTGGAATGGTCATTAGTTTGCATTTGTTTTCTGCTGTGTGTATATTTCTTCTAGGCTGAAATTTTCTAGGCTGATAAATGGCTAAAAAACAACCCTTGTGCTATCATTAATTTGCTCTACGGCTCGCAGCAGTCTTTTTCAGTGACAATTTACTTGTTAATTATTTTTGAGCTGTTTCTTTTCTTAAGGTTATTTTTGTTCCGTGGCTGTTTCATAGGTACTCAAGTACTCTTTCTGTTCTCCTCCAGACCATCTCTTTCAGTGTTGACTTCTTGCTATGTGCTGCATATTGACATTATATACAATGCTTGTCCTTACTTTCTTATCTGTCTCTAGGCCAACTGCCTACTTCCAAGACTCCATAACTCTGTTTGCATGACCTGGACCTGCTCTACCTTTTTCTTTAATAGAGTCAACTCACTGCTTTTCCACAAGCCCCCACTTGCCGAGGCTTTTGGACTCCCTTTGCCTGCCTATACATGTAAAGGCTTCTTTTTATCCTTCTCTCCCCTTCAGAAAAGCTCAAACACATCCTGAGATACCAGTGCATTCTCAATGTGTGCTTATCCATGCAACATAAGAGAGTAGGAGCAGCCTGACACACAGGAAAGAGAAACAGCACCAAAGCCAATTAAAAATTGTTCATGAAGCTGAGGTATCTGGAAGCAGGTGAGTTCTCCCAGGAACTTTGAATGGGCTCAAACTACAGAGAAACTGTATTTTCTCTGCCATTTGAATTTTAATCTATAGGGAACTAACCTCTTTAGATTAGATGCAAAATGTAGTTTTTTTCTGAGAAACCAACACGCACGCACACACACATACAAAGCCCTGAAGAACTGAGCTGAGATCAAAACACTTGTTACTTTGAGATTCCTCTGGTGAACTTGAATCCTAGTCTTGAAGGTGAAATCCATCTTCTGAGTCCACAGAGCTTTCTGTTCCCCTGGAACTTCTTACAATGTCTATAAAGATTTCTGCTCTTAACCTTTCTTGTGTTATAAAAAGCACAGCCACATTCCTCATAACTATTTGATGCCTTATATAAAACCCTTTAAAAAAAATCCCAAGATAGCATCAAAAGAAAAAGTTGCCCACAGTTGTCTTTAAATGCCATGCTTATTTAATATTGACATGAATATAGAGTCACTGCTCTTTGAATCCTGGACTCCGAGACTAGCAATAGAGGTGCACAACCTAAAATCTGCCAGTTGTTTAAAAAAATAATAAAAAAATCTTTGACTCCGTAGGGAAAATGTGTCAAGAGTAAAAGGCAGTGAGGGTGAATTTTGGACAGAGTCCAAAAACAATTGTAGGAAAGAAGCTGCTTTTTTTACCGACAGCCTCCTGACATGCTTTCTTCAGTTTTGCCACAAAGTTGAAGTCTTTCCTCAGGAGAAATATGTGTGTGTGCATATGTGTGTATGTGTGAGTAATGGTAGACCCAGAAATTTTAGACAGAGGCTAACCTGACATGTAGGGAAGGAGGGAGAAGTAGGACTGCTGAGCTGACTTGTCAAAAAATAAGCTATTTCATATAGTTTATCTTTGAAATATGTCAACTACCAGTTCATTGTAATTCTAATTTAATTTTATTATATCGTTCCCAACACACGTGCCCACACATGCTCATGTGCACTCAAAGTATAAGGCAAATATATATTCTAAAGAATAATTTATTTTGATTTGTTATAGTCAATGTACAATTATATGACAGGTCTAATCTTCAAGATGAATCACTTTTTCTCTTTTGTTATTTGGTAAGTGTGTCATAACACATTAACATCCTACTGACAGCTGCAAAATACAGAGACAATCAAAAGACCAGGCCAGAAGGGCAAGATAAAATAACATGAAAAACTCCAATAGCCACCAGGTACTAGGTTCCCTCAATTCCCACAGACTTTAGTTGTGCCTAATATTGTGCAGAAACCATTTTTTTTTTTTTTCATACTTATCTTTCTCATAAAGAAACAAAGAAAACTTTATTTTGACACTCCACTGAAGTGAAAATATATTTACTGCCTCGTGAGTACACACTGTTTTGATAAGAGTGATGAGTAATCCATTTGCCTGATATTATATGTATCTTAAGAAGTAGCTTAAAAGACAGTATAAAGACTATAAAAAGATTCTGAGCACACACACACCTTTTTCTATGTATATCATTCCTTGTTGGTAACAGAAATATGTCTCCTATAGACCAATGATAGGATAATCATAGAATTGTAGAATATCTCGAGTTGGAAGGGACCCATAAGGATCATCGAGTCCAACTTCTGGCACCACACAGGTCTACCCAAAAATTTAGACCATGTGACTAAGTGCACATTTCAAATGCTTCTTAAATTCAGACAGGTTTGCCACAGTGACTACTTCCTTGGGGAGCCTGTTCCAGTGTGCGACAGCCCTTTCAGTAAAGCGCCTCTTCCTGATGTGCAGCCTAAACCTCCCCTGACTCAGTTTGACACCATTGCTGTGGGTCCTGTCACTGGTGATTATGGAGAATAGGTCGGCACCTGCCCCTCTACTCCCCCTCGCGAGGAAGCTGTAGACTGTGATGAGGTCTCCCCTCAGTTCCTCTTTTCCAGGCTGAACAGACCAAGTGACCTCAGCTGCTCCTCATAGGTCTTCCCATCTAGGCCCATAATCATCTTCGTCACTCTTCACTTGACTCTCTCCAATAGTTTCACGTCTTTTTTGTACTGTGGTGCCCAGAACTGTACACAGTACTCGAGATGAGGCCGCACCAGCGCAAAGTAGAGCGGGATAAGCACCTAGGAACTGTTGTTTGCAGTTAGGCCTGGAGGGTTAAATGAAGAATGGAGTCAAATAATGTACTCTTCAAATACATGGGCCCTCAGAGAACTTACCATCTAATTAGGAATTATATTTGCATAGTAAATGGCCATAGCGTTAAAAAAATAATCTTATCAGTTATTTCTTCTTCTTCTTTTTATCATATAGTGGGAAGATGAATGAAATTTATTGATAAAATTATGAGAGAAACAGAAGAGACAAAGAGATGGGAAATAAAGAAGAAAACACCAGAACAATTTGGATATAAACCTTCAGAGACAGGAATATGAGAGAGAAGGGATAAGAAAATAAAACAAATAAGTGAAGTCCTGAAGCATACAAAAACAAGATTGTTGAGCTAAATAGGAAATCCCCAGAAAATATCTTCTCAATGGAAATATTATTCTTTTCTCACTCATCTTCTCTCCATGGAAGTATAAGAAAACAAACAAACAAGAATTGGCTTTAAACTGCTTCTATCTGAGCTGCTAATGTTCTTTGTTCAGTGTTAAGTATCTTGCACAGATAAAGATACTGATGTGTTCATAATGATGTCAGATCAAATTTGTCTTGAAAAAGGCTAAATCCAGTGGAAATTAATTTCTGAGGGCCACATCTCTATCAATGGGAAGATGCAGGGTCCTTAGTGGGGATGATTCAGAGTGGCCACCGGTTTAGGTGTTTTGAAACACAGCCCAGCACAGTCTCTGTATTCTCCACTGGCAGCAGGGGAAGATTAGACTTTTTCTATATACCAGTAAGATCCTCATGACACTTGACAATGTCATTTCTGGATGAGTTGTCGTGGCTAACTCTGTGAGCTGGTAAAACTCATCCTCAACGGCGGATTATTCGAATGCATCCCAGTTAAGAGAATGTTACTGCAATTCGTCGTTCAGTGCATATGATGTTGCCAGTTCAAGTGGTTTTGTCAAGATTTCTCTACAGTTCTCACCTAAAGAAGTTAGTCACTTCAAGCTTTGAAAACCTTCTTATTTATTTATTTTTTTCTTTTCTTTCCTGTATCCCTAGATCAATAATTTGCCATGATTATCATAGCTTTGTGTATATTACTTTGAAACACTGTAATCATTTATAGGATAGCATGTTGGTATGTTTTTTTTTGTTGTTGTTTATTTGTTTTTTAAATCTAGTGGGCAGTTTGCATACAAGCCTGCAGCCTGCATGTAGTCCTTCAGAAAGCTTCTTTACTGACTAACATTTACCTAACTAAGAAGTCTGTGCTCAAAATCACTATGTCAAATATTCACAGTGTTAATGAGAAAATCCATCTCTCTTGTAGTAGGTGAACTTCTGCCCATTCTTAAGAAGCAGAATTCATTTAAAGAACAAAAATGTTTAAATAAGCTTAATTTTACTTGTTAAAGTAGTTTTCTTTTCCCCTGAGGTGGACTAAAACAGCAAATGAATATTTGTCAAAATTCAGAATTTCTGTATCAGTCATTAGGAAGAGAATGAAAAAAAATAAATGTGGAATTTTAAAGGGACAACAGACTTTTAAAGGTATACTACCAGGGTAAAAATTACACACTGAACTGAAGAAAGTTTCTTTTCCTCTTATTTTTCAACTCCATTATACAATAATAACATTACGTGTTATTACATGTCTTACTGGGTTAAATATTTTCAACTCCATTTTAGCAAGATGCACCACCTACTTGATTTTTATTTTATTTTATTTTAAACACATGGAGGAATTTGTGCTTTTCTATGTCCTCTTGTCATCTTCAGTGATGAAAAAGTTATGGAAAAATGCCATACAAACCTCCTAAGGGGCTTTGGTTTTGTTTTTAATTTGGGGATTTTGAGTTTCTTCTTTGCTCTTTTGTGCTTCACTCACCTTGTGCAATTAAATTGGGGTCTTCATAAATGACAAGGGGGGATGGCCACTCCAGGTTTTTCTTCTTGATTCTCACAGGACATAGCTATCAAACTTTCTGGACAGATGAGTCAAGCTACTTTTATACAAGTCTGTGAACAGGATTATAAACTGGAAACAGTAATATCACTCCTGACTGTAAGAAAAGATCTGCTGATGGCAGTGTGCAAAGGTCAAGGCTAGAATATGGTCAGAGAGTCCTCTTTGATTCCAGGCATTTGTTAACCACTTTATTGCCACATGAAATATCCTTCTTTTTTTCTTTCCTTTCCTTCCTTTTCTCTGCTTCTTAGCATTTTCTTTTTTCTTGTTATTGTTGTTTACATGTTTATTTGCTTGCTTGTTTCAACTGGCATTACACAAGTTTCAGCAATTTCCTTTTCCATCTCCTATCTCAGCTAAAAAGATGAGCGGATAAACAACTAATATTGACATTAACAGGTTTTTCAGTGCAGCAAGTGAGAGCAGCTTCCCTCAGAGTATGCACGTGCAACTCAAATCCACCTATAGTGGGTATCTATGTTGGCTCAGAACAGAGATCAACGAGCAATAGGTCCACATTAGCACATCAGCTGGAGAAATAACCTTAGTGGGAGGCAGGATATACATTCTCTTATACATTCAGAGTCCTTTTACTTCAAGTCCAAATGCTATTTTTCCTTTGTTTTGGAATGTCAGTTGGGCCCCCTAAAACCAGTATTTTTCAATTAACATTTAAAATTTCATATTGGAAAATCTTTAGTTTTACATGAAGATCAACATTAGTGTGATGGTTTTACTCGGGTGGGCGGCCGAGTTCCACAACAATTGCTCTCTCACTCCCCCTCCTCAAAGAGGAGCAAGGAGAAAATACGATGAAAGGGGCTCAAGGGTTGAGATAAGGATGAGGAGATCGCGCAATAATTATCGTGACGGGCAAAACAGACTCAGCATAGAGAGAAAGTAAGATTTATTGCTTATTACTAACAAGCTAGAGAAGTGAGAAACAAAGGAAAGAAACCAAAAGCACCTTCCCCTTCATCCACCCTCTTCCAACTCCTCCCCCTGAGCTGCGCAGGGGAATGGGGGAATGGGATTTATGGTCACTCTATAGCGCTTCTTCTCTGCCACTCCTTCTCGGTCACTCTTGTCCCCTGTGCTGTGGGGTCCCACCCACGGGATGCAGTCCTTGCCATACTGATCCAGCGTGTGATGCCCACAGGCAGCAGCTCTTCAAGAACTGCTCCAGATATGGGTCCGTACCACGGGGTCCATCCTTTTGGAGCAAACTGCTCCAACCTGGATTCCCCACGGGCAGCAGCTCCTGCCGGGTCACCTGCTCCTGCGTGGTCTCCTCTCCACGGCCTACAGGTCTGGCCCGGAATCTGCTCCAGCAGGGGTCTTCCACAGGCCGCAGTCTCCTTCGGGGCACAGGCTCCACCGTGGTCTCCTCCATGGGCTGCAGCGTGGAACCCTGCTCCACCGTGGTACTCCATGGGCTGCAGGGGGACAGCCTGCTTCACCATGGTCCTCACCACAGGCCGCAGGGGACTTCTGCTCCGGCGCCTGGAGCACCTCTCCCCCTCCTTCTTCACTGACCTTGGCGCCTGCGAGGCTGTTTCTCACTCCTCTCACCCTCCCAGCTGCTGAGTGGTGCAGCGTTTTTTTCCCTGTCTTAAATATGCTCTCACAGAGGCGCAAAACAACATCACTTATTGGCTCAGCTCTGGTCAGCAGTGGGGCCCTTACCAAACATGGGGCAGCTTCTAGATCCTTCTCACAGAAGCCACCCCTATGGCCCCTGGGTTACCAAAACCTTGCCACGTAAACCCACTACAATTAGTCTGCAAAAAAGGGTTAAAAAACACTCCAAAACTTTGTCAGGTTGGCTATGTTAAGGAAGGGAAGATTTGTACATGCATTTTTTGACAGTGCTTTTACTTGCACCCTATTTATTTTGTAAAAAAAAAAAAATTGTAGGAAATCATATATTACTAGTGAGGCTGAGAGCTGAATGCCATTGAAACTAATGTGGAAAAAAAAAAAAGGTCTTTAGGGAAGGAGATGTACAAATGAGTCTCGTGACTGGACAAATGTATCCATAACTTTTGTAATGTAATTAAATTTTATTTTCATTTTCTTTTCTGCAGTGACAGCTGTCCAGGGAAGGTCAACGTTCCCTTCTAAGAGTCCATCTGGTAGTTAGGAAAGATTCTGGTTTGCAGTAAGAAAGAAAGGACTCAACATTTTAGGAATCAAAGAAAGAGATATCAAAAATGGTAGTATTTTGTGAGTAGGAAATAAGTAATGTCCGAATGCTATTATCACCAGAAGTCATTATACAGTTGGAAATATGATTCCTCAAGCTGTCACTGTTCATGAATACTCTTGATAAGTAACTGAAATTAGAAAATTTTGGAAAATTTTCCTCATGCAGTTTTGTTTTGTTTTGTTTTCCAATAGCTATTCTGTTTTGTTTGGTTTGATTGGTTGTTTGTTGGTTTCTTTGCCTTTTTAATATAGACAAAGTTCTAATCTTAGTGAATAAGATTTAAGCTGGGGCTGTTTCCATAACGGAAATAATGTCTGTCAATATGAATTCCTGTTTCTGAAAACTGGGATCAGAAGGTAACTTTACAGGTACATCTGGATTTAGAGATGAAGTCTTCATTAGCCAGTGTTTTCAAACATCTTGGATTGTCCTTGATCTCACCGTAGTCCTTACAGAAATGATACACTGCTATTACAGACCTGTTCACATAAAGCTGATGCAAACTTTCTTGAGTACTTGGGCTGTGTTTTGAAGAGTGAACTGGTGCTCCATGGACTACTTCATTTAAACAACCCTCATGTTTTCCAGTTTTGAGACCCAGTATTCAGCAGTTCTTTGTTCACATGATTACTCCTCTGTCTGTGATGAAGATCGATTCAGAAGATCAATAAGGGCTTTGAGGGAGATGTGCTGGCATACCAAAAGGTTTTTAATACACAGGAAGACCCAATACAGCAAAGTACTTAAGCACCTGTCAAAATTTAAGCTATGATGACTTTCATTTACTTTACTCTCACTATTCATGTACTTAAAGCCAGGAACATATTTAAGTACCTTGCTGAGTCAAGATTGTTCTATATTATAAACGAAGGTGGTGAACACAAAGACTGTCAATGCTGTCCGAGCTGATGAGCACACAAGTTGTTAGTGAGGAGTAGGAAGCAAGGCTTAGATCCGTAAAATAGAAAGAAAAGGAAAAATGAGAATGATAAAAAAAAAAAAAAAAAAAAAAAAAAAAAAAAAAGGCATTGAAAAATGTGACAGCTGTGACATTCATCCATAAAAATGTAAAGAAATCCAAAACTCTAAGGTCACTGATCTATCCTTTCTTCATCAATTGTGCTGAAGTAATGCAGCTCATGGCCTATTGAATGTAAAGATCCCCCGCTGTTCTCAAGTGCTGGGTAGAAAAATACAATGTGTGATCGACAACTTTTAGGACCCAGTAGGGTGAATTAAGGACAAAGTATTCTTGAGTACTGAATTTTTCTGCTTTCTGGGGTGAAATTATGCCCCAAGCAGAGTCAGCATACAGTTCCCAGTGGCAGGGGCCATTCCTGCTGTGGCTGAAGGGAAAAATGCACCAGAGATTTAATGAAAGGTTCATCAGGGATTCATCTTTGATCCCATTTACACTGACCTTGTAAAACTGGAATAACTTCACTGAGGGCAGAGTGATCAATCTGTATAGAGAAAACAGTGGTGGAAACAACACACACCTACAGTCTTTGTCTGCTTTCAGAGCATAACTGCCTTGAGAAAAACAGGCAAATAAACATCACAAGTTGTGAGATGCCATCCTTACCAAAATGCATATGAAATCCCCTACAGAAGGGAAGGTTTTTTTCCTACTTAAGCAGCCACTTCAAAAAAAGTATATGCTCCATCAGTATTGTTAAAAAATTATTGCATCCAAGCTGAGTAAATGTAGGCTAGGTTATGCCTGCTGATCTTTTCAACTGGAAAATTCGTCCTAAAGGGAAGAATGCAACATTATGGATCAGAGTCTACCAAAGGGGAAAAAAACAAACAAAAAAAAAAACAAAAAAAAAAAAAGGGGGGGGGGGGAGAGGAGAAAAAAAAAGAAAAAAAAAAAAAAAGAAAAAAGAAAAAAAGAAAGAAAATAGAAAATTGCCCTGCAAGCTGATAAAAGCCCATCTGCCTGCTTTTGACAAGGCACTGTCATTCTTCACAGCTTCGCATCCTGTAGACATTTAGAGGGTCATAATTTCCAGTTCAGTTTTCTTTTTTTCACCCCCCTCTCTTCTTAGTGGAACAACGCGCTGAGGAGTATGCTAAGACGGACTGAACTAATTCATCTTGTGACCTTTTAGTGCCTTCAGAGCAAAGTGATTTAATAGCACTTAATCTGTCAAAAAACTGAAGCTTTGTAATAACTGTATATTAAGACAGTTTTTATGGAGCATTAGCTGAAGTCCTTCCAGTTTACAAAATGGGGTGGTACCTTGTCGCCTTTTTTGTGCTGTGTTTTTTGCCCTCTTCCATGAATCTCTGTTACTCAGGAACACCATTTTGTATTTAAGGGAGACAGGGAAATACTCATGACAGGTAACTCTGTGTATTATAGGGTCCATGGGAAAGGTCTCTGCCCGTCCCTGTGTGATTTATGCCACAGGGCTCTAAGAGCTGCTGGAGGATTGAGCAGGCAGTACATTCAGGCCCCACTGGTAATGGAGGGGTCTGCTCAGACTTGGCCATGTACCACAAATATTAACTTAAATTTAAAAATAAAAAATAAAAAAATAAAAGGGATTATTTGAACACAAAGCACCGAGGATAAATTGTGACAACTGGTTCCATCTTATCTCACAGCTTTGTTTTTGGACAGCTTTATCTAAATTAAATTACTTAATATAATTTCCGTATAAAGCAATCCAAGTAGTAATAATATCTTTATTTTTTTTTATTATTGTTTATTTTTTTTAAGTCATTTATGTTAAAGGAATTCTGGACAGGGTTGCTCTTCTTGTCTGTTTGCACAATATAACTACTAGGGAATGTCATCTTTTGATAACACAGTTTGGTAAGAACAAATGTAAGAAGAAGGAGCTAGTCAAAAATCAGAATTTTTAGATCATAATATTCACATTAATTTTTATCATCAAACCAGGAACAAAACTTGAAACATCAAAATTTCTTTGCCAAATCAAAGTTTCATTAAAACAAATGAATATCATCTTCAAAAGGTTTTTACTGTGCCTGTGAGAGAGACTGAACTGTGTATTCTGAAAGCTTTGTAAGAGTTATAGACCAGAGATATAATGTAGAAGTTTCTAAGAGTATGTATCAATTGTGTGATGTCCCCATCTCATTCTGCCCATTTTCTTCTTTGTACTGATGTAATGGAGATTATAATCTCCATTGGGGGGTTAAATTGTTAGGGTTATCAGTAAATACACAGGCAGACACTTAGTGCTCTAATTAACTAAGAGTGCCAGATATTACCAAATCTTGGGTTTGTGTGGTGAGTTCAAGGTGTTTAGATGCTGGGCAAAATAAGTGGGTATTAGGAATACATATGCAAGGTGAGTTTACCTCATTGCACTCACATATCCCAGGAACTTTACCTATTCTACTTCAGCTTTGTCCAGTGAAAACAAAACAAAAATAAACCAAAAAAAAGGGGGAGAGGGGAGATGGGGAATGAAATAAAACTATAATAAAACTATCCTTTTAACCACATATAAGTTAGCAAGATATTTCAGTGAACTTGATTTTGCTGGTAGTGGCAGGTGGAGAATCATTTTTAAAGCTGTAGTGAAAGGCTAGTTTCAACCAGAGTGATATAAAGCAGCATATCTTCATAAACAACAGAGCAACAAACCACCAAACCATTATTTCTCTAGAAAAAAAAAAAAAAAGTCATTTTTCATTAAAAACAAACTAACAAACAAAACCTTGTATTTTTGAACTACTCTTTGGTAACCTCTCCTTTGTGCAACATTTCTCCCTCTCCATGCATGAATTTTAGATTATTATCATTATTGTTGCTATTATCTTAACGTAGTGTTTAAATTAGTCCTTTTTTTTTTTTTTTTTTTTTTTTTTTTTTTTTAATAAATATACAGAATTAAAAACTTTCACTGCCCTCAAAGAATGCAAGTTAGGCAAGATAAAGCACAGATAACTAGAGGGCATGATTTAAGACAGACAGCTTCAACTCTATAAATTTTCCCAGTCAGCATTAGAGTCTCTTAATATTTTATGTAGTATTCCTTGCTTATATGTGACATTTTGTGCTTCTAATAAAAAGGCTGTATCTTTTCACAATCCCCTCCCATTATTTTTGTAAATTTATAAATAGCAAATAATAGACATGGTGTTTTCTTTTTCTTCTTTTTCTTTATATTTTTCATTTTCCTTTTCCTTTTTTCCTCTTTCTCTTTCTCTTTCTCTTTCTCTTTCCTTTTCTTTCTTCCCGTTGATGTTTTCTGTCATCATTTGTCAATAGTTCTAAAGATTCCTGAAAGAAACTGTAATTATCATTCTGGACACAAATATTAGTGGTTTTTTTGTTTGTTTGTTAGTGGAAAATTAGCATGGAAACCTATTGGAAAACCTGTTGTGGAAATCTAGTGGAAAATTGCTGTGAAATTTCCTAGAGTGTTTGTTTTTATACCCTTTGCACATTCTGTATAGTTTTTCTTATAATTATTACTTATTTTCTTACACTTATTACAAGAAGTTTTGACTAGTAAATCACTGGATTTGGGTTATTCTTAATGCTTTATCATATACCTGCTCCATTGATATAATCAGCAATTATGCTTGCCTGTGAAACCTTCTATCAAAGGCATTAATTCCAAACAACAGCTCTCCCTCCCTCCACACTACAATATTCCTAGTTTCTAAGCTCTGTGTCCCCTCCTATCCATCTCAGGGGAGCTCGAGCTCCTCTCAGTGCTCATTCCCCTCCAGGACTTTTATTGCCAGATCTCCAGTTGGCTTGAAATGTTATCTGGTCAATGCTATCTGGTCATAGTTTCCTGTCCCCCAAATACCCACAAATGGTTTTTAGTCAGAAGTGCCTCCTTCCTGACTACCCAGGTGAAGATATCTCAGGCTGATGATGGGGATGACAGTTGCATGGCAGTTGCTGTCTCTCACTATGTATACACAGTGCCTGGAAGCAGAAATCCTACTTATGGGTAGCATCATTCAATAGTAATAAAATTTCACTAATAGTGAGGGTTATTAATAACAAAGACAGACGTCCCGCTCCAAAACCATATTAGTGTCATGAAAGTCTTCCCATGCATTCAGTGATTTGTGTTCTAAATAGCAATGTGTTTCTGTAGCTTGGGTACTGAACCAAGACATTAGCTTTCTCCAAGATTCTGCCACTAATCTGGAGGAGGTCACTTCATCTCCATTTATCTTTGTTTATTTTCTTTATAAGATGACAGTTTTTCAGGACAGAAATCTTCTCCAACTATTCTGAGAGACTACACCTACAATTTGAAGCCCTGATCTCATTAGGATATATAGGCACTATGACAACAGCTAAATCAGGAATGTATGTTGGGATTCATCTAACTAAAAAGCAGATATTCAGAAAGCCAAAATCTGCATCTCATCTGTGCTCTTCATTTCTCTTCAGAGGAAATGGATGGAACAGGCACTTGTACAGAGCAGTCCATATCATTTTAAGGGAGATATCTGTGATGTCTCAGGTGAATTGTACCTTGAGAGTGCCTACTTTTCATCATGAAGAGAAAGAGAGAGAGAAATACAGCTTTGGGTGACTGCTGAGAAATGGAGATCTATGCCACAGAGCTCTGAAGACACATGAGATGGCACCAGTCTTTCAGCTTTGTCAAGCTTATTTTTCTTTCATCACCATTCAAACACCAAGAATAACTCTTGTCATAGTCATGAGGATAAAAAGCTTTTAAAATAGGATAAAAAGAATATTATTCCAAATGACTGCAAGATTCAATGTGACAGGAAGTTTGAATTCAACATTGGAAATCCAAGAATACACATATTTTACACATATTTGAAAGAAAGGATGTTAAACCCCAGCCTGGGTTTTATTTCAAGTTTGGCAAAGCAACAAATAAAAATCTTTTTTTTTTTTATTTTTTTTTTTTTTTTCTTTTTTTTTTTTTAATTTTAATTGAAAATGAAAATGAATGGCACAGTGTTTAGAACCTGGGTACAGAACAAAGTATTCAGGCTTTTTTATGCTCTCATCCAAGAAGGATCCAAAACAGAAATAAGGTTTAATTTTAAATAGGCAGAGCTGACAATATCCTTTTGAAAATTGCTTATATATGAAATTTAATAAAGTCATTGGGCCAAATATATGCATTTGTAATTCCAATTATACCACAATCATGTTTAATATAAAATCATCAACTTTTTATTTGGCCTGAGAATCAACCCTGCTGACTTCAGTGGAGTCACTGTAGGGATGAATTAGATGGATGGTATACGTTATAGTATTTCTGTGCGGTTAGAACATCCTTGCCCTTTCCTTATTACAGCTGAGATTTAATTAAAATTAAATTAAAATTAGATTCAATTAAGAGAATATTTTTCAGGTATTAAGTAATATTTGAACGTCTTCTTCACATTTGCACTGAAAGCAGTGAATATGTGCAACATTATTTCTTGGCCAAATGAATTTACTTGATGATCATTAAATAGTATTCCCAAAAGGTAAAAGCATCCATGTTTTTTTGTTCTTTAACTTTTGTGAATTAATACTTTTAAGGAATTTATTAGTGTAGGGTTACTCTGAATTAAACCTTTTGAAAACTTTACTGCTTTGCTCCATAATATTGTGAGGATTTGAACTTTTTTTTTTTCCTTTTCCATAACACACATTGATATTACAATTTTTCTTTAGTTTATATGACAAGAAGGCCCCAATTTTCAAACATAGTTACTAAAGATGGATACAGTTTTACATAACATCTATAATGAAACTGTTCAGAACTCACATATATCACTTTAGGATTCATTCCACCACACCTCCCCTCCCCCCTCAAATAAAAATAAACAAACAAACAAATAAATAAATAAATAAGTACTATTTCTTTTAATATTTTCTTGTGGAAATCCAAATTTGAAAATGTTAAGTATTCTTTAAACTCATCTCTTGAGCCATACCCAAGTTAATGGAAACTGTGAGCAAACCCAGTTTAGGTCACTGATAAAGTTGTGTGTGCTGACTGCAACAATTTGGATGCAAAGCATAAACTCTAGCTTCTTTTCTCAATGTGTTGTGCACCTCAAATACAATTTTTTGATATGTAACTTTTCCTTCCCAATGTCCTTGCTGATCTTTTCATGACATGTTCACTCAATTTTAGAGAGAGCTTGTCTCTCACCATGTATTTTACAGGACCTGATTAAATGGGTTTCCTAGGTTCAGCTGTATGGGCTGTCATTGAATAGTTCTTTTCTTAATATTGGCTCCTAAGGTGATAGAGCAAAACTAATTCTGTAATTTACAGCTTCAGCTGTACCACCTTCTGGTTGAATCCCTTTCCCTGTTGCATCAGGCTTATAGTTCAAGTTTCTATTGCTTTCCTTTGCATTTTAGAAGAACAATCCTTTGTTCTTCTTAATAAAGTTAATCCTTAATAAAGTTAACTGCTGTTAGTAATAATTACAATAGTAATGAGATTAATAACGGAGGAACACTAACATTTCATTGGAAAGAATAAAAATTCTGACCAAAAAACAGACGAAGAAGGAGAGTCAGGTACATACCTTGTAGCTTCTCATATGTAACTTGAAAATGCTACAATGCAGGTTTTAAATTTATGTGGTACTAACTCTTCCAGAACAAAATAAGAATTCATAATTTATTTATATTGTGTGTTTTTTGTTGTTGTTTGTTTGTTTGTTTCACTTCATTTAACTTTTATTTTACAAGGAAGCCTTTTAAAATATTAATTTTTTTTTTTTTTTTTTTTTTCCTACAGAGATATAACAATGGTAGACAGCAAGGTTTAGAACAGACCTCAGACACAGCAGGATTAGAAAGAAAGACAGGAGATTCTTTCTGGGAAATACATATATATATATATATATATATATAAAAGAAGCTTAAATATTACAGCTTCCCTACATATTCTCAAATGAGGCGTTTTATTCTCACAGTCTCAAAAAATTATCTTCCATTTTTCATCATTTTATAGGTATAGTTTAACATCCAAGTTTGCATTTAAAGATCCAAAATAAAGTAGAAATAAATAAATTAAGCTTCACTACATGAATCTAAGGAAGGTAAATATTGTACTTCTTTTGGGCTATGACAAAGAATTTATACTAAGAGCCAGATCCAATACAATATATAGGTGACTAGGAGTAAGGCAGTCATCTCCAGGATGAAAAATTTAAATTAAATATATAGCATAATTCTTTAACACTGTGAAGACTAATGTGAATCAGAAAGGGATCAGAACTCCATTGTCCACTAGCAGTTACCTAAAATTTCTTTTCTTCCTGGAGTTTATCAACAGAATCAGTAATGTAAGGAAATCAATGTTATTGAAAATGGACAATGAAACTCTGAGATGTTGCAGAGAAGAGCTCGCTTCTTCACTGTGAACAAGCAGTACCTTCCACCTGGCTGCCTGTAAGCGAGGTGTGTGGCCTTTCTGAATTCTTACATGGCTCCAGATGGGCTAAAGACAGAGGATAGTCTGCAGGTTCAGAGTCACAGAACCACAGAGTAATTTTGGTGGAGTGGGACCTCTTGAAGGACATCTGGTCTGGTCCTTTACTCAAACAGCATCCCTTCATTTTCCATTCATTAAGTTACTGAGAGCCTTGTCCAAATGATTTCTGGTTGTTTCCAAGCTAAAACTCCATCTTAAAACTGACCCTAAGTGTTACTTTTTCAAAGTCACAAACTCTTTGGCAGTCTCTTTCTGACTCTGTGTTAACACCCACAATTTAATTTCTCCTCATAACTATCAGTTATTTCCAGCCTGCCTTATTTAGGAAATAATTGCTCAAAGTTCAGTAGATGCATCATCTATGCATTAGCACAGCTTAGGAGAAAAATTAAGAACATCCTACCACTTTGTAATTACAAAAAGCATCTGAGAGGCAGGGTAATAAATGTCATTTAACTGATGATCCAAGACAACTCCAACATCCATGCTGCTACATAAGCACTACAGGATCACCATAACTATATCTGGTCAGCACCTCAATTTTTTATCAGTGTTGAGTGATAGTATATCCAGAATCACAACTGCCCTTTACAGTGTGGCTGGACATCTATATGTAACTAAAATTTCATCAAGATTGTAGTCTGTTATATCATTAATAACATTATTTCCAACAGTAACTTCCTTTGTTCTTCTTTTATCTAAAATTTTAACAGACTTGACTGTGTTTAAGAGATGATAATATCTATTAAATTCACAAGTTTGTATGTTTTACCATGTGTAATATTTTAATTAAAACAATCACTGTTTAACTTATTTACTGAGAAAATAAAATCTCAATGTAAATTGAAAGGAAAAGCAGTGACACTATCTAAAAGTGTGTGGATCACATGTCCTGATAAAGGGAACAGATATGAACATCAGTCACATAAATCATTGTCTGTCAGTACTTCCCAGTTTGCATTTATTTTTTTAAGAGAGGAATATTATTTTTATTTCAGAATACAAAAGAACAAGTTCAGACACATATTTATTAAAATTTTGATAGGCTGATCAATGTTTCCTAGGCAAGTTAACATTGCCTTTCATTCAATGTGCTGTTCTTGTTGATGTTTTTTTGACGTTGGACCAGTGATTATGGCATTTCTGATCATCAGTAACATTATTTTAATGCTGCCAATCTGGCTTCCGCTAGAGACTTATTCCCTTGCAGTATGAGGAATAAACTCATTCAGAAAGAAAGAATAGAAAGTTCAAAAGCAGATGTATGGACTTTCAGTAGATTTTTGTACTGGTAGGATTGTCTGGCAACCTGTGGGAACATAGTAGTCAGTGAGAAAAAGGCTGAATGGAGCTCAGTTTACAAGTGCTTAAAATTTCACTCAACAGTTATGCTCAGCATCAGAAAATAGGCCTAACCAACTTAGGCCTGGTGGTTAGAAGATGTCTGAAACTGTGGCCTCCCTGTGCTTGCATTTACTGTAATATCATCAATCATCCCCACATGTTTGAATGGAAATTGTTGTACAGAAAAAAAAAAAAAAAAAAAAAAAAAAAAAACTTTCCCCTCCCGGCCCCGCCCGGCCCGGGCCGGGGGGGGGGGGGGGGGGGGGGGGGGGGGGGGGG
>CM021797.1:5479818-5496443 GCA_011076525.1 Nettapus auritus | reverse complement strand
TCCCTTCCCTTCCCTTCCCTTCCCTTCCCTTCCCTTCCCTGTTTTTTTTTTTTTTTTTTCTTCCCATCCTTTTTCTTCCCCTGCACCTTCATTTAAGACAGAGCACAGCCCATCCAGATGAACATGTTAAAAAAGTGTAAAAGCAGCTTGTGCAATCCTTTCCACAGTCGTATTGCCTACAACACCGCCAATAACATGCTCCAGTGCTCCATAAGGCTTTCACTTCCATCTCTGACAGATGCCCAAAAGCAATACACACCCCAGCTTTATCAAACTTGTGCTTTAATGGAAAACTTGAACAGCAATCTCCCACACTTTTATATCAGCACCTTTGCATCCAACACAATCCATAACTCCCATTTGGCAAGTTATTCTGCCTTAATGTGGTTAAAGACTCTGACATACAAACCAGCCATTGCAGGGTAATAACTTAAAAAGCATCAGAAGTTTCCTGGTAGCTGCATGCACAGTCTTATCCCCAGACATCCTTCAGTAGATGTGAGTTAACTTAACTGCTTTCTTGTAGATGGTGCAAATTAACAGTTATGGTGAAGATGGTGTCTAATTCTTTCCCTCCCCTCCCCCAGTGCCAATGCCTCACTGTATCACCCAGTCTCTCCTCTAAGAATTGTTGGAATATGCATATAAATTCCTGTGCTGCTTGCTATTTCCTGTATGGGCAGTTAAGTAGAAATGGTGATAAATCATGAGGAAGTATTTCTTTACTTAGCCATGAAGCAGGGCATTCAGCAGAATTCTGTGGTTAGCATCATTTAGCAACATCTACTAATTGCAGAAGAGCGACAAAAACCCACATCAAATAGAGATTAGCTGGAAAGGTGTGCACATGAAATAAAGGCTGGTATTGGGTGAAATGTTCTCCTGTGAAGAAGGTTAGCCCAAGGTCCTGCTTGCAGGAGTAAATGTTACTCAAACAGGGCAATGCCAGCAGCAGCCTTAACAGTCTTGACAGATAAGCATGGCTTTTCTTTCCCAACAGAACAAACAGTGTTACTATCCCCGAGAGTTTAATATGAGAAGTCAGGCCATAGGAAAATAAATAAATAAATAAATAAATAAAAAATCAAACCTTACTCTTCAAATCAACATATTCAACATATACTGCTGGTATCTACTTGTTTTCCTGTCAACTTTTAATAAGTACAACTCCTGATGCCTAATGAGGGCTTAATAGTCATCAGGATGCCCTCATCATCTGCTTCACATCCATTTTGACATTATTCTATTCTTGAACACTTTCTTGTTCCCAAAGTGGCCTTGAAGATAATTCAGCAACATCCCATGGATCCTATGGGTTTGTGAGAATGGGGACTGACAAGCCTTATACTCTCTGTTGAATTGAAGGGAATACAGATGAGATCTGTGGAACAGAACATCTGATAGTAGCTTTAGCTAAAATCTTAATAATAATAATATTTTTAAAAGTTCTTCCTTGAAGAATTTACCTAAATTCCTAGGCCTGTGAGTTTGCATAGAGGACACACGTTATTCTCCTGCATGCCCCTGCTCTTTAGTGAGCACAAAGCCTTGTATACAGCCTGCTACAATGTCATCTTGCTCTGTTCAAGCAAGGTCACTACTACTGTAATGAGTAGCTCTACATTTATTTAGAGCAACTTCCCAATTCCCTTCCATTAGAATGAACAAGCTCACTTTCATCTGAATTTACATTAGAGGAAGCTATTGCCAAAGGTGGGGTACCTGTCTGTAAAAATCAAAACTACCCAGCATGATGTGCTGTCAGGGAAAGCTTCGCCACTCCAGCACGGTGTGTGTTATTTGCCCAGACATTTCTAATGCATATGGGAGATAAATGTGCATTTGGGTACAGCCCAAATGTGACTTTCCAGTGCAAACATCCCTACTGTAACTGGTACAACCCACCCAGATACAGATCCTTGCACCAGTTAGTACATATACCTCACTGTTGTCTTTGCCTACACAAGTCCTGATAATGTCTCATCTGAGGCTTCTGCACATTACATCATCATTGTATTTGAACAGTTAATAAGAGACGTCTTGTAATCCACAACTTCTTTCTGTTTCTGGACTCCAATTTTCTTTATAAACAGAGAAGCACACACTGTCTCATACTTGCCAAAATCATTTGATTTGGGGGGTTACAGTAGGAGCAGACACCCTCAGAGAAGTCTTTCTCATAATTGGCAGTGCCAAGCCTGAATACATGAGACAAACTCCCAGGACACTGTGGAATTGCTGTGGACTGAGGGCACTGCCCTTGGAGGCAGACACCATCCTGTCCTCCAGACTAGGCTGTTGCACAGGAGGAATGGGTCAGGTTTCTGTTACCATTGAACACTGTGTTGAGGCTTGAAGTCTTCCACAAGGTTTGAGATACATTTTTTTTTTTGGTCATCATTAAGTGCTGCTTCAGTGGCGAAGGACACATGCTAAGTTTTGTGGCTGGTGTTGTGCTTGTTTCCATGTACATTACAAAATGTACTAAAGCAGAAGTCTCCAGGAGAGTGGAAGTTCAGTTTCTTTTTCCACCTAGCACACAGCATGGCACCAGATGGACTTAAGTCATAAGTCTGAGTGGAAGGACTTATTAGTTTGAATTCAGTTCCAGACATATCCAGATCAAAGAACGTCTATACTGGTAAATTAAATATTCCTGGATTCTGAGACCAATTGGCATGGAACAGTCTGCCTTTATGCTGATAGTCCCTATCCCTTTCCAAACCAATTCAGGGACTGAAAACTAAAATGGGCCACGTCCTTGCCAGGACACACTGCAGTTGTTTAGTGGTATCATCATGTTTCAGTTCCCAGGCACACATGAATATACTAGCATAAACAAAGCCAATCTATTTTACCTGAAGTAGTCCAAGTATCTCAAACCCCTCTTTCCATGTCAATTATTTTTCAAGAGCTAATGGAGGGAAATCCAGCTCTGAGTTACCTGCACCCTTGACATTAGAAACTCTTTTTCTTTTTCCCATCCAAAATGACTGAGCACAGCTGAGCTGATTGGGAGTTAGTTTAGGAAGAGTTATCTGCCATCAGCATCAGTGTTAGATAATGGTTGGTGCATCATCCCCAGAGTAGGAGATATATAATTTGGTTATTCAGCCACCACACACAAAGAGTAGAAGGTTGCTGATTGTTGTGACATTATTTCCAATGCAGACGTAAATTCCCCCTGCTGCAGCATAATTCTTCAGACAGTCCAGCTCAAGTTGAAATGTTATGACATTATGAATGTCCTACAGAGAAGTGCATATTATATTACCTGCAGAGCACTCAGACTTTAAAGGATCAAGCAAAAATTAAGCATCTCTAAAAGCAGAGGAATTGCACATATAGATGTGCTCTTGTGATGGTTTTTCTGGGAATAAATCCACCTGCTGTACTGGCAGGGCACAGATCAAGATACTTTAGTGTAAGTGATCATCCTATGAGAACAGGGAGGATATCATTTATTTTCATACCTATGAAATGATAAGGATTTTTATTATTCCAGTCAGCTGTAAAGGACAGCCACTATAGGAGTGAAACAGGAAATGTTAACAGAACAGAGCTGAAATTCAAGACAGAAAATGGATTTTTCTATCTAAAAACAGGAGCTAGGTTAATTTTCATGTGTTTGTTCCCATTTTGAAATTGATTTCTATATGGTTGCATTTTCACTTGCTTCAGACATACTTTCATCTTTCCTGGGTCAACCACCCAAGCTACAACAAGGTAGCAATATAGTAGCTTAACAAAATTAGTAGGTCTTCCAAAAAATACTGTGACATTCTCGAGTTTCAAAATTGTTGTTGATATCATTTTATATATTCAAAAATGTGCACTATAATTTCAATATTACTGCTATAATATTTTGCCAAAATACTAAAATTTAAAAATCCTAATCTTTTTACATGCTGGATTGGCCCTTTTTCAATAATAACAGCTATAACTAAAAAGTCAGTAGTTTAGATAGCTGCCAGCTTATTTCACCTTTTTCACAGTTTCTCTGCTGTTTTTTAGCCTGCCAATTTAAAATTGATCCTGATTTTCAGCAACAGCTGAAATTTCACTTACCATGAGAAATCCTGTCTCACAAGAAATACATCAACAAGCAAGAATAAATGAGACCTAAAGAGAAAGTTGCATAGGCATCTCCAGAGGGTTAGATTTAAGATGAATTCCTCCTGGATTGATCTTTTACAGGGGAGATTTGTTTGTTTGTTTGTTCTACCACTGGGAATTAACTGATATGCACATCACCACACATTCCTTCCCTTGTCCTTTTCTTTCCACACCATCATAAAAATATGTCTAGTGCAGAGAAACTGTATTGTTACACAAAGAACAAAAATCACTGAAACTTCAGGAAGTTCACAAGGGATTTTGTTCTTCCTACTATTTACATTTACACTGACTATACTCTAAAGCTTCATAGGTAAATGGCGTCACAAAATCAAATGAGCTATCTGTGTAACTGTTTTCTTTCTGAGAATACAAAGGGTAAATGCAGAGGAGGACACAGGTAATATTACAACATTCTGGAACATTTATGAGATTGGGAAAAAAAAAAAAAAAAAAAAAAAAAAAAGACAGAAAACTCCTCAAAGTTAGGAAATATCCAATACAAAGCAATTGTGGAAAGCTGACAAAAAGTTCTAAGTTACTACGCTCAGCATAACTGAGATGCCTCAAAAAGAAATCCTGCAAATTAGTTACACATACATTGTTCAGCAGGTGATAGCAGAAAAAAAAAAAAATAAACAAACAAACAAATAAATAAATACTTTAAATTCTGCACTTCAATTTTAAGAGGTATCCAAAGCCAAGAAACCAAGCCAATAAAGACTCCACCACCAGGCAGTATGACCAATGATATTTATGGGCAGTGAGAAGTCCAACATTCATTAATTTCCAGGTCAACAAAGAACAAATAGAGAAAACAAATGCATGAAATAAGAACTTTAAAGGCCATCCTGTGACTTAACTTCATCAGGTATATTTTAGAGCCAATGCAGTACGCATGGATAAAATAGAGTCTTAATTAAATTGAAAATACTCTTTAGAGAAGGTGTGGAAGGTGAATGTTGAAATTAGATTCCTCTCTTGCCACTTGAAAAACACTTTTTGGTATTGAAACAGGTATCAAATCTTCCTTAACACTCAGCTTTCATCTGAAGAAGGGAAGTGGGAGAAGAGAAATACTAAGTAATATAATGAAAATATAACACTTAAATATCCTGGTTATAGATATATGCTGCAGACAACCCATACCATAGGGTAATATACAGATTTTTTGTCCAGTTATATCCTCCTCGTAAGGTGAGCTTAACTGGCCAGAAGATTTAGAAGATTTATATATGTAAGAAAACCCTCTCATTAAAGGAAGAAGATTCCCTAGATATGACCTATGCAATTATCAAAACTCATCCTAAAACTATGGTTTTTTGTTTGTTTGTTTGTTTGTTTAAATAAATCTCTGAACTGTTATGTATCACAGCTACTGTTTGTATATGTTGCAGTTCTCTGGTTTATTTATTTATTTAATTAATACCTAAAGAGCAATATTTGAAATAAAATTGTAGAATATCCTGAGTTGGAAAGGACCCACAAGGATCACGGAGTCCAACTTCTGGCTCCACACAGGACCACCCAAAAATCAGACCATGTATGTGAGAGCATTGTTCTGCACTCCATGCTTCATGAACTCCAGTAGGCTCAGTGCTGTGACCACTGCCCTGGGGAGCCTGTTCAAGTGCCCAACCACTCTCTCAGTGAAGAACTTTTTCCTAATATCCAATCTAAGCTCTCCTGTCCCAACTCCATGCTGTTCCTTTGGGTCCTAAAGTAAAGGTAAAGGAAGGTGAAGACCAACCCTACTTTATCAGTATGTATAATAATTCTTTGCTTTGTAAACCTAATTTTTGCACAACACAGTTAACATTTAGATACATGTATTATGTATATAAATATATGTACATGTATACATACTTAAGATCATAGGTAATATAAGTAACACACATGACTGTAGGTAATGTGCTGCACTACAACTTAATATTGTAATTGTCAGTGTAATAAAAGCATGTGTTTGTGGCATGGGAAATATTAGAGGCAGATATTTTGTTTTGTTTCTTGACATAAATGATGATGGAAATACCATCTGCAAATACTGAAAGTTTCTCCACCCAAGAAAATAATAATAATAATAATAAAGATATTTCCTTGACAAAAACACTCAGAACCCTCTTTATTTTTTTCTTCACTCATTTACAAACTTTTATCCCAGATTAAGTCAGTTGTGTTTCCAGGCAGACAGAACTCAATGTACTTTTAATGTCCCAAGGAAATCTCTGTAATTAGGATGGAGGGTTTGCAATAACCTGGGATGAACTTGCTCTCACTGAATTATTTGTAGGTTCTACTTTGAGACTATTGCATGATGGAAAGGGACACTGAGAGTTCAGTGTTTTGTTAGCATTTATGTACTGCAGACATGATCAATAAAGCCCACAGTCATGTATTTTATTATAAGATACACAATATCTGTATTATATAGGGTCTATAGATTGAAGTGCCACACAATTGTGTGTTTGGAAAAGGAAGTTCAGTATGGAGCAACAAGAAATATGGAGTGTCATGGGAAGTAATGCCCCTAGGTGGGTGCTCCTGCTTTTATGAGACACAGTATAGGACTGAGATCACATGTCTAAATTTGACCCTATGCTCCAGTCCTTAGGCAGGAGCCTGGAGAGGAACAGTTTATTCCCCTTACATCTCTGCTAAGAATAAAGAAAAAGGGAAGCTATGCATACCTAGATAAACTCCAGTGGGGCTGTAAAAGATATCATAAAGTCTCCCTGGCATCACTATGTATGATCCAAATGCAAGGCTGAAATTTATAGAAATTTTGAAATCAATTAACATGTTAGGTTCTGAAGAGATATTGTAAACTGTCCAAAGTAATAAAATCAGCAATGCATGGCATTACTTTCCACTATGAAGAGCTTGAATAAATAAGACATTTATAAAAATGAGCAGAAAATATGAAATGAATATCCCAAGAACCATGAAAGAATATAAGCTAAAAGAGAAATTGAATTTTCCTCTGAGTTTCTGAGAGAGAATGTAGTTGTGGATTTTATACATAATTTATAAGGGAAATTGGCCAGTTCACTCAGGTATACACCATATCAACTTTTAGGAAAGATTAAGCAAGCTGTCTTCTTTTAATTGAAATCAAATATAAGCACAGAAGAAAATAACTTCTGCCCGTGGAAGAATACAGTGATGTCACATGGCTAACAGCATTTACAGTTTACATGGAGCTTTATTCTACAAAGTGAACTTCTTCTTTGGTTCTTGTAAAGCCACAAAATGGTGTTAGAGTCAACCACCTCCTCTATCTCTGAGCCAGTGCCCCCTCACCACAGTCAGTACATACACATACAGTTGCCTTTGTGTACAGTAAAGAAAACCAATGCCCTACATAATGTTTGCATCTCTAAGAATGTAAGAATTGACACAATAGATCAAACTAGTGATCCATTTAGTTCAATATCCTATCTCTGAGTTATGTGTTGGATGCTCCACAGGAAGGTGTAAGAAAGTCTTTAGTGGGTAATAATGAAATGACCTGTCATAAGGAAAATTTTGTGGGGACAACCAAAACCACTGAATGCAATTTCCTGCTGTGTCAGGCACCATATCCTAAAATGTTCTTCCTAAATATATAAAGCTTGGTCTTAACTTGTTTCATAAAGTACGATATTTCACCTTTCCTGGACTGTTTCAAATGATTAGGAAAGTGACTGCCACTCCCAGGTTTTGTTATTGGTTCTGTCACAGTTTTGCTGTATTTTCTTTAGCAGGATACTTAACACTCAGTGATTCATTCTCCCAGTCTGTAATTAGGTTTCCCTATTTCACTGGAAGAAGTTTCTGATGACTACAGAGATCCTCAGCTAAAAGCTTGTAGAGGTCTAAGTGCTTATTCTAACAATAAAAATAAAAACACTATTACAATCAACTTTCCATTAACCAGCATAACTCAAGGTGAGGATATCCTGGTGGTGGAAAATCACTGATGACAGAGGAATCACTGTTAGTGGGCAGGGGAAATTTTAGCTCTCTCTCTAAACGAATTGCTTGGTTTCTGACCATGAAAGCTAGTACTGGCTAGTACCATTTGCCTATGTGGGATGTGGGAGTTTTGTTTCTTGAGGGCTCTCCGGGGGGTCCTCTGCAGGCCACTCAAGTTGTTCTGGTGTCAGTAACTTATGTCGTCAGATGAAGGAGATAGGAAATGCCTCCTTTGTTGTGTGAAACACCTGGAGTTCCCAGGAGTTTTGGCCATGCCAAATCTCCTATCCCATGTCCCTGGCTAAGATTCAGAAAGGCAATATAAAATGGCAGTTGGGTAGGATGACAGCCTTGGTTCTTGACAGTTCTGAGCCTGTTGGTCTCAGAGTTGGGCAAGATTAAGATCAGGAAGAGCAGCAATTCCCACTCCTAAGAGTACAATCTGGTGACATGTCAGTTGGGCCATCCTCAGAACAAAAGAATTTACTAGCACAGGTCTAAAAAAACACCATGGTTGTTACCAGTCAGCCATTTGAACCCAATAGCAGGGAGCAGCTGCAACCATGCTAACAAGTTCTGAAACATCCAATATTTTTCAAATGTAACCTGAAATATAAACCAGGAGATAAGTAAACGTGACTAAATCCTGAACTTCAAAGCTAAGGAAATAGATCAGATAATACATGCTTTCACATAATTTAAACAAAAGATATTAAGTGATGTTTTCAATCCATTTACCAAAAAGGTCCCTTAGCTCAATTAAAATGAGATTTTGATTTTGAAGCAGTAAAATCTATAGCCAATTCCTAATAAAAACTTCAAGTATTTAATGAAAGGGCTTATAAGTTTCAAGACAAACAAGTATTCTTGGATGCTGTTAAACCAACAAGTGCAAATTTCTTATTCAGAAAGATATATCATAAGGTCCCTTTTTACATTAGTTCTCTGTGGATGTAGTCTAGTTGTACACAGACAATTGGATTATTATAGCCTTGTGTAAACTATCCATATAAAAGATGCTAGAAGTCTTTTATTCCATCCCTAGACAAACATGTTCTCAAAATCAGAATAGGGGTCTGTTGCATATTTCCTAATGCTTACCCAGATTGACTCAAAACATTTCAGTAAAAAGCTATTCCATCAAAATACAATCTATTACTATAATATTCTCCACTATTCTGAGATTTCCCATAAGTATTAGAAATATTCTTTCAAATATATAAGTACACACTATATGTATATGAGGAAAAATGTAGCGACCCAGGAGGATTATCTAATGAAAACTGGTACTTCTGCAATGGATGAAAGGTCAGAAAAACAGAAGCTTTAGAATAACACCTGAACATGGGAAAACACTGCAGGCTGGAGTGTAAATATGTGGAAGACAGTTGAGCTACCTGGGAAGAAGTGATGAGAAAATTTTGCAAGAGAAAAGTAAAGATATATGCAGAAAGACCAGAAAATAATTAAAAGAAACAGGCAGGAAGAAGTGGTAGCACAGAAGCAGAAAGTAAGATAAGTTCTTTAGCTAAAAGGGGAAAATAAATCAGCAGAGACAGAAAAGTAATTTTCAGTCAGTTAGGTAACAGAGAGATAACCAGAGAATAACCAGAGTTTAGAGATGAGTTTAATGCTTGTACATGAATGCATTTAGAGAAAGAACACAGATTCTGAAAGAATGAAAGCTTCTAGATGTGTTGATATTTTGCTGTTTTAAGTTAACAATTAAATTAAGAAGAAGCCATCAACATCTAGAAACACAGCAGTTAGGCTGAAGCAGCAACCAGGGACACTTTTCACCCTTTCTCATGCTTCAGTTCACAACTAGAAACAATTATCAACATTCATAGGATTGTTTCCATTGAGTTCAGTATGCTTTTGAGCAGGCCTTGACAGAAGAGTACAAATGTGCTGTGCCAATAAAGTGACTAGGCAGAGGAATCAAGTTTTTTCTACCCTAGTCCTTCATCCCATCCCTCATCTGAAATATGAACAATATTTCCTTGTGAGTTGTTTTGTTTTAAGAATTAATTTTGATTACTGTTTCTGATTGATAGTTACAAACACTGATTTGAGCTATCTCAGGAAAGTGTAATATGGTCCAGTGAACATTGGTCTTTATCAGTTCTCTTGTTCAATGAACATTTTTTAAAGTATTCAAATCCAGATGACTCTGTCAAAGATTAAAACAACCTTACACATTTTTAGTATAGAATAGGGGAAAAGACAAAGAAGTGAATCCAAAACAAGAATAAGAGTATTTCCTTTTTTTTTTTTTTTTTTTTTTTTTTTTTCTACATTGCTGAATAAATCAGACTGACATATACCTTAGATAATGATATCTGATGTTTCTCTCCAAGTAATATTATTTAGGTATTAAACAACATCTGCAAATGTCACCAAGGCATGCGATGACTATGCTGTTCAGTTTTTCAGGTCCAAATATGAGATCAAAATATTTCAATGTACTATATGTTTACTGGGTTATATCTTAGACTGTGGAAGGTGTTGTAAGGTCAACCACCAGACTTCTGCATTTACATAACAGGATTTCCAAATTTCATTTTAATTATTGTCCAAAAGCTTTGATTACTGCATGAAATACTTTATTGTTGACAAAGATCTTATTGACAGAGAAAGTTGTCATCATTACAGAGAGTCCAGAGGAGGACCACTAGAATGATCAAGGATCTGGAACACCTCTCCTATGAAGACAGGCTGAGGGAGCTAGGGTTGTTCAGCCTGGAGAAAAGAAGTCTCCAGATGGAAAAGAAGTTTCTCAGAAGGAGAAAAAGGCCTTATAGAGGCCTTCTAGGGTCTATAGAAGCCCTAAAGGAGACCTACAGTAAAGCTGGGGAAGGACTCTTTGTCAGGGAGTCCAGTGACAGGAAACAGGGAAATGACTTTAAACTGAAAAGGGTAGATTTAGGTTAGATACAAGGAAGTAATTATTTACTCTGAGGGTGGTGAGGCCCTGGCACAAGCTGCTCAGAGATGCTATGGATGCCTTATCCCTGGAAGTGCTCACGGCCAGGCTGGATGGGGCTTTGGGAAACCTGGTCTGGTGGGAGGTGTCCCTGCCCATGTCAGGGGGTTGGTATCTTTAAGGTCCCTTCCAATCCAAACCATATTACAATTCTATGATAATTTATGTGTAAATATCTTTCCAAAAGAAAATCTTATTCAGCCACATCCAGCATGCAGACCACAGCAATAGATCATTTTGCACATATCTCCAAATTCTTATCTTACATTGTTTTTTTTAAATATCTGAGAAAAAAAAAAAAAAAAAAAAAAGGGGGGGTTGGAAGGTTTGGATTATTAGAGAAGGATAACTTAAGAAACATGAACTAACTTAGAAGAAGATCTAAGGAAACTGGAAAAGAGAAAGTGTTTTTGTTTAGCCCTACACACAGAAACACAGAAAAGACAATTCTTCACCTCTTCAGATAAGCACTTTTCTCATTTTCTTGTCTTTCTTTCTTTCTTTTCTTTTTTTTTTTTTTTCTCTCTCCTTGTTGGCATTTGTAGCACACTACCATTCCCTAAAATCATGAATGTGATGTTTGCACCTTCTTCTAAATCGTTAATGAGACTGCCAAATGATAGTGTACCAAACACAAATCCCTTTTATAAACACTTTCCCCTTGGCTTGCTACATTGTTATTTATTACCAACTCTTGTTTATATACCTACGGCACTTTTTACTCCATCTGACAGCATTCAAATTCATGTCAGTTTGGATTAATTTTCCTCATAAGCTAATTTTATAATAATAATAATAATAATAATTATTATTATTATTATTATTATTATTAAGTCAAGACTGTCTCATTGTCTTTGTTCTCATTCTGTTGTGTTTGTTTTTATTATTAGTATTTTTTTTCTTTCCCCCTTTTTTTTTTTTTTACTCTTTTTTATTTGTTCTCTTCTTTTACATGTCAGCCAAGACGTAAGGACACTCATGTTATTGATAATAAATATTATATTCAAATGGCCTAAGTGATTTTCAGTTGTCCCTGACACAACGTATTTACACAGTGAAATTAGTGAGATAATTGTAACAGTTGCCCTTCACTGAGAATGACTGTACTTACCAATTGTGTTATTAAACTAATGGCTTTGCAGGTATTTAAGATCCATCTGCTGCTGCCAAACATAAAAATGATTCCAAATATTTAAAACTGAAAGGGGAGAGGAACTGAAAGAAGACGACACAGAATTGGTAAGGGCTAGACAGATGCTCATGTGCTTAAATAATATTGTGGTGCTCAAATCTGCAGTGGAATATTTGGCTGCTAAATATTGCATATTTCTCAGTAGCTTGCTTCATCACAGACTGTAAGATGTTATATTGCACCTGCCTTTGAAACAGTTGAGAAGTTCTGATCATAACATATGGCCTTATATTTTTATATTTGTTTCATAACATCTGGGGCTGCTCCTTGACAGCTTTGTGTCACTAAATGCTCCATCACCTAAGATGGTGAAAGGCACGTTGCCCTGAAATATCACACTGTCTCAACAACAAGCAGACATCTGAGGTAGATTCTCCCACATCTCCACTTGGACCTATTTCATGTGCTGTACATCAGAAAACAACCTCTGGAGAAGGATGGTAAACATAAAATTGTCTGATACAAAGGTAGTCTTTTCTGAGTTCGTTCCCTTTCTATTTTTTTTTTTTTTCTTTCTCTTTCCTGCACACACATTCTAATATTTTTTCCAACATTTTGCTTTAGAAGAACATGGGAAGGGAAGACTTGAAGAGCTCCACTGATAGATCATAACCCTGTTCTTAAGGTAGACATAATAAATAAATAAATAAATATTTTTAAAATAAAACTTTCCTCTTGAGGAAGTAAATGACTAAAAAGAGAGACTTAATGGATTTTCTAAAAACAACAAGAGGTGAATGACATAACTCCAAAGCCAGCCCAGAAATGTAACGTTCTGTATTCTAGCAGCTGTATCACTTCCCCCCACTGCAAAAAGTCTCTGAGTGCATAGTGTTCTTTCCTGACACATTTTTTCAGTAGAGTGCTCTATGACTGTTGGTATCATGAGATTTCTTACAAAAAGAAAAAACTTCTACACTGACCTGTACCTCAAGGGTTTTTCAATAAACCCCAGAAAATCCCTATAGAAGTCGAAGTATCTCATTGTCAAAAATACAATAAATTTCTGCACAAAAACTGTAATACTTTGAATTACTGCCTGCCCAGATTCTTATCTGCCAGCAAAAAAATGATAAAATAATCAATACTTTTCATTTTCAAAAATTCTTAGCAATAGAGAGATAACATTTTGTTCTACTTTATTTAATTTTATTTTACAGAGAAACTGTTGGCCTCAGATAATGCCATAATAACAATTCTTTGTACTTGGATTCCAAAAGTACCACAGAATCAAAGAGTCAGATACATACCCTGGCATAAATCTGTTTAGCTTCATGGACTTCAATTCTATGAGACTATGGTTCACTTCCATGGAAGACTTGCCTGAAAATCTCGGTTTAACCACAAATTTCCAGGCCTTAAAACTTTTTAGGGCCTTAAAACTGTACTGACAACCAAGTCAAATAGTGATGAAAATACCTTTCTTAAACCTTACAGGCATTTCCTGGCAACATTCTTGCTTAGTATAATTTTATGTAGGTCAAGATAATTACATACTGAGAAGATCATGTTGCCTATGAATAGGCACCCAGTGCATCTTCACTACCCTTTAATCTCTGTGACACATGCATGAGACTTTCATAGACGATAAAAAATTTACCAGAGACGTATGTCCGTCTGCAAACAGTCTGGGTGAAGGGAAAAAGCTTAAGGTGCATGAAAATGTCAATAGGTGTTGACACTTGCATAAGAGACTTGTACCTTCAACATGTATGTGATCAAAGGAGAATGAGTTGGACATGGGGTGGGGGTGTTAATCTGGAGCTAAGTATATCTCTGGAACATTAATTAACCCCATTAGGAAACCATTTAGCTTCCTAAATATCATAATATGCAATTTGGAAGGGATGACCTAAATTCACATGAGTCCACAGCAAAATTCACATGAGTCCACAGCAAAACTACTAATAGATTTTGGGAAACCTGGATCCTCTTTTGAGTATTTTAATCTGTCAGTGTTCAATGTGGCAAAAACCCAGACTCCTGTCAGTCCAAGAAGCAACTGGGTATTAGACAGAAATATATTTAATTGGTATATTCTGGTTTCACTCCAAAAACAGTGGTTATCTGAGTTCAGCCTAAAAGATGAATGAAGGTTGAAGTAACCGGTTAAGTTTTTGTCTGTTTGTTTGTTTGTTTTTACATCAGTGTTTAATGGTCACAAAGCAATAACGTTTTCACAACATTGCTGAGTATTACTTTGTCTTTATTAGCATGTTTTTTTTTAAGGTTTCTAGTTCTTTAGACATCAATAGTTTGATTTAAACAGGAAATCTAAGAAAACCTGTTCCCCACCCTAAATATTTTACATTAGAACAAAAGAAGTTGCCAATACAAAATGCTGATCCAATGAGAGAGAGAGAATTTTCAAGATTTGGGATAGAAACCTTGTTGATGTCCAAGGATATGCATATGGAATATCATGAGTGATATGAGGAGGTTTGCTTTAAGTATGGCAGAAGGTTCAAGTTCGATATGCCATAACAAGTGGCATAGGGAGCTAATAATGTGCAGGGGACTGAGTCTTTTACATGCAAGCAACTACCCTGATTACCAGGTTATTTCAGGATGAACACCACTGCTTCTGTTTTGTATTTTTTAATTAATACTAACATTCTGAAATGAACCTGGTCTCATTCTTAAAAATAAATCCAATAAATTTGAAATGACCTCCCAACATCATTTCTTCCTGCCCTCCCCACAATTATACAATTATCCAGGACTTTTGTTAATTGAAATTTAATGAAAATATATGGGGTGAGAGGGAGGGGGAAGGAGGGGGGGGGGGGGGGGGACGAGGGGGAGAAAAAGAAAATGAAAAAGAAAAAAAAAAGAGAAGAGAGAGAGAGAGAACCTTTGTTAAGTCTGCCTTCAGTGAATCCGGCATTTTTATTATTATATTCTGAAAACATAACCTTACAGTAATTCCTCTCACTCCCAGAAGAAGGCTTTATTCTAAGTCCTTGTGCTGTCCATCAGTAGAAAGCCCAGTCATAGATAAGTGTTTACAAGTAGTCACTTCACCTTTGCATCATGTATATGTTTCATTCATGGCAGTCAAAAACTTGTGCTTCCATGACAGCATGGGTATTTGATTTTGACCATGAAGCTAATCCAACCCCAGGGCTGTATCCTTGACTATGACAGACACTGTTTCCTAGCTGATTCTCTGTCATTCTTCTGTATTTCTATTTTATTTTATTTTATTTTATTTTTTAATCAGCTTGTCCTTATTTTCCCCTTGGGAAGACTGGGCAGTCGATGCCAATCAATCACTAAGGGAGCTCTCGTCCTATCAACACAATTTTAGAAACACTCAGTGTTATCTGAAATTTTGAATAAGACCTTCTTCCATTTATGTTGTTGCTCCAGTAACAAATGCACATAAGATATGTGGAAAAGTGATACTCAGAAAAAAATGAGGTGATATCTCAGTATCATTGTGCTCAAAGTATCTTGCTCTATATTATTAAAGAATTTGTTTACAGTATCAATTTACAATATCAAGGGTCCTCCTCATCTAATCCTAATATTTCATCCAGGTTGTTGTCCAGCCAGGTTTCTGGTTCAAGATTAGACAAGATATCCTCATGTGAAACAGGAAGCTAAAAATCTGGAAGGGGGCATTTTGTTTAGGTCACCTTTGGCTTGAAGATTAATACTGGATGTGGTACAGACATGCTTTTATTCTTCAGTGTTAGGTGAAGACTAAGTGAAATAGATAGCTGGTGTTCATCTTCCTTCTATCCTGCACTTGTCCAGTTCTGCAGAGAGAGAACAGAAATAAATTTTATTTTATTTTATTTTATTAATACCTTTCTTTAAAAAAACAAACAAACAACAACAAAAAAAAAACTTGTAGCACCTTTTCACAATAATATTCTTCTTGAATATACATGAATTGCCTTCAAGCAATTAGTCCAGTCTGCTGATCCTTATTGAAATAATCCCTAACTTTCAGCAGTAAAAGTCTGCTGTGTAGGTAGATTCTATATCATTTAGATGACAATGTTGTAAGCCATGCATCATCCCCCTGGACTGGAAGAAAGTAACTCAACTTATGATCAGTGAATGACTGATATTGCATCCAAAACTGGAAAGTGATTTTTGAAACATTTTAAGAGCTTTGTTTTGAAACATACATGTTCGTTTATGGTTGACAACTACATGCCAACACATTCAGGAAGGTGGCCATTTTTGTTAGTCCTTGTCATCAGAAACAGTCAAAAGCCACCTCTTAGCTTCTGTCAGTGCCTAGATTAAATGTTTTTAATTCTAACAGTAAAATGTGGATCTTACTAAAGTTAGGGCATATTGCTTACTGAAATATATAGCTCTTTTTTCTGATCTTGTATAATGCTTCAGAGTAACCTGCAG
>CM021797.1:5455690-5476203 GCA_011076525.1 Nettapus auritus | reverse complement strand
ATTTTTTTTTTTTTTTTTTTTTTTTTTTTTTTTTTTTTTTTATGCTTTGTTCACTCCCTCTCTTTTCTCTCTTGTTAGCTGCCACACAAAGCCATTTTTTTTCAGAAAACAGAATGGTCATCATTGGACTGATAATTATGTTGTCTGTACTCACAAAAATTGTATTGAGATCTACAAGATTTGACCTTGCTTTGTGTTTCACAGTCACTGTGGTGGCTCAGATTTTGGACCTCAGCATACCAAATCATGTGAACATCTGCTATTTTCTGCAATGAAACTGCTATTCTAGACCATTTGATCCAAATCAATTTGATCCAGTTTGACTCTATGCAGACTACTGCAATTGCCACTGTACACCACAGTGTTTATTGACTTCTGGTACAGAGGCCAAATGGCATCTGCCTCCTAAAGATGATCCCGTTTCTCACCTCCACTGGTGTGAACAGAAACCAAGTGCTTTGTTTGGGTCAGATTCTGTGATGAATTATAATCTTGCTCTTTAACGTCCATGCAACCATATATGTCTGCACATGGTGTCTGGAAGCAGCTCTGCATGTGCTATAGGCTGATTTTATCAACTGTTTTCTTATAAAATTTTTAAGAATTCAGTTGTATGAACCCAAAATAATAATGCAATGACAATGTTAAAAATAAATCCAGCATCTGTAAGCTGAAAGATTTTGCCTCATCCATATTTCTACAGAGCTTGGACTGCAATATATGATTTTGAACTTATCTGTGTAATTGTAAGCCAGTATATAAAGTACATGGTCATGCTTAGAATACAGTTTATTTTTTTAAAGTAACTCTTAAGTGACTGTTTCAAAAACTGCAGTAAACAGTTTTGTAATTATTAACTTCTGAATACAGACTTTAATAACACTGAAATATCAAGAAAGAATCTTATTTTACTAGGTTTTACCATACCTCTTAGGAAAATCACTTTCAAATTCATAAAATGAACAATATTCATAAAATTCAAAGGAAATTTGTTGTAGATGTATAATTTAACACATATGTGAAAAGATTCAAATAGTTACTTGTAGAAAAGGGAAGCAGAAGTTGTTTTGTTCTAAAATTTTGTTCAGCATTTATCTCAGAAGAAAGCCAAAATAGAGGCCACCACACTTGAGACTCTAAGATAGCCAGATAGGTCTTATTATTCATTTATATTGCATTACATATCATAGCACACCTTCAAAACTGGGTGTAAAGAACTGTTCCTTCTACAAGAAGATGCAGACTGATAATAAAATTTAATAATTACTTTTCTAGAGTATCTTTCTCATCCAATTAACAGGCCATTACTGTCAAATACTCATGACTTAGGCTATGTGACATAGTGTACTAGACTGATTTAAAAATGGTATTAAAGAAAAATTCAGATTTTTTTCAGCTTATTTATGAGGTGTGATTTCATGTGCATGGAATCCTAGAATCATAGAATCATTCAGGTTGGAAAAGACCTCTAAGATCAGCTACTTCAACCTTTAACCTAGTACTGAAATCCACCACTAAACCATGCTACTAAGTTCTACATCTACACGTTTATTGAATACCTCCAGGGACGGTGACCCAACTACTTCCCTAGTCAGCCTATTCCAATTCCACACAACTCTTTCAATAAACAAATTTCTCCTAACATCCAACCTAAATCTCCCCTGGAACAACTTGAGGCTATTTTCCCTCATCTTATCTCTTGGTGTGATGTGTGCATGTTGTGGCTTTTGTGGCATCAACAATGTCCTGTGCATTTATGATTATGGCACTTGTACTACCCCAAGTCACTTTAGACTAAAATCCAGATGCAGGCTGAGATGAGCCCGATGTCAAAATCAAATTGACTGGGGCCATTTGAAGAGATTCAGCATTATATCCAAAGGTCCACTGTAGTCACCACCATAGGCTACTGGCTAGAAAGATGTTAACATGCAAGAAATTCAATATCTCTACCTCAAAAGCAAAGGTATAGTAAACTACTCTATTTTGAATACTGAGTGAGACAAACTTCTGTCTCAAACATAGACAGCTGAACTGTTAATCAAGTCTGGCTTTAACATAAAGTTTATGTAAATATTATGAATGCCAAAAGCCTCCAAAAACTGCCTAAGTTAGTTTCTCTTAAAATAAATAAATAAATAAATAAATAAAATAAAATAAAATAAAATAAAAATCCTCCTTTGTTTCAGCACCTTCTGCTTAAGCATTTCAGCATATTGCATTATGCACGCTGTGAAATTTGGATGTGTAAATCTTCCCTCTGCACAGTCCCTGTTTTTTTGTTTATAAAAAATAGAGTGTAAAGGGACATAAAACGTAAGTGAATCAAGCCCTCAGCTAGCATTTAATTGATAAGAACTAAAGCTAATATTAGATAACAAATAAATGGTCTGTTGCACAGGCATTTAATTAAACACCAAATTAATGCAGTAATGACCTACTGGAACTAACAGCCAGAAATGCTTTACTGCAGGCAAGCATCTGGAATGCTTCACCTTTTTTTTTTTTTTTTTTTTTTTTTTTTTTTTCTCCTGAATAAATACATTGAAAAGACATACATCCTTTTTTAATAGTTTGTCCGGAGAACTTAAGTTTCGTCCTTAACCAAGTGACACCCTGACCTAATTGGACATCAAAATATCTTCTCAAACACCTCTTTCCTCATAGGCCTGGCAAACAAAGAGTAAGTTGGTGTTTATTTCCCTTCCTCCCTACATCTTCCTTCTGCATCATTATCTAGTTGAAACCCAGCCCTGTACACCTTGGGTGATTACACACTACCCAAAACATTAATTGCGGACAGTACTTTGGATAATGGTCTCAGGTAAGAAGCCTATCACACTGTTGAGAAGGCGCAGAATTCAATACATTTCTTTATCTGTACAAGTCCATGTCTATAAAAGTGCTTTTGATAATATCGCAGAATATCTGAGAGGTGTGGGAGATTAAGTTTGCTCAGACCTACTCAAAAGGCTTTCTGTCAGTCCTCTCTCCCAGCCAAATATGCAAGAGACTATTTAAGAAGGTCTTAGTCATGAACTCGCCATCCTCTTCTATGTTGTTGTATTAGACTATCCCCACAGTACACACTAAACTATTGGGGTTAACAGTATGTGTATTACTGAGCACAGATTAATCCCACTTGGCTCTGGATGTTGAACTGAGATGTCAGGTTTCCTCTGCAGTCTGTGGAAAGCAGCTATCCACCTCCCTAGAGGCTGGTTCCAGGCTTGGGTGAGCTCCACCTCTCCCTCATAGTGGTGCCTTGCTCTCCCCATGGGCTGTAGAAGGCTCCTACATGGCCCATCCCTTTCCCAGCTAAATACCAATGGTTAGACTGGAAGTGTCAAGTCTCACACGTCTTTCCAGAAAAAAACTACCTTTTTTTTTTTTTTTTTGTGATTATTAAAGTAGATTAGTTCTCTAGAGATCCAGCTTCTAAGTCACTCTTGTCTCAGTTTCAAAATACTCTAATTTCTTTCTTTTTTCTTTTTATTTTTTTTTTTTTTTTATTATTTTTTTAAAAAAAAAAAAAAAAAAAAAAAAAGGGAGATCCCCGATCCCCATATGGAACAGGTACCTTTGTCTGTCCCATTGCAACACTATTTGAGTTCAAACATCCATGTAACTCTATGAGGTAAGCAATGAGGCAATGCTATTGCTTCAGCTGTTACCTTACTAATTATGACCTGAATGATAGAGGAAGTGAAGGAACAAGTTCAATTTCAATGTATTCCCACAGTTCACATAGGATATAATGAAAGTTAGGTGCATAATTTATTCTAAGGACTTGGAGCTAAATTTAAATATCTCACAGTGCATGTACAGAGCAGATGTGGGCCATAGCTATCAAAACATGCTACTCGTTAGATTGCATCTTGTCTTTAGAAGTGGTTTTCTATCACCAGGTTTTACCTCTTTATCTAGCTATGGGTTACACAGTCTGGGGTAGAAACAGAATCAGTCTTACATTAGTATGTCTGATGTTCTCACTGTCAGATTTTAAATTCATCAGACTAAAATTAAAAAAAAAAATAAAATAAAAAAAAATGTAACTGTAATGTGCTCCCCGCCTGGAGGATGGCCAGTTTTGGGATGAGACTTTGCATATCTATATTACAAATCTACATTTGACAAAGAGATATAGATTTGTTGTATTATCAATCACATTCTATTCAAAATATTCAACAAAGTCTAGAACAACATTCATTTCACCTTAAAACAGAAGCATATATTTGGAGAGCTCAGTAATGCCCTAAACCGTCATTGTCCATATTCACTATATCTTTTTTGCCTATGGCTTAGACTGGAAACCTGAATTTAAGTAAACTTATTAAAATCTTGGTTTTAGCATAATAGTTATCCTAGCAATTACAAGAATACTAATAATAGTAACAATAATAAAGAGTTCCATAAGAGATCTGCAAAGGAATTGAAGAGCTTTTTAATGATCTAGTTTGTGGCTGTTTGTTGAATGAATCTTCCAGATTGTGCCTGGGCATTATGTGCTGCTGAACACATTTTTTGTCTTCAAAAAAGGGAGTGGGGTGGGGGAGGAGGGTGCCTGTTTTTCTGAATAAACCTGAGACCTTTACTTGCCATTACAGACATCTTATAAGAAGTAAGAGCTGACATCAGAACCTTTGACAGATGACAAGGGAAATGATGATCTAGTTACTTAAATTCCTCGTTTCTGGTACAAACCTTCTGTATGTTTTTCCCGTTCTCCAGGGCTCAGAACTAGCAATATTCATTGAAAAAGTTATTCCGTGCTGTAAAGAAAAGAGTAACTTTTCAAAATTTGGTGACAATACTTTGTTATATGGCTAAATACACATACAAACACATCTATGGAAAACTATGTTTTCTTATGCACACTTCAGGCAAATTTTATTCCAATTTATAGACACTTATACTTTATTGTCATCATTTTCTTGCTTGGCTTGAGAGCATTTATACTGATATAAGTAATGGAAAGTCTTCTGAACGAGGAATTTTTATTTTATTTATTTTTATTTTTATTTTTTTTTTGCTAAGGCAATAGGTAAAGTACTAGCCATACCTTCTTTAAACAGAAGTAGAGGTAACATCTCCCAATCTCCCACACTGAACAGTACTAATTAGTTCATTAAACATCCCAGCATCCCTGTGGGTTGGGTATATTTTTTATTATCCCCAAGTTAGCAGGCAGGTAGACTTGACTAGCTCAAAGACACACTTATGGTAAATGAAGGAACTCTAACGCCTACTCCTTTGTTCTAGTGGGTAAACAGGCAATAGTTCAAAGCAGCTTTAGCTCTGTCTCCCATTATCTTTGTTATTCTCTGTGTGTCACATGGCAATGAAACAATAATGCAAGAAGTTACTTGTTTAGTGGTGAACAAGGGAATTGTTAAAAGAAGGTAGTTTCCTGTTATAATAAAGGAAGTATAATAAAGGAATCCAAAACTATGTTTTCTCTCTCTTTGTGACTATACAGAGTTCTGACTGAGTCTCCTTTACATACATGCAACTTCTCCTATAAGGCTTGTAAATACAGTTTTAAGGAGAGCACGGTGTGACTTTGAGGGCAAACCTGATGCAGTCTGCATTGTACACGTGTACACAGTATATGAGTTGTAAGTGCTAAGGATAAGGCATCTGGAATTTGAAGTTCAGATGGCTCAGAACCAGATTGAGCTCATAAAATGAACATTACCATGGCCACAAAACTAACTGAGGTAATCATGTACTACTTAGACAAGCAGTAGCATTGTCCTTTGTGAAGGGCTTTGGAATGCTCAAGTCAAGTATAGTTGCATAAAGACTGGGGATATTGCACCCAGAGAAATCCCCAACAACCAATTGAATCATTAACTAATTTCATTGCAACAATACCTACTATCACATTTGATAAACAGTTTAATTTCAAGGAAGAAAAGCAAAAGTAAAAAATAAAACAAACACCCAAATACTCAAACTGAAAAAAAGGAAAAAAAAAAAAAAAAAAAAAAAAAAAAAAAGAAAAGAAAAGATGTTGTCTGCCAACAAAAACAGTTCAGAAATGAAAAGTAGACAAGATCAATTCAAGAACTTCAGAGAAGAGGAATGGGAAATGAAAGGTTCTGCTGCTTTCCCTGTTCACACACTGTGTTTGGGTTAAAACACGGTTGGTTATTGAATTTAGGATTTAATAAAACTTGGTAGTAATTTGTAGCTATGCAAAGAGAAACAAAGAACTTTTACTAAGCTTCATTCTTCATTGTGAACAGTCACTTATAGCAATGATAATGGTCATTTTTCACAGAATCACAGAAAGTCTAGGTTGGAAGAGACCTACAAGATCACCAGTCCAACCTCTGACCTAACACTAACAAATCATCCCCTAAACCATATCCCTAAGCTCTACATCTAAACGTCTTTTAAAGACCTCCAGGGATGGGGACTCAACCACTTCCCTGGGAAGCCTATTCCAGTGCCTAACAACCCTTTCTGTAAAGAAGTTCTTCCTAATATCCAACCTAAACCTCCCCTGCTGCAACTTTAGCCTATTCCCCCCCATCCTGTCACCAGGCACATGGGAGAACAGACCAACCGCCACCTCGCTACAGCCTCCTTTCAGGTACCTGTAGAGTGCAATAAGGTAGCCCCTGAGCCTCCTCTTCTCCAGGCTAAATAGTCCCAGCTCCCTCAGACGCTCCTCATAAGACCCTTCACCAGCTTCGTAGCCCTTCTCTGGACTCGCTCAAGCCCCTCCATGTCCTTCTTGTAGTGAGGGGCCCAAAACTGAACACAGTACTCGAGGTGCGGCCTCACCAGAGCCGAGTACAGGGGGACAATCACATCCCTGGACCTGCTGGCCACGCTGTTTCTTATGCAAGCCAGGATGCTGTTGGCCTTCTTGGCCACCTGAGCACACTGCTGGCTCATATTCAGCCGACTATCAACTATCACTCCCAGGTCCTTCTCTGCCTGGCAGCTTTCTACCTACACATCTCCCAGCCTGTAGCTCTGCTTGGGGTTGTTGTGCCCCAGGTGCAGAACCCGGCACTTGGCCTTGTTGAACTTCATACCGTTGGCCTCGGCCCATCAGTCCAGCCTATCCAGATCTTCCAGCAGAGCCTTCCTACCCTCGAGCAGGTTGACACACGCACCTAACTTGGTGTTGTCTGCAAACTTACTGAGGGTGCACTCAATGCCCTCGTCCAGATCATTGATGAAGATATTAAAGAGGACCGGCCCCAGCACCGAGCCCTAGGGAACGCCACTAGTGACAGGCCTCCAACTGGATTTGACTCCATTTACCAGGACTCTTTGGGCCCGGCCATCCAGCCAGTTTCTAACCCAACGAAGCATGCGCCAGTCCAAGCCATGGGCAGCCGGTTTCCTGAGGAGAATGCTGTGGGGAACGATGTCAAATGCCTTACTGAAGTCAAGGTAGACCATGTCCACAGCCTTTCCCTCATCCACTAAGAGTGTCACCTTGTCATAAAAGGAGATCAGGTTCGTCAAGCAGGATGGACCTACCCTTCACAAACCCATGCTGACTAGGCCTGATCGCCTGCTTACCCTGCAAGTGCTGCATGATGACACCCAGGATAATCTGCTCCATGAGCTTCCCTGGCACTGATGTTAAACTGATGGCACTGATGTTAAACTGATGGCACTTCCCTGGCACTGATGTTATTTTGCTCATATATGAACATATATGAATCTATATCTTATCCAAAATATCCAAGTAATGATTTGAGTGAGTATTCCTGATATATAAAATTAACCCAAGGGATAATCTCATCTCTGTGTAACTCAGCTCCTGCTTTGTTAGGCTGGACAAGGCTCATAATGTAGTATTTATTAGAAAAAGCTGAGAGTATAGAAAGGTGATATCATTTTTTTTCCCAGTATTTAAACAGACTAAGGAATATATACTGAAAAACTGACAAAAGCTAATGCGTGAAACACAATATGCCTGAGTAATTTCAGCCATTTCATTTAAGGTCAGATGTCTCCTGAGGAAAAACAGATTTCTTAAACATGAACTGAGTGAGTTAAGGCAATTCATTGAGTTATTTTCTGAGTCACACTAAGGTAAGAATAATTTTTTACATAAGCAATTGTTGAGGATGCCCAAATGATCTGCTGGTCAATTTGAGTACTGATGCATGACTGTCATGTAAGTTCAGATTGTATTTGAGCTAACTGTAGGGTAGGTAATAAAACTAAGGATAAATCTCCAAAGCTATGCTCGGATGGTCCTAATGAGAACTTGAAACTTTGGTCAAAGAGAAGATTTTTCCTTTTTAATCACCTCAACAAAATACTTTGCTACTCATTGAATATGATTTTCTTATACAGCAAATAAAAGGTTTGCATAATAATTGGGCTTTTATGTTCCTCTAAGAAAGAATGTTCTCATCACAAGGGAGGGCAACAATTCATCCTGTACCATTGACACCTAGTTTTCAGGTGAGCCCATCTTTTTAGTTTCTGCTGCATTCAACACATCACAGAAACTTTTCAAACCTGTTGAATTACATGTCATACTTCACTCTGGTGAAATGAGGAAAACATAGAAACATCTACATATCCATATTTTAAAGACGAAGGTAGGAATAAAAACATAGGTTGGAATTTCAGTTTGTTTGTAAAAGTGTGATAAACACAAAAAGAAAGGAATTAAGGCAGATATCTTTTTCTTATTGTGACCAGTTTATTATGCTATTAATAATTCTCCACTTGCCAAAAGGAGAGTACCTGCTTAATGAACATGTACTAAATGCTCATTTTTTTTTTCTATATGAAGCAAAGAACAGTCTCATGATATGTTTATGACATATTATTCAACTTTTATTTTGAAGACAGAATAATTTACTTCTTCACAAGCTTTTCAGTAGTTCCCATCAATACACCATCTGTCTGCTTTGTAGGCATGAATAAATTTATATTTTTAACAAAGCTGCCAATGTGCTGTATAGGTGAGCATATTGAGGCATGAAGAAATTAGCTGAAAAATGTTATCTGATTTTGAGGGCTGAGTTTGATAACAGAGCAACATGACCAAGTCTTTCCCCGCACCCCTTTTTATCATTGTTAAAACTATTTCTGGGAGCTTCTTATCCAGTCTCCACCTTTCCTGTTCTGCAGGTCAGAGGCTACCCCATGAAGGGGGATGAAATGGGAGCTAAGAGTAAACAAGACCAGGTCCAAGCCGAAATGTCTTTCCTGGGTCAAGGACTGGTGTTAGGTAGGGATCCTGGGTGGGGCTGGTCAGGACCTTGAAGGCCTATGAGTGCCCTGAGAGTCCTGATATCAGGTTGTGAGGCATTCTTCCCATCAATTTCTGCTTTTCAGACACCCTTTACACAATGTATTTCAGTTTGCTCCTTGCTACTGAATCTGCCCAAACAGACTCAACACCTGTCTGCCCCAGACACATGCAGTCTCCTATATTTTAACCCAGACTTCACAACCAGTCATGGCTCTTTGAACTCATGATATCCTCCAGTCTGGCTTTACGTCCCTATATACTACAATTCTCTACCATGCCAAAGCCGTGACAAATTGCCATCTTCTTACACCTCCAATTCCAGATCAGCCAACTTCTCAAGTTAACAAAATATATTTCCTCCATTTTGGTAAGCCTTTTTTCTCTGCATCCAGATAAGAACGTGCTTGAATACCTCAGGTCAAGACAAAATATGTGATTATTGTAACAGCTATTCTAAGATATCTTGTTTGCTAAGCAAACATAACTCCATTTTGGAAAGACCTATAATCAGTAACAGAAATTTCATAAGATCTCACACACATAATAGACATGAAAAAATATATTTGGTAGCCACATAGCATGGAATACTTCAAATTGATCGTCAAAATTGTCAAAATTATTATGAAAATTGTGTGGAGTCTTTAAAGTAAGGTCTACTGTCAGCCTCACTTAGAATATTTTAACCAGAGATCCCTATTGTTTCTAGACTAAGTTCTATATTTAATGTCTAGGATAAACAAAGTATGAATTATGCATACATTACATGACATACAACATCCCCAGTTATATTTAGACCAGTATCTTTCCTTAATCTGGATTTATACATTAACAAACTAAAACTTTAGAAGATTATGCTCAGGATTTTCATGTATTCATGCATAAATTTGGATATTTAAATCAGTGTTTAAACAGCTAAAATATATGTCTGCTTTTCAAGAGTTCTGAGCACACCATTTCCCCAGTCTTCTCTGCAGAATTTATGTATAGGATACTACTTGTTTGCATTTTTGGTTAACAATAAATTCTGAAAAAACACAGCTTTATGAAGTCTAAAGTTAATTATGAAGTCAAGACAAATTTGGAGAATAACTTCAGTCCAAAAATGGAACAGAAAATAAAGTACTACAAAGGTTAAACCAATTTGATAAAGTTTTGTGTATGTTTCTTTGTTTTTCTTTTTTAAATGGCTTTTTAAATTTACTATTGACCTACTATAAAATTAAAGTAAAAGGACTCTAAATAAAGTTATGTTTCATCATCATCATCATCATCATCATCTTGCAAACCAAATAGCTGGGAGTAATGGGTGGACTTGCAGATTATTTTTCACTAAAAATAAAATGTATTTATTTAGTCATAATATGTTTTTTTTCCTTTTTTTTTTTTTTAATTTTAATGCAGCAAATGAAATTTTCCTTACTTTCATAATTCTCATCTTTCATCTAAAAATTGGGTGCTGTTTTAAAAAGGACATATTCAGAAGCATGCCAGCATTTGAAATGCTGCTGTTTTATCTTCAGAAAAGTGTGTGGCAGCAATAATTACCTGAATTTGATGATCTGCATAGATAACACCATTACATTATTCTGTCAGTGACAAAAGCAGTGCCCCCACAGTACCCTGTGAAATGTCCCATTGCAATAATATCAAGCTGTCATGATTTAGTAAAATGCAGATTTGTTTCACTGTCATTCTTTGGATACTAATCAGGAAAATCTAAACAGTGATTATGAAAATAAAATAATAAAAATAAAAAAAAGTTTCCTGTGCTGCAGAACAAAGAAAACACAGACTCAGGCTGTAGGGAAGGTTGCTTCCGGAACTCATTTTAGAATAGGTGAGTCTTTGGAATAAGAAGAGTATCTTAATTCAACAAGCAACGGAAAGAAAAAATGACACAATATTTTTAAAGGCAGACACTTTTTTTTTTTTTTTTTTTTTTTTTTTTTTTTTTTTCTTAAATTGATGCCTTGAGTTGTCTTCCTGACATGATGCTGTAGTGTCTTTTCTCCTGCTTGACTAGACAGATAGGCCATGTCTCATCTACTGTGACTGCTGTTATATGGTATTTATTTTGCAGTCACTACACATGATCTGGCTTAATCTCTGTGGGCAGCACTGAATTCTATTAATCCACCTCTCCAGTCAGAGAAAGGTACTGATTCACCTGAATGCCTATATTCCAAATGTACAGTAACTGACCCATTAAGCTGTTCATGGAAAGCCTAAGAAAAATAGTATCAGAATTAGAAAGAATTCAAAGTTGTCAGGTAAAAAACACTTGAGGAAAAGTTCAAAAACTATTGGAATGTTGGACACTATAATTAATTTAACACTGTGGTAATGTAAGCATAATTTGCATACATTCCTTCAGAAGGAATTGCAGCATGACAAATATTTCAAGCAAAGTGAATTTTATTTTCCTTAAGCATTTGCTTTCCCATTTTGGGGATATCCTAACTGATATGCAGCAGAAAGTCATAACTTCAAATAAGACAGGAACAGAGCCAAAATGCCATAACTTGATTATGAATGAAATGCCATCTGGATTCCACATTCAGTTTGATCAAAAAAAGTCACTAGAACTCTCCTTCCCTCTGTATCTATCTATAAAGCTAGACAATGGTGATAAAAATGTCCTTCCAATAAGGTCATTTATTTATTTATTTATTGGGTAAAATTTCAACCTCTGTTGGAGGTTGAAATTATATAAATTATTATATTGAAATTATATATATTCCTCCAGATATATAGCCTTCTTTTGCAGAGAGCACTGTATGGACCAGATACTTTAGTTGAACTGGTTTGCCATTTTCTAGCTCAGCTTGCTATTCTCTGACAACTTCTCACAAACTATTTTTTACAAAGTATTTTGTGTTAAATTGTAAATTCATCCTTTGCTGAAAAATCCTTATATTTATTCTTGTTCTTAGACCTTCCATGTTATTCCTGTGTCTCATCTCACTTTGCAGAGCCTCAAGTGTCTCACTAAACTTTTCAAAGGCATCACAGCATATTTTTGCAGGGACCCTTTTCTCTTTTCCATGTACATTTATGATATCCTCTCTTTAAGATTCCCTTTCCGTGCCCACTAGAAGACGATCTTGAACTTGTCCACAGCTATTTCTAATTTGTCTGATCTTCATCAGTCAGTTTAAAGGAGCATAAAATGTCATCTGCCTCATCCGTCACCATGTGTGTATTAATGTATTTATCTGATTCACTTCCTCTTGCTCATCTAGGCTTGATGCAATTCTGAATCTTTCAGATCTCCTAATTTATTTCAGTCACTCTTCAGGCTTACTGAAGTTGAATTTCTCAGGTGGACTAGTCTGAAATGATGCTATGCTCTAGCAGTTCTATAAGCAATTATCATCTTAATAGCCTGTAAACCCTGTTTTGTACACTCTCTTTTGGTCTGCAGTCAGGCAAAGAATCTGTTTACCCCCAAAATTCTTTCCTTTCTTTGTGGATGCAGAAAAAGAAGTAAAGCAAACAAGCAAATAAACACACAAACAAATAAAAATGAGATTGTTTGGCAGAGCTACCATATTAGATTTACATGAATGTTGATTCTTTGGCCATGTCACTTTGCTATGGACAAACCACACTTGGATCTGCAACTGTGATCGGTGGTGACTGATCCATTATATTTCAGATAAACTGAAGAGTACACCCGGCTTAAATAGTCACTAAATGACCTAGCTCTTTCTCTCAAAGTTCAGTTCAAGTTGAGTTCAAACTTGCATGAAGTTATAGAAAAATTTCACTGTTTTTTTCTTTCACTCTTTGCCATTCTGACTTAGGTCAAAGGACCTGGTATAATAAATGGGTCTTGCATCTCACCTGAATATAGGAGACTGAGACTTAGGTGCTAAACCTAAACCACTGCTAAGGCAATTTTTATAGTCATAAGAAATTGACTCAAACAGCTCTAGAGAATGAATTAGAAAGACCTAGACAGAAGGAGCCTCAGCACTTAGTTCTGAATAAGAAGGGATAGGATTAATTTGATTAAATATGAGTTTATGAAGTATATGTGTCTTTATATAAAGAAGTCACCATATGTTCTTTTTATATTCAGTATAGGTTTAAGCAACATATTTGATATTTATTTTGAGGAATTCTTCATTCCACCTTAAACTGAAAGCCTGTATTTGGTCACCTGGCCTGTGCTGTAGTTTCTACGAGCTGTATTGACTAAATCCCCATTTATTTGTTTACACATAAAGATTTGATGTTAAGTGAGACAGATCCCCTCCTTACAGAACTGAGCAATTGAAAAAATATATATATTTTAATTTTTAGAACTACAACCCTGGACTCAAAGCAGATGGGAAATTAAGGTAGGATAGATCTGATTTCCAACATCATCAATTCTGAGAACTTCTCTGTTTTCATCAGCAATCAATTAATGCTAAATAAAGCCTGAAGAAAAGACTAGAAATTACAAGTTTCCATGATTCCAGGGATGATCAAGCCACCTTGCAATTTATTGTTCTCTTTCTTGTCTAGTTAAACCTGGATTCATTCATCTAAATTACATGTTTTCAATAGGATAGAGATTTCTTCCATCTTCCCATCTTGAACATACATAGTGAGAAATACAGATATGGGCTTTAATGCAATTATCAAGACTGAGTAGAGCTCTAGAATATTATAAAAATTTTGGTTACCATCCCTTTTTCCACTCCCCTTGATAGTGCACACCAGAGGGAACTTTCTAGGGTGATTTGGAAAAAATAAAAATAAAAAAATAAAATAAAGAAGAATTTTATTTAAATGCATTTATGATATTGATGCTGGCAATAGAACATGTACCTTCTCTTCCATGTTAACACACCCCTCTTTCTGCAAATTTTATACTTCTACACTGGTGCATCAGCTGAAGATGACCCCTGAGTTTTCATGATATAAAAACAGCCCCTCATGTGAGATTTATTTATAGTGACAGGACATTCGTTGTGCTTGTTTCTCTTTCTGTGTTACACACACAGATTTATTTACAAGTAGAAATACAACAGTGACTACCCTTTGCTGCAGACAGCAGATGAGCTCTGCACTTTATTTAACTGACTTTCTGTCAGCTTCAATTTCTTGACTGCTTGGAACACAGGTTCTGTTGGTCTTTCCAAGGTATCCTTTGATCTTGCTCTGTGTTTGGTTTCCTGCCTTACCCCTTGGGCCTAGGGTTTGCTGCAAGACTCTTTCCCCTACCTCTTTCCTTTGTGTCTTAAAAGAAAACAAGTTTTCTTTCACATGTATTATTTTACAGATTTGTGTGATCACTGTGATCACAGAGGAAGGGGAAATAAGATTTTTTATTACAATGTACATGGACATCAATGTTGCTCCTGTTGGTATAGCTCCACATATTCAGTCATACCAAGAACGAAATCAAAACAAACAATAACAAAAAAATCACTTCACAATTTTAACAGAAGAGAGATCAAGATTTCACTTTTCTTTACAAAAATAGGAGACATTCAATCTTCTGTTGTATCACTTAATGCATAACACAAGACAAAACTGAATGAGGTTTACAGGGGCTGAATTTGCACCAGGCTATCTATATTCTTCTGTAAAGGATGGATTCCCAAGTTTCAAGCCAAAATTAGATCAGACTTAAGGTTATTATCTTTAACACTCTGAGTCCTGTGAAATAATTGTTCTAGTTTTCTGCTGTCTGGTCAACATGTAGCATGTTCACTCAACTTCTCCTGAGCAAAAATTGTCCTGTAAATGTTCAGTAGCAATGAACATGGGAACTCCTTGCTCAGAAAATGTTATCTGGTTGCTTTTTCCAGCATGGTTCAGTGTCCTTCTGTCTGTGCTACCAAAGTAATGTAAAATGATTTAAGCTGAATTCAAATAAAGGTTCTGGTAATAGAAGTGTCAAAATATATATGAGAAAGTGATTCTTTGGGGTTTTGGATCTTCACTAACCAGAAACAAAGAGCACTAGGCATCTCGGCTCCCAGAAAAGAACAAAACAATTTCAGAATTGCCTTACCTTCCAGAAAGAATCCAAGAACACAAAATCAAAAAAACTAATCTCATAAGAAATTAAGACACTTAGAGGGGGTAATTTCCAAAACTATGAAGTTCAATAAGCCTTTAACTTTCTAAATAACTCTTCTCTGAGTTATCTAAATAAGAAAAAACAGATATGCACTTAAATAAATAAATAAATAAATAAATAAATAAATAAAAGGAGAACTTTACTTTTAATTCCTTAAGCAGGAACAAACTGAACAGAGTAGATGTATAGCCCACAACAGTAACCATCTTCTGCTTACCAAACTTGGTTTTGGTACTTTGGTCCCTTCCATACACAGCAGAGATGTATTTGTCCTTAAAGATGTGTGCAGAACCTGAATCATGACCTCTGTGTTATATCAAGCCAGTTTTTGTCCAGCCCTTGCATGAACAAATTAAAAGAATTATGGATATTTGAACAGATGACTGGATATAAAACCAAAGCCAATATTCATTCATTGAGACTAATGAAGTCAAGTAGGGAAGAAGTGATTTTCTTTTGTCCTGCAATGTCAGGTCAGTGGCCTAAAAAAATATATTAGTGCTTTGGGTTCAGTCCATAGGGACTATATAAGTGTATCATAAAACATTCTGGGTACCTCAACAGACATGCTAAAAACTGCCACTCATATTTTTGAGCAGTCGTTGACATTGTATGTCTTTATTTTTTTTATGTAGATGAGAAGATATATTTCCTATACATACAAGACACAAGTGTTGCCTTTTATAACTTAGGGTATACCCTGGCCATGCCTTGACACCTTTCTTCCTATCCCCCATAAGAGAAAACCTGCATAGACAAATGGAAAGAAGCTGCAGAACAACTCCTCCAGATTCTTGATATGCATAATCAGAGTACCAGATCTGTAGGGAACATGACTGAATTGGCACTGGGAACAAATTAGGTTATGGAAATTTGGGAATTCTCAAACACTCCAGAAATCAAAGTGGGAAGTAATCACTGAGTGACATCTCAGAAAATTAGAAAAATCATATTTGGAGAAGACAGTCAAGACAGTTCGAAAAAGAAATGCAGAGTAATGGGGGAAAAAAAAAAATGTATGAAAACACAAAAGCCATGATCTTTGTTTGACGTCAAAGACCAAATTAAGGCTGACTTTATCATTTCTTAAACTTGGCAACAGTTCATGCAGAAATGAAGTTCTTGTAATAGCATATATTACCTTTTCTTTTTCATGCTTTAATTGATTTTTAAGGTACATGTCAAAGTAGGAGACAATTGTCAGTTCATGTGTTAATGCAAAAATATAGGGAAGCCATCCAGCACTCACAATCAAAATTTAATCAACTCTAATAAAAGTGAATTGTATAAGAAAAGATAAAGTAGAAGTTCAAATCTGTCTTCCAAAGATGTTCTGTGTCTCCAGGAAGTCAGTACAGTCAGTATGTAAACTACCTATTTTTCTATACTTAATTATTTCACGGAGAGGTGAGAGGGTTTTGTTCTGTTCTGTTTTAAGGGCAAAACTAGGAAACCTTTTCTTATGGCAAACTTTTTGAAAGCCCAAAGTATGAGCTACAACAACATAAGCTAACATCCCATCTTATAGAATAGTCTGAAGATCGGTATATGATGGCAAATAGTGAGACTGGAGCTCATGTGGACACCCCTTAGTGGCTCTGAACGACCTATTTTGCTTATAGTCAGTAAGCTGTCCGTGTCAGAGCCTTTGATGCAGGTGTGTTTTGTTGACTTTTCTGCGCTCCCAGGCCAAATACCTCTTTTGATGTTTTTCTATGTCTATTCCTACATGTGCAGTGCTTCGCACTAAGACTCTAGTTTCCAAAGATAATAAAAATATTTCTTTATGAAATACTGCTAAACTCTCACATCTAGTTCATGTACCATTACCCCAGAAGACATGATTCTCCAGAGTAAATATAAATTCCACTTATCTGTACTCAATGTGACAAATATTTTACAAAATCCTTTGCCACAACTTCAGTAGCTCTATTAACCCACAATTAATGTAAGCAAGAAGAGTTCATTTTCTGTTCAAACCCCAAAGTTCCCAAGAGCTCTTTGTACAACAGATGTACCGCCTTCTTTTCAGGTATTTTCAGTCTTTGTCTAGGGACTTAAGCAAAACACTTTTGATCCTTATAAATAAAACAGTTCCTTCCAAAAAGCTAAATTCAGTTTACTCCTCATTTTGCTCTCATGCTCTGTGCAGTCCTTTATGATTCTTATTACAAATTCTTATTACAAAGTCTTATCTAATTTTTCAGGTTCTTGTGCAGATCTTTTTTTTTTTTTTTTTTTTTTTTTTTTTTTTTTACCCTTTTCTATTCATATATTTCAGTTTATGCCATTTTCTTTTTTTCTCTCCAAAAGTTGATTTTTGTATTGCTCTTCTCTTTAACTTGATAAATTTTAATGGCTTTTTTTTTTTCTTTCCTAACTTTAGGTCAGAGTGCTCTAGGACTCTTGTCTCACTTTCCACTCTTTGATTTCTTCTGTAATCTGATCTCCCATCGGAAATTCATTGAACTCACTGAAATGATTCCAACCACTCATGCATTTTTGCCTCTGCTCTGTTACAAGAGATCCAAAGTTTCTCTCCAAAGTTTTAAAATTCTTATGTGAAATCAATCCCTTTCAAAAGTTACGTTCTTTCCAAGATCAAAAAAGTCTTCAAATTTCTTTAGTTCTTTCTGAGAGGTAGCTTACATTTCTTCATTCACATGTAGAATATTCAATGAAATTGCTAATAATGCTGGAGTTCACAGCTGCTGCTCTTTGTCCTCTATTCACCTCTTTTTATTCTACTTTTCAGTTTCAGGATGCAGTCATCTATTTGTAACCCTGTCCTATGTAAAATGTAGGTTTTTACATGGTAGTTAATATGCAGTAATAAATTATAGAGACTTTAAATATAACCATGTAATTTATGCAATAAGGTAACAGGTAAACTAAGTTATTGGCCATGTTAGCCATGGGAGAAACCCTGTGAAAGACAGCAGCTTGTATACATAATTTTGTCTGATAACCCAGCAAACTCTCTGCAATTAATCAGAATATTTAATTAGTGAAAAGTTTCAGTTCGAGTCTGGGGTTGAATACCTTTTCACATTTTTATTCTTATGTTCTTGAGGTCTTAAACCAAGAATGACTGAACAGAATCATGAACTTAGGAATTAATGCAAAAACAAGATCACCAGATATCTATGTAGTTTGAAAGACACAGGAAGTTATTATTTTACTTTACTTGGTGTTGTTATATCCTCTATTGAAATACCATTTTCAAGAAATGTGTAAGACAATTGGAGAGAGTCCAAGAAATAGTAACAAGAATGATCAGAGGTCTAGAAAACATGACCTATGAGGAAAGATTGAAAGATTTAGATTTTGTTTGGCTTTAAAAATAGGGATGACTGAGAGGAACATGATAACAATCTATCAGTACATGAAAAGCTGTTGCAAAGGAGAAACAAAAGCTTTGTTCTCCATATCCATGGACTAGAAATAATGGGCTTAATTTTCAGTAAGATTACATTTCCTAATAGGAGAGACACTGAAGCACTACCGTTGATTGCTTAGTAAAGTTGTGGAGCTTTTATCACATGAGATTTTTAAGAACAGTTAACTAAGTATCTGTTAAGAAAAGTATATTTGATTTTATCTTGAGATATATATATATTAGATTATTATTTTTGGATGTTTTGAAAAGTTTCAGGAGTATAGACATCTTGCCAGTTTAAGCCAGCTGAAAATACATCTTTTCATAGGCTACATCTACTTTGCAGGGTGTTTATGCCCCTGAGCATGATCACTGTTTTCCACTACAAGTGGTCCAGTGATATCTACACTGAGCGAAGGCATCCATCCATGTAGGGCCATGTCCACACTATTTGCATGTCTTCTCTGGACACCACCTGTACTCCCATAGCTCTAAGGTATAATTGGCATATTTCTGTTTTATTTCAAGTTTAAAGTATCTGAAATACTGTTGCACACCATTATAGTGGTGTTTTTACAGCACGAAACTGACATTATGTTCCACAGACTGCAGCAAGAAAACACATGGAACTGTCTGACGATGCAAAGGAGAACTGTGTAGGTCAGAGAGACCAAACCAGGAACAGCTTTGAATGAATTACCTAGAGGCACTGGGCTCAGCATGCTCTCTCTCCCAGGTCACTGCTTGGTTTTATCTCTGAGGGAAAAAAATTGGAGAGTTTCATTACCAATCCAGAAAGTAACTCAACAGTCATGGTGAGCAGATGATGTGAGAAACTGGCCCCAAGTATTCTACTAGGAACTGCTTTATTTATCTTTATGGGCATAATTTTCAATGACTTCTATGGACTGCTTAAAGCCACTCAAAGGTACCCTGAGATCTACAGGTCAAACAAGTTCCACAACGTAAGAAACTAAATTGTGTTTTTGCAGTAGAGAACTAATTTTCTGTATTCAAAGGTAGTTGTGTAGTCACACCAAAGAGAAATGCTGAGTAGATAAGTGGACAGTAGAAGGCCTCACTGTTCCAAAGTAAGGTAGAATTTTGAGAAAAACAGGATGAGCAGTCTGAGAACAGTAAAACAAAGAACACAAGTTCTCAAAATATAAGAGAAAAAAGAAAAAAGAAAAAAAAAAAAAAGGGAAAAAAAAAGGAAAAAAAAACCAAAAAAATAAAAAAAAAAAAAAAGAAAAAAAAAAGCAGAAATTAAAGGGTTGATCAAAAAAAAAAAATAAATTATACATATATGGTATAGTGGAGCATCGACTAACTTGTGAACCTGTAGTACTCAGGCAATGAGGAAACAGGGGTGGTGATTAGGTGTTGGGTAGTAGGGAATAAAAGGCTATGTATGATATGTTTACTATAACGAGCTCCTAATTGGCAGGATACCTGCCATTGCAATCATGAATAAAATAGCTCCACAGAAGATCCTGTATGTAGAAAATTATTGAGATTTTTCTCAGAACAAGATCTTCACCAAGTGTATTCGTAATGATTTCTTCATTCATGTGGTAGAAAAGAATTATGCGTCAAAGTAGACACCATGCCACAGAGGTAGTGAGATGTGTAGCTTGTGGTTATTTGCCTTCATCTCTGACTTTGATGGTTTTCATGTCTGGCTAACTTGTCCTTGTTATCAGTGAAATGATTTTGTTTTCCAGGATCTCTGGGATATAGAAAGTTGCACCCATGTTTTCCTACCCTGTTTTGGGCCTGTTTGTTTGTCTTTTGTTTGTTTGTTT
>CM021797.1:5406847-5425591 GCA_011076525.1 Nettapus auritus | reverse complement strand
TTAAAATCCCTTGGTACACACCCTGCGGCATAAAATTTTATATTTTTTAAAAAAAAAAAAAATATGGGCTTTTTTTTTTTTTTTTTTTTTTTTTTTTTTTTTTTTTTTAAGGCAACAGAGAAGACTGGGCTTTTTGCATTGCCGACGGTTCAAGAACTGACTTTCACCAGTATGAAGGGTGGAAAGGTAAATCAGTAAATAAAACTGGTAAAACTAGAATGAGTTATGAAGGCAAAATATCTTCCATCTATTTGGGATGTCACACAAAAAGGACCTGCCAGAGTATAGCAAACACGAAAATTCAGTAGTCACCCCTACCCATATGTATAAAGACAGGGCTCTGTTTCTGAACTTCATAAGCAGTACGGCGAAGCGCAAAAGTGACTTCCCAAGCATATGATCCCACTACGAATAAAGTTTGTATAGCTAAGACTGGTTGTTTTGTGACCCTTCTACCTGCTAGAATTTACACTGCCCTCTCCTCATCTCTGATTTAATTTTGAAGAGCACACAATGAGTTCTTCACAAAGAGGCATTTAAAAGGTTAACAGGGGAGAGGAACACTAATAAAGCCTTCTTTGTGTTTTATTCTGTCATGTGGGCTAGCTGTCCCCCAGCCTATTCAGTCTGAAATGGCATCAATGCTCCATAGAGACCAATTCATCCTCCTGTTCCTGAAGTGCAAACAATTCATAGAATAAAACAGCACCAGAAAGCGAGAGGAAAATCTCTGTGGGGCTGCCAAGAGCCTAGCTTCATGCGGTGAAATCGCCAGACTTCAAAACAGGAAGGAAGGGTGGTTAACTCAGGCCTCGATTGATGGTTAAGGCACCAAAAGTGGAATTCTCTCAGAGGTATTTAGAGGGTCTGTATTTCTACGGCACTGAGCTTGTCACAGTCTTTATTGTGTTCATTTTCACAGCATCATTATTCCTGCTTCACAGATGGTGAATTTAGGCAAAATGAGAGTAAGACCCAAATTTTTTGAAGGACTTGTTAAGATTTCACAAAGCTTTGGGTAATCACTGGCAACTCGGCTCCCAAATGCTTATGAGAAGCTGAGCTGCAGCCAGAAAAGCTGTGGAAAATCTTTCTAAAGTAATTTGAATTATTACCACTGTTTGAGACTCTCCTTTTAGCAAGCTACCACTCCCACACCATCATCAGTTGGAAGAAAAAATATGCTCACACTCCTGACATCCCTATACAAAATTCTACAATTTAACTAAAACTACCAGAAAAGATTGGGATGGATGTGAAGCACTGCAAAAGGTAAATCATATCAGCTGACATGTGGCCACATACTATGTCTGAGTACAAAAACTCTACTTCTTATGCAGGGGGGACCTCTTCCTTCAGCCAATGTCTCTTCCCAGAGCTAACTATCTAAGGTTCTTCTGACACAAGGATAATTAGGATGTAAATCAGAGAATGGTTATGTATCAGTGTGAATATTGCCATAAATAACCTATTACAAAGATGACAACTAAATCAAGTTGCTCCTAATCCCTTATTGATATCCCATTCTTTGCATCTACCCTGCCATGAAATCAGCTGTTCACCTCTGCCCATCCCTTTGCTTCCTTAAAATAAAACTGCTGTTTTGAAGAAAAAGAGGCTGGGGAAGGCTAACAAAACAAATGTTCTACCTTATCAGAAAGCTATAAATGGCTGTTGGGAAGTCTTGAGAGATTAGCCACTGGCTGGAGATCATGGTTTCATACTTAGAAGCAGCACATAACTGTTGACATTTGTTATTAACGCTGAAGAGCAAAATGCCTGTGGTATTTTTATGTGGTATTTGTGTATCCCTAATGCCTCGTCTGTTGCATCCTGGGCTCTATCATGCTCTCAGTGACGTCAATAAGGGTCTTGCCAATAGATAGGAGGCTCCCCATTGGCTATTTCTGAAAACACTTTATGAATCTACTCTTATTTCTCAGGGCTTATCTGATTATGATTAGGAAAATCATTTTCTTGAGTTGGCACTTTCAATGACCTGTCTTTATTGAGCATGAGTCATGAACAAAGTGTTGTTTCAGGTCTTGTCCTGCCTTATAATGAAGGTCATTCTGTAGTGCTAATATCTTATTTCCTAAGACTTTTATTTTTCTATATTTTGAAGTACATGAAAGTTCTTCTGACAGTGTAGCCTGATACAAACTCTGGGGTTTTTCTTACCTAGATCTTTAACTTGGGTGTCTTCCTGCCCTGCCCCTGGAGAGGAAGAGAAGAAACGTCATGAAGACAACTCACACAGATTTTGCATTAGAAACACTTTACACTGCTGTGATGCTTGCAAGCTTAAACAAGAACCTCAGCTAAAACATATGACCTGAATGAGTCATTGCTAAGAAAATCCTGATGACTTGAAAATGGGAGAGAAATTCTAAGACTCCAAACATTCATAAAATGTGTTTTTCTTCCTATAAAAGTAGGTTAAATGACTGGGAAAAAGTGACAGATGAATAGTCCTGCAGGAAGATATTTTCCTACTAGTCCCCAAGCACGACTAAAAGGGGAAATGATAGCACATTTTTATATAAGACTGCTTGACCTGAGGGTTTTCACCCTGCTCAGAAATGTTAATGCCTGGTGAGTAGTTTACCTTCAGATGTAAGCTTGGGGTTTGTGTGTTTGTTTGTTCCTTTTATCTCTTGCAGAGACTGTCACATGGACCTCAGTTTGCAGAGACTACTATTTCCGACCCTGAAGGCCACAAAATGGTTCATTGGAATTTCAAGGAAAACTACTCAGATCTGCGTTTACTTATGTGAACACTTTTTAAGTCTTCCTCACAATGGCATAAAGGGCAGTTAGATTTTACAGGTTTCTCAGTGGCTTTTCATTAAAAGATTGATTTGATAACGTATAAATTTCTCCTTTCAAAGGGAAAAAGATGTTATGGGATATTTAGAGGATAATAGGGGAAGGAAAAAAAGTAACTAACTATTAAAACATGGGTATTAACCCAAAATTTTGCAAGTTCCTTTCTCAAATAATCAACTCAGATTCCTCCTGTGATCTTATCTCTTTGTTTTTCTTCCTTAATATTCATCATCTGCACAATAAGGATTATTACTCTTCTGATACCTTCTGAGCTTCATCTGTTAGAAAGTCATTTGTTACAGAACACAAAATATATTGTACTGAGCATTTTTTCATGCAGTTATCACACCTGACCTCTGAATTTGTCTGGCATCTCCTGGCAGTTCCTTGATTAAATACTACAGTGTTGCACTGGATCAGTGAATAAACCAGCCTTTATTTTATCCTCATGGTTTCCACAGATTTTCTCAATCTCTATTAAAAACTAACCAGTGAAGGTTTGGGGATATTTGGCATGAGCTCTGAAAAGTGACATTCATTATCAGGTCAAATCAAAGCCCTCCCATGTCTGTAAAAACTTTGGTTCATGAGTTTCTATAATGGAATACAGTGAATATTTTAAAGTGAAGTGTTTTGAGTGCCTCACAGATTCATGTACCCCCAGATGAGCAGGATTTCTGAAATTTCATTTTCCTTCTAGAAACCTGGAAATAAACTGATTGCCAAACATCCCAGATCAAACTGATCTTAATTTCCAGGGAACATTAAATGTTATACTTGAGCTGTTTTAAATTGTGGAGAAGTATATTTTGATGTCAACCCAAAAGTAGGATTCAGATCTACCCTAACAGCCATTCTGGATGATCAGCATCTCTGTCATTCTTGCAGCTATAGAAAAATACTTTGATCTCTACAGCAATTTTGACTTTGTCATTTTCCTCCTTGCTCAGATGCTTTTCCATAATCTCTCTTCCAGAAGTGTCAATCAACAAGACAACCAACAAAGATTTTTGCCCTCCAAACCTATTTTAGGCTCTCTCATGCTTACTTATGTTTGTATATACAAATTAATTTAACATATCTGGGAGATTTCTTCTGTACAGATAGAGCAACATTTTTTTTTAAAAAAAAATTTTTTTACTATCCAGCTTGCCCTTGTTTTTTCCCCTTTGATGTGTAATAATGAGATGGCACAGGGGAAATGTCTTTAATCAATTGCAGAAACTTATAGCACTATCAGGATTGCATGTATCTCAAAACACTTTATCACTGTCTCTTTCCAGCATTCATAATTCTGATGTATCTGGTGTACTGGTGTCATGTCATTCTATTATATTAAACAATCTCACATAACAACTGAACACAGCACAATGATGAAATGCTGGCCTGCTTCAGAAAATGTAAAAAGATAAAACACTTGTTTTCATCTGGGAAAGCTGCTATTAGTTCATCCTGTGGCTTTACACGATTAGAGGGATAGTTAGATAGGCAGGTAGATAGACAGACCAAGCATGAGAACCTTGTACTCAGGGAAATGCAGCTCAGGTTTCTCACCTTAGACTGTCTACTCGCAAAGACAAATAGAAGCAAAATTTTTTCTTGTCTTCTTAAATTACAGCTAAGATGGGAGATCAGAAAAACTTACTGTCTGTCTCTGTTTCTAGGCTGGTTGGTACGTTTGTATATTCTTATTTTGTGTATTTGTTCCAATGACAGACACTCCTTAAAATCTTCAAAACTACCTTCCACTTAGGGTAGATACTTTTATTCATGGTACATCATGATATTTTAGATACGGTTCCAATGAAAATGATTTTACTGTAGTCAAAAGTCTGACTATAACTCATGCAGCCACCTTGAGTTAGTTTTGATTTAGCTACCCATGTAGCTCCGCAGGTCAGAGCTCAGCCACACTGCTGTCAGAGTATTTATTTCCCCCACTTTTCCCTTCTCTGGGGGGTTTTACAGCCCACACCAACTTCAAATTGCCATGGATACACAGCTGTTGTATCTGACTTAGCTACTTCCAAGCTATCCCATATCCACACAACAGCAGCCACGTCTCTCTCTGCAGCAGAAACATGCAAAATGTTTTAGATGTAATTTAATGCTCAGCAACATAAACATTTTGTATGGGCAGATTGTATGTATGGATTTATATACAGTAATTCATCCACGTGGTTGACAGTGGTGAACTTAGAAAATTGCAGCAAATGCCATCAGGTATGGAAGAAGGCTGTATAATATGATAAAGTTCTGTCAGAAGTTTATGTCTGCAGAGTGGACTGGTGATGTATTTATTGTCCACTCCAGTATCTGTGGAACTACAATCTTATTCTCAGATTCGGATTATCACTGACAGCCTGGGTAAAAGACTAATGAAAGAAAAAGGTATATTACCCATGTAAAATTTTTATCCCTTTAATTGTCCACATTCCTAATTCTTATATGAATTAACTCTGGCTGTTGAACCATAAATCTCATCTGATCAAGCTTTTCCACACAGTCACACACCTTGTTCCTTTCCTGCCATGCTCCACCTTAACACAACAACAGTCTGTGGTCATTTTCCTATTATTCTGTATCTCCTTACTTTGACTTGATACCTGGTGCCCTTTGCTGGCATTCCCCTGGGAAAAATGACTTCTAAGTATTAAGAGGATAAATGGAAATATCCCAGGAACAGGGAAAAGCTCTTTGCAAAAATATGATTTCTCCTCTCCCTGGGAAGTGTTTAGGATCATTAAGAGATTTCCTGAGCCCTTCAAACTGAAAATAATTTATAATTGGTTTAGTTAATTAAAGAACTATCACTTATGAAATTGATAATCAAAACTAGTTATAGGTTAATGACACTAGCTGAAATCATAACTTTGGGCATTTATCTCTGGTAGATACACGGATTGCAATTATTGATGCTGTTCAGTTGTTGATTGCTTTCTTTACCATGAACTCCATTGTGGGATAAATAAGGTCAAACAGACCAAGTGTCATGGACTCAGATGTAAGTGACTAATGAAAGAACAGAGTTATTGATTCACATTCAGCAGAAGTAATTTTTGAGTTAAAAGTTTGGCACACCCATTTCTCAAAAAGCTAGTTATACTGAGTGTCATCCAAAATAGTCAAATATGCCACTGAGAGCATGCCAGATGCCAGTCACTCAGGGGACTAAACCTTCCCAAAAGAATATATAATGATTTTAAAGATTGGATTATATATAAATCTATATAACAAGTAAGAGATTTGCTGCATCAACAACAACTGAGTTCTAGTAATCTTATCTCTAGGTCATCTTTCATGTATATGTACATATAATACCAATTACATGCCGTAACACTTGAAATAGAACCAGTAAATGTATGTGTAATTCATCAATGAAACTACACAGATTTTTCTAGTGATGCTTGACCCTATATTTTTCTTTCCTCCTTCTCTTTCTATTGTGTTCATTCATCATGTTATAGATCCATTCAAATCATAAACTCTTCAGGGTAAGATCTGTGTCCTTAATTTGTTTGTGAAGCACCCTGCATACTATCTGTTATATACATAATAAGGAACAGCACTTTTCCCAAACCAGTGCAACCCTCAATCCAACCAAAACCAAGGTCATTGGCTGTAAGTGTGTTAATGAAGCACAGCCGCCAAGCTCCAAAGAAGAAACTGACAAGTAGACTTGAAGTCTCCAGCATTGGGGTGAATAATACACAATCCAAGCTCTGCAAGGCATGCAGTATTTTAAACATTTGTGCTCAGACACAAAACAACCCTATATAAAACGATTCCACAATATATGTTTCAGGCCTATAAAAATATCAAAGAGCTTAAACCCCACTGATTGCTAGGGCTATGAGAAGCCAAAATATGGATGGAGATCTACAACTGAAAGCTGACAGCTTAGGACTCTAGATAAGAGTCCTAAACTAATGGGTATCTCATATAACAATCTGGTATACTTCTATGGAAAAGTCTCGGATTTATTTTGATTTAATACCTTTGTTAGTAAGAACAAAACATTATTCATTTTGACGAGTTACAGATCAAATAGGAAAGAAAAGGTATCTGTGCAAAGCTTTAAAACTTTCAAATACACACAGTTCCCTTGGCCACACCTGGTACAATTTCTGTAGTGTATCTTCTAAGGACTGGTCACCCCAAAGCTTTCTGAAGGGAGGCTGGTGGTGATAATTGAGACTCAAGAAAGCACATGGCAGAGGGAGGAGTTTCTCCATGGTTTTCTAAGTTCCCTTCAGGTTTTTCTTAATTTTCTGTTAAGGAATACACCTCTTCTCACTCTAAGAAATCATGCTTGGTAATCTGGTTAGCCATTTTTAAATCAATTGTCACATGGGAAGCTGGTAAACAGAGAATATTAACAACCTTCCACCAAACCTCTTTCCTTTAACTGTGGTAAAGTGAGGTGACTATTTAATCTTGGCTATAGTGTAAGTTCTTGCAAGCTTTGATCTGGAGCACTGCAGCTAGAGCTTCCTCTATGACGACTGGCCACCCTTCACCAACTGGGAGATGGGGCAGAGGGCGGATGATTGGGATAGAAGAGGAAAGAAAGTGGTTAAGGTTGATGTCATACAAACAAAACAAAAAGAAAAACAAAACAAAACAAAACAAAACAAAAACAAACAAACAAACAACAACAACAACAACAACAACCACAGTTATTAGACGCTACCTGCTTCTTTGTCAGAAGTTAGCCGTCTTAGAATTGGCAAACAGAGGTGAAAGCTATCTGATATCTTGCTAGATCATTTTTGTTGCATATATTTTCACAACATTCACCGCAACTCCACATGGGTTAAATTAACAAGCAAGCAAACAGACAAATAAATAAATAATTGTGAACAAAAAATAGCCTGTCTTAAGGCAATTATATTTGCATGTGTGGTAGTGTGATACCAAAATTTATTGCCAGCTGCCAGGCTTTGATTCACTAGCACAACACCCTCATCTTCACCATCTCATGAAAAAAAGAATGCTAAGAATAGTAAAGACAAACAGTTAGTTGGACCAACAAGAGACAGTAAGATATTATGAACGTCTTGACATATGAGATAGCAAAACCGCAATAGTATATATACCTAACAGCTCCAGGGTGAAAATTAAAAAAATCAGCTTTGTCCACAACAAAAACAGAACAGATATTAATCAGATTTTCAGAATGGTCACAGTGACAATGAAATCTAGTTTTCCAGATATCTCTCTGGAATGACTTTGTTTACCGTGTCTTTTGCTATTAGCTGATATCTAATATGATGAACTCGTTATGAACTTTTCATCATCTAAGATGAGAGAACTGAGGATACTAAGAGAACTCTTAGTATTTGGTGTTGGTTGTTGTTGTTGTGTTACACACACACACACCCTCCCCCTCCTTCTCTCTAACTTTCTGTCTGTGACTCATTTTCAGGATTACTTATCTGACCTTGTTGGACAAATTTTATAACTCCACCGTGGAAGGTTACAAGACATCAGGGCTTTTAAATCCAAGCACAGCATTTCCTCACCCCACCAAAGTTAGCTGGCAGTTCCAAGAAATAAATGACTTTTGCTGGGCTCTTAAATAATATGATTTGCATGCTTGAAATGAGATCGCCAAAGTAATTGTAGAATATTGCTTGCCATTACAGTCATTAAAAACAGGCAGATGTAGGATCACTCTCATGGAAAACTTTCCTGCTGGGTTTTCATGGAGATAAGTGCACAAAATCCACTTTTGAAAAGATGTTGAATAGAACGAATTTACCATTCACTGACTGTCTGATGATGATTTGCTTGTTAATTGGGAGTTTAGGCTTTAGAGAAACCTTAACAAATGTGATTGCTAAATTTTGGAGGTTGCCTCCCTCTTTGCAAGCCATGTTTACAGCTATAAATTCTTCTTTCATTGTATAGGATTTTAGTAGAGATTTGTCAGTGGCGAAATACAACATTACTCATTTTTACAGGGGGACTTTCAGAGGTATTTTCAACTTCACTGCATGGCAAGAACATGTTAATTTAATTCATAAAGGTGCTTAGCTCTATGCTTAATGTTAAGCACAAGCTTAAATCTTAATGTTTTCTCATGAATGTTTTCCAGGGCTGAGGACCAGAAAGCTGCATTTGTTCTAAAGAGTTGGAGCCATGAAATAACTGGTTAAATCTGGGAAATAGATATTTGCTGAAGCCTACCTCTAACAATAACATTTCTGAAGCAGAAGGTGAGGGTTGGGAGCTGTGGGTTGTCTGTGAAAGGCAAGTCCAGCATCAGGCTTGAGAGGGGCAACCAGCACCCTCCCATGGCCTCAGGGACCCCTTCAGCTCTAGAGAAGGGCTGCAATACTTGGGAAATAAAACTGTAAGGCACCACACGTGCCAAGATAGCAGCGGTTGCTGAAAGCAGGAAAAGACCTGTGTAAAGCAGAGGGTCAGCAGAGGTAAAAACACTGGATTTCCTGCCAAACAGATCTTGCCATCCCTCTTAATTTGGAGGTGGGTGCTGTGGGAAGGGAAGAACTAATCTGTGAGCTACAGCATCTTATGTCCCAGGGCACAGCTTTCCCAGCAGAGTCCCTCTTCATCTCTGTCTGCAGCAAAAGCCCAGTCCCTGGATTTCCTGTGGGCTTCCAGGAATGGGAGGTGTTTCTGCCTCACCATTGCTGCCTCCTGGCCCTTGTTTTGCAAGCAGGAGAAACTGAGTCTTAGGGAGCTGAACCATCTCACCCAAGGTCAGTAGAAAAGACAGAAGCAGAACCCAGGAGCCCTGCTCACCCCTTCCCTCTGCTGTAACCACTAAATCCCCCAATCAATAACGAATCCACTATTGCAGACTCATATTTAATGTCAGGGGGAGAAAAAAAAAAAAAATGAAGAAGAGGAAGGGAAGAGAAGAAGTTGTAATAAAAGCACATAGGATAGAGATATACATTTCTCTTTAGAGCAATAAATCTTCACAAAAGGAAGTTGGTTAAAATTCTTTATGTTAAAAAAATGAGGTCCACAGGGACTCCAAATTTCAGTTCGATTTTCAGCTGAGGCATTTTTTTCTTTAGCAAACACTTGGTGCTGTAATGTGATAAGGGCCCCATGCAGACCATAAAACTAATTTATCATCTGTAAGGTGTACAAAGAAAATGGTAACTGCCTGCTTGTCTGCTTGACATATGAGGTCATTTTTGCCGCTAGCTTTCTAATACTGAGCAATTTTATCAGCTATTTATATACATTAATTGTAGGCACCCATATGTTCACCGTTGTATTTAATAATGCATTGCATTGAATATGCATTCCTTAAGTTTTAGCATGCCGTGTGCATCTTTTATTTAACTGTTTGGTTTGCCTATTAAAGCCCATTATTCAGCTCTGCCGTGTAACCCTCTCCCTCTCAAGTGGATTTATGTTTCTTTAAATCTTGCTCACCATGTTGAAAGGCAGTGGTGTGAACAAGGCCACCTCACTCATCCCGAAGGAATAGCAGCAAAACAAGCAAAATAAGGGCCATGGTCCTCTTAATAACACTAAACAAAAAGGATTATTCAATGAGTCTCTTTTCTCAAGGGACAGCAACATATTCACGCTCTATGGTGTGCACATAAACATGGTTCTCTATCAATACAGGAAGGAAATTAAATGAAGGACCAGATTCTGATGCCAGCTCAATCAGCTCCAGAGCTCCTGCTGACTTCAGAGAGAGCAGGAGCTGGGCTGAACATGCACAAACATCTGCAGTATCCTGGTCTATTGGACAAGCAAGCCTTTCCCTCTGCCACAAACTCCTGCTCAGGTCTAGCACAAACACCACATCATATATTTATCCATATTAATTCTAAACTGTCTTATCCCCCAGTGCTTTACTGCTGATCACTCCCCCTGCAAGCAAATGCAAATCAAGACAAAACCCATAAATCTGTAGCCAACAACTCCACCATGGACTGCGCCTCCTCAAAGTCTCCTTTCTGTGGTGCAGCTCCTTGCTTTCCTCTTGAAAATCCCTATACAGTACTAGTATTACTTTATGTTTGATCTATAGCAGCAGCAAATTATTACTGCCCTCTGCCACCTCAGTGGAGGTGGATAAAGCATCAGGAAGGGGAGTTCTGTCCATTTGCTCTCATTGAGCCTGGGAAAATGTGAGCTACCCACACAAGAGTGAGAAAAAGGGCATTACCGTGTGAGAGCCTAATACAAACTAGCCCTTTGTAAAATGTCAACTTTCGGTGAGACTCCCAAACCTGCCTCATATTCAAAAGGTTTCAGCAACCAGAGACACCCCTCTGAGCTATCCAAACGGTGGTCTGAACATCGCATCCTAAATTGGGTACCGTATATCTCTGTTGCAGCCTTTTCAGGGCAGGATAAGAAGTCCTCAACCATGTATCTTATGCACTGTATTGCTATCAGATAAAAATGAACTGTTGCTACCTCAGAGATGTATTCTGATGCTTTCTGGAGGTCTGAATTTTAATCTTCTGCTCATATTTCCAAGGAGCAAAGGAAAACTATGTATTGACAAACACTAGTTTTCAAGCAGCCACAGATTTCTCACATTTGAAAATGTCAAGAAATATATTTTGGGGAGAAAACTTTTCTCTTCATGATTTCTTCTTTGTTGCTTTCCTTCAAGTTCTTTTAACCCCCAAAATCTAATGTTGATCTTTAAGAAGCACAAATCACATCTCAATATAAAATGAGTTTCCCAAAGGCTAAGTTTCCATGCTGTGTTTCTGAAAAGAATATTCTCTAGCAATTGTGGCTGTCTTTGTAAGAGGCTTTTATTATCTTCCACAAGGTAATAGCCTAAGTGGACTTTGTGGGCAACAGGTCTGAGACAACAGCAATGCTTCTTGACAGCTGAATAGGCCGGTGATCTTTTCCAGAGACCACGGTAAGAGCCTGTGAGAGCCTCAGAGCTTCACTAGCCTTCAGCCTCGTATGTCAAATTCAAACAAACTTCTGGCTTTGGTCTGTGCATGTTAAAATGACGAAGAGGAATGTTCTCCTCTAGGCATTTTGTCTAGTGTCTTACAGGTCTTTTCATCTAAATTTTTTTTTTTTTTTTTTTTTTTTTTTTTTTTTTTTTTTTTTTTTTTTGTCATTTAGTGTCTATGAAGGGTGCTAACAGACAGTCTCTGCCTCCCCACAGACAGCAGTGTCTAGAAAAGCTTCCTACCCATCCATGCATCTTTACAAGTCATAAGGATAACTCCTCTACACCTGAAAAGGTATTCTGGATGTTATGCAAGCACAACATTCCAGCTTAGGTAACTACACTTATCCATGGTATATCATGTTTCATACCAATATCTCAAAACATGATAAGAATTAGTGTTGTGATTTGCTTACTGAAAAAGTTGAGATGCAGAAGATGAAATACTGCCCAGTGCAACACAGCTGGCCAGTAACACCTGGTTCAGGCATTGATACAGAGAATAAAAAAATAAATAAATAACAAAAATTTAACCTCTCCCCATTTTTGCACCAGTCCTATCAAGGACTTAAGTTACTTTTTCCCTTTATTTCTTAATTATCACCTCTTATTGAATGCAACTTTCACCCACACCCATGAGGTGAAACCTGAGTTAGGCTTTCTCTATATTCCATACCACCTAGTTCATAACTCACAAGAACTCACTGACTCAGAGCAGTACTTGTCTCTCACCTCTTCTCCCCCACTCATGCCTAGAAAAGTGTGAGCAGGCGCACCGCCCTCTTCAATCCTCTGCTCCTGCATCCATAGTCTGCAGGGCTGGAGGTAAAGAGCAAGGAGTGCATAGAGTGCATAGGCACAAAATTCGAATCAAAATCTGTGCCACAGCTTCATTATGTCCCTGTAAGCAAGCTACAGGATGAGCATAATAAATAACTGTTGAAGATTCTGCAGTGTTTTTAGTTAGTGAGTAGTGAGAAGTCGGATTTGGTTGTTTATAAGTTTGATGAATCTTTAACAACAGCTCGGTTAAAAATTGGTAGAAGAAACTAAAAATAAAAAAGAGCTACTTGACTTTCACAAGATGCCAACACTAATAACATCAACCAGTCTGAACAAAAATGTTCAAAATCTTGCAGTTCAGTTACAGGGACACCTAGAATTTTTCTGGTCCCCAAAAGACATCTTCAAAATGCAAAAGCAATCATTTTTATTAACTTCACACTTTTTATCCTCCTTCTCCTGACTCCTGTCACACATCATTTTCTAGATGATGTGTACATACAACCAACAGCAGCTATCTAATTTTATCAATGCTTTGACCTCTGTCCCTGAATAATCAATTAAAGGGCCTGAAGAGGCAGGGGACAAGATCAGAGTGAAAGTCAAGGCCTAAAAAGACCCCCTCTCCACGCCAAGACAGAAGTGCAGCTTCTTTACTGTTAGGTCTAGTTGTTGCTCCAGCCTTATTGCCTGTTCCCACCTCAGTGGTAAGGTCCTCCTAAGAAGTATTGGTCATGCCTTAAATCCTGTATCACCTGCAGAACAGAGTTGGTGAGCAAACTGTGATGAATTCCCAATGTTTTAAATCAAAATTATAGGACCTGTCTGCACCCTTCATTCTGATCCTGCCTCTGACTGCTGTGACACTATGGTTGGGGATATTGCTGGGGATTAATACTTTGGCCATATTAGACACCTGCTGTTATGAAAGGTGAGGATTTGATTGGCATCAATCATTCTCTGACCTGTCTCACAAAGTTGCAGCCAGCACAACTTTTTAAGGACTATCTTAATGAACTGGCTCTGCTCCTGTTTTTGGTTGTCACTTCCAGCTCATTGCCAGCTCAGTGTTATTCGGGTCCCCTTCTCCTTCTCCCTGTTCCCATCTTAATATAAGCTATAGACTTTCCCTTTTTCCAATCCCTTCATGAGACATTTCTTAGATCTCTGACCATGTGTTGATAAAGGAGGAGTTAATCCCAACAACACACTCCAAGAGGAGCATCCTGTGCCCTCCCCCATGTAATTCCACTCTGCACAGACTGGTCTTCAATCTATGAGATTCTCCAGCATTTTGTTAGAAGTGTCCCTGGATAGGGCTGGGGGTTTTAAGCTAAAGCTGTCATGAAAAAGAGAGCATAACCAGGTAGCTTTCCATGTCCCTAGTTCAGTATTAAACTTCTTCTTGCATGAAGATTCAAGAGGTGATTTCCCAAGATGAGAGCTACCAAGAAAATAATCTCCATAAAATTTAAGGTAAAAAGTCTTCTTTGAAAACAACTGTGCTCTGTGAACCACTGCACATCAAAACCAACCAAAATACTGCTACAAGAGTGGGCTGCATCCAACTCACAGTGGAAATGAGATTTGTATAAACTAGGGCAATCTCCAAAGCTTCCTTTCCATAGATACAGCAAGTTACTGCATATGTATATGTATATATAAAGAAGCTATTGTTGCTAAAGCAAGTTTTTTTTTATGCATATAAAGATGCAAAACAGGAAGAATAATGAAATAGAAACTGTAAATATTAGAAATTCCAAGCAGAGTTGCTATTAGGCAGACTCCAACTCTAACTTGAACCTTAGCTTTTTTTGTCACTGATGAGCACAGATGATTTTTCCTTGCATCTAATTGACCTTGGACTTGACCAATATGTCAGGCTACTGCTGCTCCAAAGGCTACTGCTCAGTGAAGGTCAACCATAATTTCTGTGGTATACAGGACATATATGGAAACATGGGCCATCTTCAGGGCTGCAAAAATAATCAACAGCAAGATTCTTTTCAGTGGTGGTATCTGTCCTCTTCTGCTGCTGCTGCACACTCGACTTTTAAGAGATTTAGAAGAGATTCCTATCTGGTGCACATGAAGCCAGTAGATTTGCATGAGTGGAAGACCTTGGAAACCCAGCTATGACTTTTTAATGCAGATAGGAGCAAGGGCTAGTACACCACAGAAATATGGGAAATAACGAAAGAGAGCTAGGAAACATCCCCACTGCCTTCCGTCCCTTCCCTGTATCTAGACAATGTGTGAAATATATTTCAATATTACACCTGTTATGTCATCTGGCTTGCAGGCACAGAAGCAGCATCACTGATCAGCTCCTGGTGCATTTGCATCTCAGTGTCTCATTTTCAACATTGCAGGAAAAAATGAAATGTATCAATGTGCGTAAACTCCCTTTAATGGGATGTACTTCTCCAATTTATACTCAAGCATTGGAAGTGTAAATATTTTCCTACTCCACATTTAGAGTTTTCTATGATTTGCTCAGCTGTGTAAATTGCTGGCTTCTCCATGCAAAAAGTTTTGCAAGCTAGTTTTAAAGTCAGCTTTTTATGACAATATGCTATTTAGAACAGGGATTTGGGAGGCAGGACTCCTGGAGCCTGAACACATCCTCATTCACCACAATTTTACAGTCATGTAACTCCATCTGTTCCAGGTAAATCGGTCTCTGTTTCCAAGGTAAGGAAAAACAAGTCCTGCTGATCTCAGGTGTGTGATGGTGGCTAACACATTTTACTTGTCTACACCTCAGTTTCCTCAGCTGTAAACCAGGATTAGGAGGTCAAGTTCTCCTGGGTATGACAAGGTGATTTCCATGAACATTTCTTAATTCTCCTACAGAAAACACTTCCTAGGACAAAAGTGCTTTTAAGAGCAATGAGCTGTTATTTTGCCACCTTGAATCTTTTTGCTGGTATACGGAAGAATCCAAGCTTTCCCGGGAAAGCAGTCATAAGCTGCCTGCCAGAGCAGATTTTTTTTTTTTTAACCTGGCTTTTGCATTGGCAAACACCAGGCACTGTCTATTACCTTTAGGGCAAAAGTCTGCTTCTACTGAACTCCTTTTTGCTCCAATGATATCTAAAAATTACCTAGAAATCACAGAAAGAAAAAACAAAGGGAACCTGTCTATGTCACACAATGAGGGTCAGTAGAGAGGCTGACTGTGATTTTGGGGTCTCAAAAGCCATATAAACACACTGCTTCCAGATCTAATATGGTCACGGTGCAGATCCTGGGGAACTGTGAATAGGACTGTGTCTCACATCGACTGATAAGTGGTGCTGCAGGAACGTGGAGTGGCTTAATCCTCAAATGGGTTGCAGGGAAAAAACAAACAAACAAACAAAAAAAAAAAAACCACTAATTTTAGGAAAACATACTGATAGGAGCACACATACATGCATATATCTGTGTGCACACAAAAATAGGAAGACAGAGAGGCTTGTGTTTTCCCGTCATTCATGAAGGAGGCTGCAGCACGATGTGTCTGGAACATGTGGCCAGGTGGGAGAATAGAGAACAGATGTGTTTGTTCTTCTTAATGCAGCACCATTAGGTGAGAACAGAACCAAATCCCCCATCTCCTCTGGTTTAAACCACTTTGTCTGCCTTAAAGTACTTGGGAGAGGATGTGCTGCCGCACAGGACGCAGCAGCAGAAGAGCTTTGCCCTCTTCTGAAAAATGAGAGGCACATGCCTCACTCGGCAGCCTGGCCAGGAGACTGCAAGGAGACAGCGGACTGAAGTTGGAAGAGGCGGTAGATAAATAAGGTGCTCCCGGTGGAATCCATTACTGGCTGATTAGGATAGATATTCGGGTTATCAATATCCAGATAAAGCACAGGCTGTGAGGGGGAACTGAACCATGAAGGTGGCTTGCTGGAAGCATCCCTTGCTCTGCTCCAGCCTGTGCAGGGATGAAGGTCTCAGTACAGACCTCAGAAGGAGAGGGGAGCGTAGCAGGCTGGCAGAGGAGCGGCGTGTGGCAGCATGAGCAGACAGCTTCCCCGGAGCCCCACCAAGGAGCTGAAGGAAAGCAACTTGAAAAACCAAAGTCTGACGTGCTCTAAAAAAAAGCCAAGAGCTGAGCTAATTGAAAGGCTCTGGGTCTGACTTTTAAAGTAAATAAATAAATAAATAACTCCTGCTTGGTTCCTTTGTCTGATTAAAAAACACTGACCTGTCTGGAGCAGTTGATTTAGGGTCACAGGAAACAAAACTGAATCAGGATTGCTTTATTTCTACCAGCTTTAAATGGCAATGTGGCAGCCATCCCCCAACATGCTGCTGATTAGCAGTACCTGGCTGTGCTGCTCCTTTCTACATGGAATTTAGCTGAAAAGTCCCAGACCCTTGGAAAGTCCAGCATAGACTTGGGGGGGAACTGGGGGAATGGCTCTGGAGGTGAAACTGGAGGTTTGCTCTGTTAAGGGTCCAGGGAACTGGCCAGCCCCCTCCAGCAGGCACCACTGTCCTACATGGGGCTGGAGGTGACCCAGACACACCAACAGCCCCAATGTGGAGAGCCAGGTAGCTGGATATGTGGGGCTGAGCAACTGGTAAAACACCTCAGTAGAGCCTTGCTCCAGCCATGGTTTGTGGTGGACAGCCCAAGGCAGGTTGGTAGTGGTCTCACTGCTCTGAGCTTGCTCATTGTTGCTTGGGGAGAGCAGCCACCTGGACAGGGATGTCTGAGTTGCTTTTTCAGCCCCTACTTCTACTTCTGCCTCTGGATTTTGCTTTAGTTTGGCTCTTTTAGGGCCCTTGTGCCTGCCAGGGATGGTTTCCAGCAGTTCCCTTCTCCTCTCTTCGCATTGCCTGTCCACCTTTCTGTGTCCGTCTGGCCTCATCCCTCTTTGGCTTAGGACTCACTTCCCTGCCCAGATGAGAGGCAGGGATGGCTGTCTCCATCTGCCTGATTCTGCCTCTTGTTTTTATTTTTCACTGGCTCCCAGCATCCTGCCTCCTGCCCTGCACAGAGTGGAGCAGCCTCATCCCCTGTCCTCCTGGATTAGCCCATCCATGGCCTCACGGGGAGCCTTCCTCCCTACCACCCGCCTTGCCCCTGCAGCGCCAGATGAATCGGCTGCCGATGAGCCCCGCAAGCTCCGTCCTCCAGCAGCAGCTGCTCGGATGCTTCCTGCCTGTATCCCAGGCTGGGAGCCCCTACAGCAACAGCAGCAGCATTTTGGAGAGTCAAACGATATACAAAGAGAGAGGCTGCGTGCAACAAAGACTGCGGCACAGAGAAGGAAAGTTCAATACATCTTTATTTTGGGGCTCAGCATTCCCACTGGCCCTTCCTCCTCACTAAAGCTTTTCCACACCCTCTGTGCTCTCTGTTTATGCTCACCTGCTACCCAATTAACTCCCCGTTTAGCTGCACACCTGCAGTGGCTTTATCCTCAGACCACTGCACTGGAGCCATTAACCCTCTAGATTGCATTCAGCTCTGAAAAATACCCATCTGAATGGCTGGGGCATTCATCTGTGAATAGGAAATATGCTACAGTAGTTCATGGCTGGTAAATATGTGACGGGGGAAAGAGAGATTATGCTTTATTATCAATTGACTTGTGTCGCCAATGGGCTTTCTGTCATAATTGACTAATGCCACCCAGAGTGATATGTACTTCTGCTGATAGCTGCATTACAAGTTAACACTCCAGCACAGTATATGTTTTCCTTCAATCTCTATAGGAGAAACTCATATACGGCAGCTGGCAATGCCCTGAGGGGGGAAATCAACCGTCTTGGGACCAAGTGGAAGGCACTCGACTACAAATGGCAGAAGATGAGGGAGGATTTGGGAAAGTGGAGGCAAAATTAATCTGATGAGATTTGGCTTGTTGCAGCATCTCCTCTGCCTGACGCATTGAACTTTTCAGCCAAAAAGCAGCCAAAAAAGCTGGAGCCAGCCCGAAGCTGCAGAGATGCTGCTGTTTTGGGGGTTGGGTATTGTTCTGTTTGTTTGTTTTTGTTTGTTTGTTTGTTTGTTGGAGGAGAAGGAGGTAAGGCTAGCAAAACTGTAACAGTTTGTTAACCGAAAAATGCTGCAGCAGGTGATGCAGAGGACGGGAGATGAAGGGCTGGTGGCTGGTGATGCAGCAGCAGCAGGTCCTGAGAGAGGGGGGAACCTTCTGAGAGGCTGGTGGGGGGAAGGGGGGGGGGGGGGGGGGAGGAAAGGA
>CM021797.1:5386978-5406747 GCA_011076525.1 Nettapus auritus | reverse complement strand
CAGCAGAGGAAAAATTAACCTTCTTGATCTCCCATAACAGAAGAAAAAAAAAAAAAAAAATGTTCCAGATCAATGACACCCTTTCATGGCTCGTTTAAATGTGAGATTATCCCTTGAGGGAGCCCCTTGGCCTTGGCCTATTATTCTCCTCTCTGGGCTGTAGAATTAGAGATCTTGCCCCCTCAGTCTGCTGTAATGCCCTTCACATGGTGAGAAGAACAGGAAGACAGGGCTTTGCCATATTTCTGACACAAGACTTCCGTATGGGATCTCTGGGCAAGGTGCTGCCTTGTGCCTCAGTTTCCCTCCATGCATGGAGGAGATAGCTCACAAGGCTGCTTAGATACTGTTAAACGTCTGTAGAGCCCTGAGTGGAAACTTCTGCACAAATTGTTATTATTATTTAGAATTAGGCAGAAAGGGAAAAGCGAGTTTAAAATGCTTTATATCAGCCTGTTAGAAAGTAGTAGGTGACCTGTATCAATCTTTTTTCTCTTCCCCTCATTCCCTGGCCAGAACAGGGACCAAGCCTGTGGATGGCATCTTTTTGTGTGCCTTCTCCATGTGGGATCAACCCGTAGGACACGCACAGCTCCACCACGGTGGCAGTGGCCACCCCCAGGCCAATGGAGATGCCAGAGCATGGCACAGGGGTGGCCTTCCCTGTCCCACAGACCAATTCCTGAGGTCCCTCCTGCCAGTATCTCCAGGAAAACTTCTGCACAGCCCAAAGCACAGCCGTGGCACTGACCCCCTGCCCACATCCACACACAAACACAAACACACTCTTCTCTCTCCCATGACACGTGTGGCACCAATGCCAGCTTAAAAAAAAAAAAAAAAAAAAAAATAAAAAAAAAAAGGCAGCAGATGGAGGAGAGATACAAAACCGCACTGGTCAAATGATCCCCCCCTCCCCCTCCCCCGCCTTTCCTCTCCCATTCCTCCCCAATAAGTGAGCAACAAAGAGGGGGAGAGGGAGGGAAGAAATGGCCCATTTTCCAGCTTGTGAGATGATTAGCACTGAAAAGGATTTGCTGCACCAAAATATGCCTGGAGGTTGTGCGAGCACCAGCTGCCATCTAGTGGAAGGCTGTCCCGATTTGTCACCAGCAGACACTGCCTCATTTACCTCCGCAGCAGGAGGCAAGGAAAGTGTGTTATCCTAAATGTGTTAACTTAGCAGTGTTACACACTAGAAACAAATTAATATATAATTCTTCTGTGTCTTAAGGTCATTACTGCCGAGGCATAAATTAATAGAGCTATTCCAGTTAATTCATTTTGGCGTTCGCTTCTGCATGTCTGAGCACATATGTGATTGGGGCCTTCGTCTCGTTTCCGCTGGTGGAAATGATGAAGTCCTGAAAGAAGCGTTGCCATATTAATGTCATTTTTAACCTAAAAGTCAGGGTGGTGCGGGCTCTGCTGCTTTTTCCCATTTGCGCTTCTGCAAGGCAGGCTGAGAGCCTGGAGTTACTTTCCGAACAAATCCAAGATGAAACCGAAGGACACAGTATTTTTCCTCACAGATGTGTGTGTCCTATGTATAAGCAGGGCATTAGAGCACTCTTCTGAGAATAGCAAAGAAGGCTGTAACGCACATTATCCGATCACAGATGCATTAAGCTGTCCTACAGAAATATAGATGTTTTCCTTTCAGATCAGAGAGAGAACAGACATAATCAGTGGAGAATGAGACAGCAGCCTTAGCATCCTTATCCACTTTTTTTTTTTTTTTTTTTTTTTTTTTTTTAATTCTTTGCTTTTCTTCTTGGGGACACATCCTGCACCCCAGATTCCCCATTCAGCTGGGCTTCTGCTTGGCTCTTTTCAGGGCTGGGCATCACCCCAGAACTCCTCTTCTTCTTACACCATGGCTAGGAATATTTCAGATAAAAATGTTTGTTTTGTTTTGTTTTGTTCCATTAATATATGCGAGAGGGAAGGTTTATTTGGTTTGGGATGCAATTTCTCATCAGACCCATAGGAAAGAGTAAATGGATCAGGCACTGGCTCTGCCCAGGGGCTGGGTTAACAATAGCTCAACAGATAGAGCACTTTCACGTGAATGGGGCACAGCATCAAGCCCCTATTTTTTGCAGATGAAGAAGAAACTGGAGCCTATTTTCTACAAGCTGAGAGAGCAGAAAGTTCTCTTTTTTTTTTTTTTTTTTTTTTTTTCCAATTAAAAAAAACAAACTGAGTAGAAAAAGGAATCTCATATCTGCTCAGATTGAACTATTTCCCAGATTCTTGCACAGGCTTTTGCAGAGGAAAACATTTCTGCTTAATAAAAATGTCATTGAAGTGTCCACTTGAAAGATTCTTTCACTAGCCAAAATGTTTCCTGGGCCAAGAAAAGGGACAAAAATTGTGCAGAAAAGTTCTAGGCTGTTGCTATTTTTTCATGGCATCTTAAATCAAAAAGGTCTGCCAATAATGCATCTCTGTATTTCTTTCCTTTGCTTTAGAGAAGGGGAGAGAGGGGATTTGTGATATCAAAGGTCTTGCACAGGAGGTGTTTTGCAGCAACATGCTTGCTGCTAAACCACCATGAGTTTTATTGCTGTCTGCACGGCCAGCTTCATATGGATTTGAGTCATCTAGGGAGAGATGAACCACTGGGACAGGTGTCCTGGGGGCAGCAGACACTGAATTGCAAAGCACAAGGGTAGGGGGATGTACCTTCCCTCCTCACATCCTCCCTAATAATGCTATAAACCAGACTAGTTCTGGCATCTCAAAGTGATGCAGAGCCTGGGAAAGTGCTTGGCATTCCCACTGCATGATCCCCCACCTGTGGACGTCCCCCAGGACCAGCAACCAGCACCTCCACCCTGGCTCTGCTCTGCCCACAGCAAGCACCCTTCTCCCCTCCCAAACCGCCTGAACAAGCGTTGCCCATCCTACTGCCCAGCCATGCCCCTCTCCATGCTGGGCTTGTCAAGGTCCTCAGCTGGTGTGTGGTGCAACATCGCTACCAACATCTGCTGTTTTAGGAGGGTTTATACCCCCTGCGGATCTGCCCTGCTGCATTTTGGGGTAAATGCCTGAACTCAGTCATTTCTTTCTAGGCAATTTCTGACAGAAGCACTAAGAAAACAGAATTCCTAATGCTATTACGAGGAAGACCTATGCTGTTTTCTGTAGCATTGCAGTTAAGTGACAAATTTTGTACAGTGACACTAGAATGGGTTTTCTGAAATGAAAGAAGTGCTCAGTTTTCTGCAACTGCTTGCCTATGTTTCTGTGTACATTTGTGTGTGTCTATATACACACAGATGCATAAATAGATATATGTGTGTGTGCAAATGTGTGCTCTATTTTGCTTTAGCTTGGTGGAGCTGGGGATATTTATTTATTTATTTTCTCACACTCATTACCAGCGAATTCCTGGAGCAGCCTGAGATCAAGCTGCTGCTTGTAAAGAAAAGGCAGAATACAAGTCCCTGGCACCACTTCTGCCTCCAGGTCCCATTCACCTCCAGGCACATCCCTGTGGTGCAGGCTGGGCAGGGGCTGGGGGCTGTCTGGATTTGCAAATTCTGCAGAGCCAGCTCCAGCCACACTATGGAAGCCGCTGAAATCAAAGCTCAGGGTTTCATCCTTTGGCTGAGATCCTTTCACCTTGTGCTCTCTGTGGGGCACCTTCTCTTTGGGATTAAGGCTGGAACCCAGAGTTTGCAAGAAGTGAAATTAGCATGTTTAAATGAAAGACTTGGAGTCAGAGAGAGAGGGATAGCAGAGAAAGACAGTGCTGCATGTCACCTTGGTATGCTGTCATTTAAGGGGCCAAATATCTTCCTTTCTTCTTGCTCATGGAGAAGATGACAGGAACCCAATCCTGCGTCTCTTCATTCTTCAATAAAAAAATATGTTTTATCCCAGTGGAAGGATACGTTTCTTCTTGTCAATAAGTGTCAGCGGCTAATCTGAAACTTTCAATAAAACAATGCCATTAAATAATTTAACCTAGGAAGAAACACTGATGGCTGTGAAATAATTTATGGATTTCAGATGAGTCGAACTTTAAAGCACTGAAGGGAAGAAGTATGAGAAATGGACCAGCGTGAAACTCCCCAGTAGAAAGGAGTTTGTGAGATTCCGCCCCTAAAAAGAAAGATCAGTGAGGATGAATAGCTAACTTGGACATAAATCAAGCATGAGCTAACACCATATATCACATGAAAGTGCATCCCTTATAAAGTAATATATATAAAGATATAAGACATAATTCCTATAGAAGCCTTTATGATGGCTAAACAAAGCACTGAGAATGACAACTGAAGGCAAATAGGTGGAGCCTGTTACTTCCCTGATGCCTGCCTACAGTTGCCAGTCTTGTTACTAGACAATAAATAAACACATCAAATGAAAAGCAGAGATGTCACCAGAACAGAACAGTGAGTTTCAATAGAGAGTTAAAGGTGACATTGCAAGAGAAAGTGACAGATGATAAAAAACAGCTGTCACATGTGGAAAAACAAAAAACAAAAAACAAAACAAAACAAAACAAAACAAAACAAAACAAAAAAAAAAAAAAAAAAAAAAAAACAAACAGGGAGGAATCTACTTAAATAGAGCTGGGTTTTGTTAACCTTATTAAGTAAACATGCTATTTAAACCCTCTTGGAAATATGGAAAGTGAAGAAAAATACCAGGCTGAACGTGCATAAGCACATGGATCTGCTACTCTAGGGCATTTCCTTTTTCTTCTTCTCTCTCTCTCTCTTTCTACTTTTGCTATTTATTTTATTTTATTTTCATTTTCATTTGGCAATTTCTGCATTCAAAGCCCAGAGCTTGGAATTTCATACCTATTTAACACCTGGTTAAGCAACACTTAACCATTGGTACCAGCTGACTGCATCCCCATTAAGCAGAATTACTCTCATCATAGACATTGGAAATGGAAAAGACCTACCCGGTCATGTAGACCATTATACCACAACCAATGCAGGATTGTTCCATTTAGTAGGAAAAGAAGAGGGATGGGCTTGTCAGGGGATGATGACTCAGAGGAGCTTGGGTCCCTTCCCGGCTTGATGTCAAACTTCCCAGGCGACCTCCAGAAAGTCACTTAACCTTGTTGTACCTCGGTTCCCCACCACAGCCATGGCTTCCTTTCATCCACTTGTCCATTTAGCTTATAAGTGCTCCAAGGCAATATTTATACTTGTGTGTTTAAGCAGTCAGTATTAGAAAGGCTTCCTGGTTTCAGATGGAAATGCTAAATACAGCTGGAGTTTCTGTAATAGCCGGTGTTCCCTTTAAGGCTTTATGTCTGAGTAATAATACGGGTTTTATTCCATTCCTGAAAAAAAAAAAAGAAAAAAAAAAAAAAAAAAAAATTTAACAAAAAAGGAGGGAGAAGGAGACAGATTGAAGAAGACCTTTAATTTGAATTACGATCTATTTCTTTCTTAAAACTGATTTAACAATAGAAATTATGAGCTTTAAATCCTAGCCTGTTTCTCCATAACAGAGCCCTTTTCTCTTAAGATCTTCTCTTGCCTTTATGCTGAAGCTGCCTTTTTTGGACACAACACAAGGTACAATCTAGGATCGGAAAATGCATCTGTCACAGAGGAATATAAACTGTCAGCTAAAGAAATCTCTGCAAAAGTCAGTCAGAAAACTTACTATAGTCCCCGAGTTTATGTTAATAATTCATATGCTAACACTTTTCACTGATAGCAGTCATAGGGAAATCCCAAGCTGAATTTAACAACAATGACAACAAAAACCCTTTCTGTTCATCCCTGCCAATAGCCCACAGCCAAGCCACCCATGGCTGCAGTCAACAGTGAGGCTGGGAAGTCTGGGAACTGTCCCCAGTCTGACTCGTCTCACCCTCTGTTGACACCACCCATGGAGGAGCCTGGGCTGGTGTGAAAGTGTGACACCTCCATGACACTCTGTCCCACGGCAATGGCAAGTTGAGGGAAATATTTGGCAAACAGCAATATTTGGATTAAACAGATATTGTCCCACTGAAATTTCCACTGCTATTTCACATGGACATGCTGTGCTAGGTCACTTCTGTCCCTGCCTCTGTGGTGAGTGGCTGTGGGGTCACTGGTTGGGTTGTCGTTAGTCGGGATCCAGTAGTGCCTACATCTGAAGAGTATCTTTAAATTTACTGCTATGGCCTGTGCTGCCAGGTGATATCACATCAGAAGGGCTCCCAGCTCCTTTTCTTGATGTGTGAGTGAGGTTAGACTTCTGAGAAAACCAGTAAAAGTACTTCTGCCTTTGTCTTTTCTAAGGAGATTTTGTCTTTATTTTATACAAAGGTGCACAGTCACTCTAGGAACCAATACACTTTTTTGGGTTGTTTCCTGAATGATAAGGTTGTTCTGCATGCTGCCTGACCATCTTATGTCTAGACTAGTCTGTGGGTGGAAAGAAGGAAGTTACTTTAAAAATAAACCTTACTCCTTTAGTGATTTTTCGTCTTCCACAGCTAATCAACTAACTCTGATCCATCAGTTATTGTTTGACAGAGGGGAAGAGGCTAATGGTAGAGGAAGAGGTAACTTTTAAAAATGTTAATTAAATGGAAAAGGATATTGTTAACACTGCAAGAGCATAAAGGATTAGTACCCTACATCGTGGCAATGTTAAAATACAGATGAAAATTTATGGGAATATATATAGGTATATAAATAATGATTTATCTAATAGCTGCTCATTAACTTATGTGGCTTTTTATCAAGCTCAGAAAGAGATCATAAACCAATATGGGATCTTCTTGTAAAAGATAGAATTAACCCACCAAATTCCTTGCTTGCTAACTTAATGTAAAAAAAGCTGAGGACACTAGAAACAAAACAGTGCCATTCACAGTGTGGTGTCCTTTACTGACATTTTTCTTTATTTTTCCTCTCTTTTGCCTAAGCTACAGAGCCTCACAGCTTTTTTCCCTATCCAGCATAAAATGATATCAGACCCACAGCATGCAATGATATATGCTTCTGCCTTCAGTCAAGAGAAAGTACATCACTATTTTATTGGATGCAGGTCTCAAGAGCTCATGAACTCAACAAACACCCCTATAAATTACTGGAAAGCCATACCAAAGTGTAACAACAATAAAATAGAAATGGCCTAAGTGGCTTTGCTTAGCCAGACTTTCAAATACCACTCTGTAAGAGAGTCCCATGCTGTTTCCCTACTCATTGCAGCTATTACTATCTTCTATACAACAAGTTACATTAGGTCACATGCAGGCAGTGTACCTTGCCTGTCAAGAAACAGCTTAAAAATAATTATTTAAATAATAGCAATGTCTAACAAACAACCTTTTTTTTAATGTAACTTTTCTTTAATGACAGCAGTTTCTACTATGCTGAGGAAATATGGTAAACGACCTGATTTGCAAACTGACAACCCATCCAGGAGTTAGGAAATACAGTAGAGGAGATGAGGTTCAGAGCCCATGAGGTAAAGTTTACCTTGCTAATGACTTCACTCCAAAGGTGAACGTGCAGCTCATTACTAATGCCCATCCCCTTCTGGATTTCTTTGGCAAGATTGTCAGTGTAGATGTTAATTTAATGCTGATCATGCTGTTCAAAGCATTTGTAATGTGAGCACATGTCCGATTTCCAGTAGAAATTCAAGTGAGTGCATTAACTCATGTCACATCTACTACCAAACAGCCATTATCTGGTGTTGATTTCCAGTCACTCCAGACCTGAGGCAGGTTTAAACCAAATATATCAACTGGAAAACTATTCATCGACAAGTAGGCTAGTGCCCTGATTGTTGGAACTGCACTTTTGGGGTTTCCAGTGTGCGCACTTCACCCAGCAAACTCAAAGCAAAAGCCGTCTTGACCTCCTCTCCTGTGTGTGTTCAAACAGCAAGAGAATTAATGCTGAGTTATCTGGAAACCATCACATTTAAACAACACCTTTTATTGTGGATGCTCTGATATCTGTTGCTTAGAAATGCTCAGTTTCCAAAGTTACTTGTGTTGTTCATATCTGAAGGGACTCTGGGAAATCTGGGAAGGAATTTACAGCCTGTTTAGTTCGGACTTCCACATCTTCCCACACTAGATTATTCCTCAGTCTTTCTGCTGAGAAGCTATTTTGATGTTTATCCTCTTTCTCTTAATTTCAACCCATTATCTTAGTTATTTCCCCCTTGGGTAATTGTGTTCCTCCCTGGGTGTTTGCACTGCTCAGATGTTTGCAACTGGCTTTCTCTCCCCCCTCAGATGTTGCTCAGCCCTGCTGTGCATATTGACGGTTGTTCTTGTAAAACTTTTCTTGTAAATCAACCCCTCCAGCTCTCTAATCATTTTTGTTGCACTTCTCTGAACTCCCTCCAGTTTGTCTTCATCTTGCTGGTAATAACTTTGCCTATGTGTCATTTGGCATTTTCTCCTTATCACATTCCAGCAGAGCATCAAACCTTTTGCCCTGTTGCTGCGTGCTGTTGTCAGGTAGACTGGACTTGAGTGATTGACGTAATCCCTTAATTTGCCGGAGGGTCCGTTTTAGATTTTCGTAAACCAGTAAATTGGTGATTTGAGCCAAATATAATGCTGAGGAGGGGGGTTATTCACTCATCTTGTCTAAACAAAACTGGAGCTGATTTTGTGGATTTAAATCCAAGGAGCTCCTGGGTATTTTTCCCTGCTGTTTCTGATGTTGGAATCAACATCAGTGCAAATTTGATGGCTTTCCAAGCAGAATCCCAAATTCAGACAGACAAATCTTCCATGTTGCCAGGATGGGGTAGCTTCCTTTTTGTCAGTGATGGCAGCAGGAGGTAGAGCCAGAGTTTCAGGCTAAAAGAAGCCAACCCTGCACCACATCAGCTCTCAAGAGCTGTCCCAGTCCTTCCCCTGAGGCAAAACCCAGGAGGTATTGGTGCTTCCTGCAGACATGTCTTTGCTCTTTCCTCTGCCTTAAACTAATAGGTCTCCATTGGCTTCCACCTTCTGCTCTCATTTGAGTTTTAAAGTCTGTCGTGCTTATATTCTGATTTGCTTTAAGGCTGCCTTGCTTTATTCATAGAAAACCATTCCACTACCCAGTGGAACCTGTCCTGGGGTGTCTGGGAGCTGGGGGATTTACCACCCCCCTCACCTCCCACTGTATCATCAAGCATGGTTTAATGCATGGTAGAGTTGATTCAGTTTCACTGTCATCTCAGAGCAACGTGCCTGTCTGAAGATGTCCTATAGCTTGAATATCCCTTCCATGTTGAGAGCTTGCAGGCTCCCTCTGAAGGTTTTAAGCAGACTGAATTCTCCGAGCGAAAGGTCCCTATGACAAAAGATTGCCTACCTTTCCCATGATTACATCCCCAAAGGTGAATGCCAATGTGTCAACAGAAGGAAATATTTCTCCTGCTTTCTTCAATAATTTATTGGTGTTCACAGCCTTCCCCTTCATGATGACTGCTTCTGCAGCTCTAAGAATATCAGCTCCACTGAGAGATTGAAATTTACTTGTCACAGCTCTCCCAGGCAGTTGTGAACTGCACAGCGCAGGCTCCTCATTAACAAAATTAGAGAGATGGAGAGATGACTGGAAGAAAACATGCAGCCACTCCACCCCATAAAACTTTAAAGGCCAACCTAAATTCAGATGTCTTATTTTGCAGATAGAAAATTTTCTCTGGGAAAAAAAAAAAAATAAATAAAAATAAAAAATAAAAAAAAAAGATAAAAATAAAAAAATGTGTGCTGAGCACATTCTTAGATCCATCTGCCTCCCAGCACAGAGGTGTAGGAGGTATGGACTCATAGTCTCCAAGAAGAGTATGGGATGAGTTGCTCTTAGCTACCACAGCATCTGCCTCAATCCATTCATCTCCCAGCTTTTGAATGAAGAGCCCCAGTATGGCTGGGTTCGTCAAAATTAGTGACTCCCATCAGGTCACACTCAATTTTGTGACACAGATCCCAAATTAGTTATCCTGGAGATGAGAGCAAGCCATCCATTGAATTGAATAATTCATTACTGGAAGAAGCTTGGATGCAATCTTGAAAATGGTTTTATAAGAGCTAGTTTTGACTAAATAACCAAGTCTAACTCAAATCACCTTTTCTTTTTTTTTTTTTTTTTTCAATATCCAGTCATAACACAGACCTCGAGCCCAGCAGCCTCATACTTATTCCGGCACTGCACCTGGGCTAACATGCCTGGCCTTTCACGATAACAGTCTATTGCCATTAGCTAATTAGCTCACATCTGGCCAGACAGAAGCAAGAGCAGGAGAGCCCAGGTCAGCCTATGCCCATCTGCACTGAGCAGCCCAAGTTTGCAACCCAGCTGCTGCAGCACTAATGAAAAGGTTGTAGCTCACACTCAGTGCAAATGAATGTTGCTGTGGCACATCAGAAATGAAATCGATGAGCTCTAAGTTAACATCACAGCAGGTCAGTTGTATTTATCAGTTAGGTGGCTTGTGTATTTTTGTCTATACATGTTTTCTCAAGAAAAAGATGGGTTTAGTTAAGAAGCATTTGATGATATTTTTATTATTATTATTTTTTAATGTACTGGAGGAGTGTTTTGAGGGTAATTTTAGGGGAGAAAGGAGATTGTTTTCTTGTTCTGTTTCATGCTTTTGTTTTCTTCTGTCTTGTTTTATGAAGGCAAGGAGAAAATAGTTTGTTAAAAAGTCTGCATTTAGTTTAAATGGACGAAACTTGAAATTGCTTTAAACATTATATATAGCTATATACCAAGTTCTCCAAAAAGTCTATTACAAATAGCTCTGAGAAATATATTTTTTTTTGATTAACACTAACCAAAATAACATACATTAGATAATTTCCTTCCTAAAACGTTTTGATTTCACTGTTACCACAAGCCAGCCATCCCTTAGCACCCTTCTTTTCCTTTGTGCTTCCCACACCCCTCACCACCCACTTCCATTCCAGATTCCACCTGCCAATGTACTGAATACTTGAAATTAATGCTACATGGAAAACAGATGTCCTCTTCCATTAAACACTTTGCAGCTCTTCAACGGTTGTTATTTTCTGCTCCAAATTGCAGCTAGCCCCTCACTCTCCCAGAAAATAAATAAATAAATAAATAACTTCAAAAGAAACATAATTTAAAATTAAGGCACAAAAAAAGTTAATTTAGGGTCAACTAAACCTTTTCATGACAATAAATAGAAATGTGATTGTGTGAATTATTTCATCCTGCTATAAAATATTTACTCATTTTAAGATGCTGATATCACAGAATCACAGAATCACAGAACTGTAGGGGTTGGAAGGGAGCTCGAAAGATCATCGGGTCCAACCCCCCTGCAAAGCAGGCTCCTCAGAGCAGGCTGCCCAGGTAGGCATCCAGACGGGCCTTGAATATCTCCAGAGAAGGAGACTCCACAACCTCTCTAGGCAGCCTGTTCCAGTGCTCCGTCACCCTCACAGTGAGGTTCTTTCGCATGTTGGTGCGGAACTTCCTGTGCTCTATCTTGCAGCCATTCCCCCTTGTCCTATCCCCACAAACGACTGAGAAGAGGTTGGCCAAATCCTTCTGTCTCCCACCCCTCAGATATTTGAATACATTGATGAGATCCCCTCTCAGTCTTCTCCAGGCTGAATAGACCCAGGTCTCTCAGCCTTTCTTTATAGGAAAGATGCTCCAGGCCCTGTATCATCTCTGTGGCCCTCTGCTGGACTCTTTCCAGGAAATCCCTGTCTTTCTTGTACCGGGGAGCCCAGAACTGGACACAGTACTCCAGGTGAGGCCTGACCAGGGCAGAGTAGAGGGGGAGGATCACCTCCCTTGACCTACTGCCCATGCTCCTTTTAATGCACGCCAGGATCCCACTAGCCCTCTTGGCCACGAGGGCACACTGCTGGCTCATGGTCAACCTGTCGTCCACCAGGACCCCCAGGTCCTTCTCCTCAGAGCTCCTCTCCAGCAGGTCGTCCCCCAGCCTGTACTGATACTTCCGGTTGTTCCTTCCCAGGTGCAGGACTCTACACTTGCTCTTGTTAAATCTCATTTGGTTTCTCCCTGCCCAAATATACAATAACAGTGAGTCAAAAGTTACTTAGAAGGAATAGAAAATCTTCCTGGTCTGAAAATTTACGACTAAGATGTCTGCACATAATTGAAAAGCTGTATTTTATTTTTTAAGCACTTAATCAAATTGTCATTATACTGGTCTCAAGTTTTCTGTCGAAAAGCAGCATTTTGGCTGCAACAGCTCTACAAACCCCATCCAAGACTGCAAGAGTTTTCTGACTCAGGATACCATGGGAGGTAAGGGACATGCAATGCAAAGCTCACCCTTAATGCTGTGATGAATCTGCACGGGCAGTTTGTCCTTGGTTCTTGTAGACAACTACCTCAGCAACTTTTCATGGACAATCACCTTGTGGTATAAGGTATTTCAGAATCCTTGATGACTTTATGTGTTGTGGGTGACATACGTATGAAGATACAAAGAAATGATCGGGGTATTTAATGCTGCAGCAGTGATACAAGGGAGCAAGGCTCTGGGTAGCAGGAAAATCTGTACACCTTGTGGTTCCTACTTTCAGAGTGAATGTAAAGGTGATGATGTATGGAGAGGTGAATTTCTTACTATTAGGAGAAACAGCCACCAACCACCATCTTTTTAAGGTGGGAATAAACAGTTCTTGGTGGCACATTCCACCCAGCCATATAACAATTTTCTGTATTTCTTGTGTCCAGCCAGAGGCAGGAGTTATGAAAACCCCTTCTGCAGTCCCCTTTTGGGGACTCCCAAAGTCAAGTCCCATGCTGCCTTTACCAAAAGGCTGAACTGCTCTGGAGAAATGTGAATACTCTGAAGGACCTGACCATACCTAACTGGGAGGAGAAGCAATCTTCCTGTCAGGGAACAGGCTTTTACAGAAATTTCTCATCTGGGAAGCCTCTTCTTGATCCAGGGACCAGTACGTCTTTCTCACCACTGCTTAGGCTCAGTGTATAAACCTTTATGCTTCAGGGCTTGAGCTAGCCTCTAATTAAGCACGTTGAGGAAGAAACTTCCCTGTAGGCCACTACTCCATATCTACCTTCTGCAGGGTTTCTTGTGCTTTCCTCTGAAGCAGCTACCAGGGGCCATTCCAGGGGAAATGCTGGGCAGAGGCTCATTCCCCTTATCTGGTCAAATACACAACTCAGGATCCCACAGTCCCTACCCCTTTCTTCCTTAGTGGAAGCCCCAGCAATGTGTGTTGCAATGTCCACTTCAAATCTGCTACAGAGATAGCAAGTCATTACATGCTTTTTGCTTTTTGTTTTCTTCTTGTTTAGCTTTTTTTTTTTTCTTATTAAAAGCCAGGCATATTAAATTGGACACGGACAAGTAAACCAGTTTGTAATGATATGTCGGACTTCCCGTAGCAAGAGTAGATAATTTGGCTCCATTCTGAATTTAGATTTTTAATTTTCCTCTGTCACAGAAAGGATTTTTCAGCAGAGACTTTGGATGCACAATAGCTGCAGGCATTTAATCTGCAGAGGTGCTCCTGAGGATACACACTGTAGCATCTACTGTCTTTAGTTTGCATTCAGAGAGAGAAGGCGGAGGTGAATTTGGAGGAGATCCAAAGTGGGGAGGGGGGGAATGTAGAGAGAGAGAAAGAGAGAGAGAGAAGAAAGAAAGTGATGTTGCTAATTTCACACATTTATGTAGCTGGAGCATGTATCAAGCAGGCAGTAGGATGCCATTCATGTCCCCGTGGATGCAGGGAGGTCCCTTGGCATTTAACCTTAACTCTCCCACTTATACCATAAACACAAAACTTCAATTTCCAAAATGTCTAGTTATAAATTAATTCTTCAAAGATGTGCAGGGTAGGGAAATGTTTCAATAAATATGTAACATCCACCTTCTTCATCTCTTTTATTATTTAGATGCAGGAAAAAATATCTTAACGCATCGGAGCCCCTATTTCCTTGGTTTTAAAATGAGAACAAACTTTTCTTCTTCCATATTCCCCATGCAGAAAACCACAAGGGAAGAGCTACTCCCTACAAACCAAACAAAACTCCTAACGAGCAAACAGACTCAAGACAAGAGAGAAGTTGTCCAAGCCTCACTTCTAGGCTAAGTTTCATGCATGGCGCAAGACAAGTTTAGGAGATATCATCTTACAGAGTCACTCCTGAAAATCCAGGACTCCCTTGATCTTCACACTGATTGTAGGAGTTTTCCCAGAAGTCTCACAGTGTATAGAGAGCAGTGTGACGAATGTGATATTATATGTGAATATGCTGTTACCAACTCACGCACCCCTTGACTCTCAGCTGGATGCTCTGCCTTTATGTGATTCCTCTTGTAGCAGAGTCAGCAGAAGAGGCCGCAAGCTTGCAGCCTACAGCCTGGCATTGCCATACAAAGCCTCCTTAGTGAGGGATTGAGCCCAAATGCTGGGACATGAGGTACAGAGGATGAAGTGAGGGTGCACCTTCCCCTGTAGCTCTAGGCAGCACAAAGAGGCAATCTGTAGCTGGGTGGAGGGGCTTAAATCACAGCATAGCATTTGTCAGAAAGCCTCTGTCAAAGTTGTAAGCAGCAGGCAGATTAAGCAGCTTGCCCAAGGCCGCAGAGGAAAGCTGTGTCAGCACTGAAGCAAATGCAGATACCAGCCCAAAGCTTCATCCACAGGGCTCCACCTGGGGAAGCAAATTTGAGCTCTGCAGCACCAGCTTGAGCATGAATTTGCTGCCCCAGTTTTTACAAACCATGCTGGAATAGTGGGGCAAAGGAGGTACAGTGAATTATTCAGGGTCTTACAGAGAAGAGCACCCTGATTCCAGTGCTCTCTGCTCCAAAATATTTGCCCATGCCCCTTTAAGCCTTGTAAAGAGCGTGCCTTTACTTCTTTTCCTAGTGCTTGCAAAAAAAAATAAAGCATGCTCACTTTTCTTTAGAAACTTATTTCACTTCAACAACAGTGGACCCCAAATATTGCTAATTTCCTGCAAGGAATACGTTCTTTGAAACATACTGTATGGCACTTTTTCATCTCTTTTCTTCTTCTTCTTTTTCTTCTTCTTCTTCCTTTTTATTTTATTTATTTATTTTTTCTATCTGAGACTGGCACTGAGTCTGCTGAGAACATGTAAGTGTAGTTGCTTTTGAATGCTGCAAGGTAAATGCTGAAAATGACAACTTAAATGGAATCATTAAAGCAGATGTAAGTATTATCTGAATGCTTCTGAAGTCTCCTACGCACAGCAATAGCATCTTTATTTTCTCTCCTGATGCATGCACCTTTTTAAAGAGAGCTGACAACCTATTATTTCTTACTTTCTCCCCATTTTGAAGGCTGAACTTACGGACCATGTTCTTATCTTAAAGCTATAACCTGTTTGCCAAGAAATGTCTGAAAAACTGACCAAAATAGAGGCACAGTGCAACAGTGACTGTGATATATAACTGCTCATTTTAAGCTACTATGCAAAAGGGAAATGCATAGCAAATATTAACCACTGGCTTCAGGGGAATGAAGCAGGGCACTCCTTTTTTATTAGTAGACAAAAGTGCATCCATCTGGAGTCTGTCATGGACTCCCCAAGATTTAAAATCTGATTACTGATTAAGGCAGGATTCACCTCACTTAGCTACCCAATAAGAAATAGGACTACTAGTCCCATCTATGATATCTCTTCCAATAAGCAAGGTAGAAAGAGTTATATCCAGCAGGTGATTTGTGTCATCTCCCTCAGGATGGAGTAAGTCTTTCTGTCTCTGCGAAGAGAGAAGAAGCCTACAGAGGAAGCTTCAAGCAGCTAAAGCTAGGTGATATGAATCACATTCTCTGATTTTTTGGTTGCTGCAAGCCCAGGACTTGGCACCATTGCTGGATGAGCTAATCTACTCTGAGTATTGCACTAACCATTGGCACCACAACTCTGCTAAAGAACGACTGCCCGGGGTGCACTGCAGCACTCAGCTGCTCTGCACTGTGCCGGCACCAAGCCCTGAGCTAGAAAAGCTCAGGCAAGATGATAGATAGGCTACTCTTGTTTCTGAGATGCTGCCATCTCTGCTTCCCTTGACTGTGAGCTCATGCCTGTGCATTAGCCAGATGGGATCTCCTCCGATGGGCACTTAGTCCGGCCCTTCACTCACGCTTGTGAAACCCAACAGCAAGCTGGAGACATGGACTAACTCCATTTTCAGGTGGTCCAGGCCACCCCAGTGAGACCTGTGGTCTCTTGTCTGCATCTGGATGAGGTAAATGCCAATTTCTTGAATTTAACATTGATGCTGCAGCTGAGCACCACTCTGGAAAGCCTGACACCTTCAAGTTGCTACATTAGTGCTGTCTTGCCATTGTGGTTTTCAGATCACTCCTGTCTGGTTTGGGTGTCAGGGGAGCTCATATGTTTTTGGTCCTATCCATGTAGTCTCTTCTTGTTCACATAAAGCAGTTCAAAGCACAGAGCGGCTGAAACTGCAGCCCTCTCACACTTGCAGTTTTCTTAATTTGTGGTGTGCAGTTGTACTGGGTCTGGCTGGGATGTTAACTTTCCCTGCAGCAGCCCATACAGTGCCACGCTCTGCACTTGTAGCTAGAACAGCAGTGTTATCACACTAGTGTGTCTGCTGCTGAGAAGTGCTGGCACAGTATCAGGACTTTCTCTAACCCTCCTGGGGGGTGGGCAAAAAAAAGTGAGAAAGAAACATCACCAGGGCAGCTGACCTAAACCAACCAAAGAGATATTCCATACCATATGATGTCACACTCAGCAATAAAAGGTGGAAGAAGGAGGAAGAGGGAAGGGGTGGGCTTTCGTTGCGAAAACATCTGTCCTCCTCATGAACACCGGCTATGTGCGTTGAGGCCCTGCTTCAAGGATGTGGTCAGGCATCGCTCATTTGTGGGAAGCAGAGAATAATTTCTTTCCTCTGCACTTCCACATAGCCTTTACTTGTTTTGTTTTGCTGTTCCTTTTCCCCCTCCCTTTCCCTTTTTCCCTTTAGTTGAATTGTTAATTAATAATATTTCCTTAATATATATATATATATAATTTCCCTTTAATTAAATTATCCTTATCTCAACCCGTGAGTTGTTCTTTCCTTTACTTCTTCCCCTCCTCATCTGAGGAGGGGGAGTGAGAGAGCGGTTGTGGTGTTCAGTTGCCCAGCACGGTAAAACCACCACGGTGGTGTGGTTATGTGGAATGAGGCAGGCCTGTTTTTTTATGGAGGTATCTGGTTGATGCCATTCAAAATAAAAGAGCAGGGCAACAGACAAAAGTAATAAATTAAACAAGCAGATTCACAAATTCTAAGGAACAACAGATGACAGCAGCCATACTGATGACCCAGTTCCCAGACCGCTGGCTGACAGTCCTTTGAAGGGACTGCTCAAAGCTTTGAGTAACCAGAGATTTGTAGTCAGTAAGAAGGGAGAAACAAGACTGTTATTTTTTATGGAATAGAGCAAACATAATGTTGGATATTCGAAGGGATTTGTGGGATTTTACAACACTTACCATGGGGTGTTTGAAGAGCATTTTGGCAATGCCCCAAACTTCTCATTAGATGTTCACTGGAAGGGCCACAAGTTCAGAAAGGCAGGCATGAAGACGGATCGGGGAGGAAGAAGTGTGTGAAAGGAGGGGAGATGAGAGGGTCTGTCTGTCTGTTAGCAAGGTGCTCGTTAGTGTGATTGCTTGGTTGAGCCCTGCACCTGATCACCACACCCTATCCAACCCAGTACCATCTGTCCTTTCCTTTACACAAACCCTCCTCCAGTTTTCCTGCTTGTATATTTGTGTGTGCACATGTGCACGATATAGTAGCAAGCTCTGAGCAGGAGCAGAGATGCCACAGGTCCAAGGGACACATCAGTCTGGTGGACCAGCTAGTGGACAGACCATGGCCAAGGTCAGCTGCTGGAGTGACTCATTTGTGTGTGGGATGACAGTGAACATCAAGCCAGTCCTGTCTGGATGTAGGGTCTGGAAGGATGTTACTGGAAATACCACAAGTCTAGGGGCCAGATACTGGAGATACTGGCACCCTGCAAGGCTACTACTAGAGGGATCGTACGTCTGGAACAGCCAATGAAGAGACCTGATGTGTGTCTGTGTGTTTTGCAACCCAACAGAAGCAAGACCATCTCTCTGGAGGTGTAGCCCCAGCTCTCTGTCACATCTTTGCATCCTCAAAACCCTTCCCCCCATGGCTCCCTGGGACATTTATGTTTTGCCTCTGACCCTTTAGCTTTGGAATCACAAATCCTATTTTGCATTTATTTCTGAGATGTCCTGAGGTAGTTGTTTACTATGATCAGACACAGGTATTTTATGGTTACTGTCCTTTTTTTTGAGACGTACTAGATGTATGCTCATCTCCTTGGTTTTCCAGAAAGCCCTTGCATAGTTTTGTTATTGCAGTTAGGTAAGATATGTCTCTAGGTGTTTTTCTAATGGGTGCCAAGCCATGAAACTATACTGCTAACTGAGGTAATTTTTGACATTCAGACAGCCTGAAACCTGAGATTACAGCAATGTACAAGTTCCATTTATATTGTGTTTGGAGAGGATTTTTTTTTTTTTTTTTTTTGCTTGCTTGTTATGTTTTTGGTTTTGTTTTGTTTTGTTGTTGTTCTTTGTTTTCCCCAACAAAATAAAAAAGAGGGCTATAAAAGAAAGCTGAGATTCTGCCAATTATGGATTATGTCGAGAACCATGCAAGCATACGTTTGAAACTTTTGATATACTATATAAGCAACAGCTCTGCACCTAAGGAACTAGTCAGACAGAGAGGTTATATCTATATTTACTGAAGCTAGTAGGTCCTAGGAGAAGATCTGGATTGGACCTGGCCCTGCACATTTGTATTGTCCTTGTAGAGTCAGATATAAGTACATAGAGATAGCTGATTCATAACCTATTCTGCGCCTCACTGGAAGTATTGGTTTAGGACCTGGATGGCCTCAATTTTATTATTAGTGCTTCCACTGGCCTGCTGCTCAGCAGTAGGTAAATGAGGTCATCACTTTGTGACTCCATTCCCTTTTGCAAAATGTAGATAAAAACTCTTTTAATCCTGCTGATGAAAGGTGGTATGATGAATAACATTCTTACAAGTCTTACCTTCCTTATAGTAGGGGTCTTTGTGAAACCATTCTATTAACAGCTCTAAGAACCACAGAAATCCCTATATAAATTAAACACAAAACCTTGGCAGTGCCATGAAACTGCAATTAGGAAATGAAAAAGCTATAGTTTTCAGAGTAACAATAGGCTTGCCCACATTGCATATCGTGCATAGATTTAAGTATGCATTTAATAGTCTGACTGGTAATAAAAATACTATATAGATACAATATGTTTGAATTATTATCGCTATGCTGAAAGAACCGCACTGTTTCTGTACCCTGGCTCTCGTGTGTTTAAATTTGTAACTTCACTGCTTCACTCTAAGCCTTGTTTGCATTCAATATCTTTGAGCTTTCTAAATTAGAAATGTATGCGGTGCTCATTGTTAAAACTAAATCAATTGATTCTTAATAGTCATGTGGTATTAATATTAAGCCAATTAGGCTCAAATTAACACACATATTTATTTAAGCAAGGCCTTGATCTTGTAAAGGACTTAAACACATATTTTGAATTCTTGATTAGGAAAGTTCCTAAGTACATCAGTGATATAAACACACTAAGACATAGTTCGGCTTCCTAAGTTAATTACTGAGGCAAACTTGGAAAAAGAAAAGAAAAGAAAGGAAAAGAAAGGAAAGGAAAGGAAAGGAAAGGAAAGGAAAGGAAAGGAAAGGA
>CM021797.1:5365733-5380515 GCA_011076525.1 Nettapus auritus | reverse complement strand
ACAAGGCTTCCTGCTCTTGCCATCATGCAGTGTTGACAAAGAAACATGGCCAAACATGGCCTCCTATCCATATCCAGTATTGCTTCTGTTTCTGTTTTGAAGGGTTTTGTCATGTTATACAAGTTGCATGGAAGGTGTGAGTCCTCAACAGGTTCGTAGTCCTGTTAAGGACTCCTTGTATAAATTTATGCAAGCAAAGTGAGGCCTGATCCAGAAAAAGGATGAACAAACTGCCAAGTGGCTTCTGCAAAATTTAAGCTCTTATTTCTGACACTGATGAAAAAACATCCTTCTAACAGCACCGGCATCTGAGAACATGCAAGCACCTCTATTTTCTCCATGTGCTTTCGGAAGTACTGAGTAACCTTGGAAGAAGAGACTTAAGAATCACCACCCAGATCCATAATCATTAGCAACAGCCTCTGACTTTGATCTTTCTGACCTGTGATCTTTGCATTGTACCCATGAAGAAGTTCAGCCTCAACAGCAGAGCCCTCTTTTGGGACTCTATAGAGAAGGACATAGAGAAGACTGTGGGGCTGAAGATTATGGAGGTTATGTTTGGAAGTGCTTTACTCAGGTAGCAGAAGAGGTAAGATTTCGGTCTCCTCTCTCCCTCCACAATTGTCAGATGGTTTTGTTAAATTTTTCCTGGCTTATCATGTTGGTTGTACAACCACTACATTCCAAGTAGAGCCAAGTAGAGATTTGCCCAATTAAGATCCTTAATTCCTTCTCTGGATTTGACCAGATAAAGATCTGTTGGCACCTGTCACTACATTATGGATTTTACTACTTCCTTGGTTCCATTCTTTGTCTGACTCATTTAAAATAAAAATTTTGCATGGGAAGGGACCTTTTATTTATTTTATTTTGTATTTTATATAGTGCCTATGAAACCTCATCTTCCCTTGAGGCTCTGACTCTGGCCTTTGGCAAGGCTGAAGAATGATGAGGAATAGAAAGGCAAATGTCCGTTTAAGACAAAAATTCCTGCTCCACTCCATTCTGAGATCCATAGATCTCATTTTGCATAACATTTTCATAAACAGAGAAAACTCTCTATAGCAATGAAATAAAATTAAGATACCATAGTGCCCCGCAGAACACCCATCATACTTTTAAAAGAGACCATTCACTTACCGTAAAGGTTATTTCAAGCTAAGAATCCATTTATTTGAATGTATTTCCATTTTAATCAATATCCTTTAGAAATGGCCTCTTTCTGAGTCATGTAAGGTGAATTGATATAATTTTAAGGACATGCATTTCTTTTCTAAATGTTCTTATATGGCAAGGACGTATATGAGATTAGATTTTCATCTCTGGTATATATGAGTCAACATCACTTTATGGTAGTGCAACAAGAAGATGAGTGCCAGAGGCAAGATGTTGAGAAGAGGAGATACTACTCCAAAAGCTGAGCAGCGTGGTGACAATCCTTCATTTGTATTCCCAAGAGATCTCTTAGGACCTCTGCAAAACTTTGAAAACCTGAGACACATTCCACCAAAACTAATTGAAAGATTTCCATTAACGTCAACTGATTTTTTAAAAAGGTCTTATTCAAGACAAGTACTTTCTTTTAATGTGTGAATAAGATATAATTACCTTTCATTACATCAAATGTAGCAGAAGATGGGCAAGTATTTTTTTCTGCTTGGGCTTGTACATTTTTGTAACATTTGCAAAATGCTGACTTATGCACACAGTTACTCTTGAAACACAATTACTCATATATAAATCTGCATTTGTGTTTAAATGTCACTGTAACAAGAACGCTTCTGGTAATAAATTTGTTTATCAAATATACATCAGAAAATGGCACATTAAATAATAAAACGTTTAATAAAAGACATGCTCAGCATTTTTACAGACAGCCTGGGCCCGGTCCAACAAACCCTGATGTAAAAAGAAGCACTGTCATTAACATCTGAGGATCTGGATTAAACCCATAATGGGAAGTTCTCAGATTTTGTTTTCTTCACAATTCTGACATGCTATTTTTTGCTCAGAGACCAGACTGTATGTTTCTATGTACTGAGCTCATAGACTGAAGTCATGGGAAGAGCCCCTGTGTGTTTCAGGGGAGTGAGAACAATCTTTCATTCAAAAAATGACAGTATTACTGAATTATTATTATTATTATTATTATTATCATTATTATTTTAATCTGAGAAACATCTGAAAATCATTATCATGTTTGGATTTCAGTGCGGATTTGAAGACAAGGAATGCTAAAAGATGACAAGAATGATCAAAGTTGTGAAACAACATATATAAAGAACAGCAAAGAAGACTAGGTCTTAGCCCAGGGGAAAATAAATAAATAAATAAATAAAATTAAGATATACTACTGGTCTTAAAATCTGGAATTACACAACAAAGGTAAGCAGAGAAAGAATTCATTTTTCTTTCTAATTCTAGAATTTTGAGGTATCAAGTTAGGCTACCAAATGACAGGTGCAAAGTAAATATGGGCAGGTGAGGTTAAAACTGCTTTGGAGTTCCTCTCTGCCCTTGATGGAAAAGGGAATCAAAGGTCTTAGTCTGGTTAGATACATAACAGAGACTATGACATCTGAGATGCAATAGCATGTCTATGACATTCATGTAGGATCAGCAAGTACTACACAAGATCTAGAGCAGTACCTCTCTGTAGTGTCACTGGAGGCTAGAGGGAGATTCTGGAGCATTTCCAGTGGAGTTGGGCCCAAAGAACTGTACTTTGAAATAAGTCGGCTATTGCTATAGGTTTTCTCAAAATTCACGTTTGGCAGAAAATTCCAGGTATGAATTGCTACTTTGCTGTCTTTCTCATTTCTAAGTGGCAAATCACTACCCTTCAGGTATGTTGAGGTATCCATCAAGCCACTCTCTACTATGTGTAACGAAAATAAGCAACAACAGATGGATGCAGCATGCAAAATCAGAATGACAGGGAGGTGAATTTCACCTGTTTACAGCATTGGCGATTGTTGAGATTGATATCAGAACACATTTGAAAAGATACTGAAAAATTGTCTAGGATGCAGTAAAGAGCCAGAAAAAATATTTAGGGAGTTTAGAGAAATGCCTTACAGTGAGCGATTTAAGCAGCTCATTCTGTCTAGCATATCAAAGATGTATTTTAGTATAACCTGAAAGTTAAAACTGAATGATTCAAAATAGTAAAGTCAAAAAGTGATGGCTTTGTTAGGAGGCCTAACCCTCCATCTTGATGTGACAATGCATCGTAACCCAATTACAATGATTTATTTATAGTCTGGAACAAAGTTACATGGCCTTTTTCTGAAATTGAAGAAATGTTTATAAATATGTTTATATATGTGATGCTTAAGGAATATTAAATATGCGATTATAGGTTTGGAGGAATTGTTATTATTTTATTAAATGTTCTATTGAATGAGTAGTTGGGGTAATTACAGAAATTTACAGGCAATTTCTGTTTCCTCCTTGAGAAATGAAAAGAAGAAAAAAGAAATCTCATCTTTGTTAAGGAATGTTATTACATGATTTTTCCTAGGGTCTCATAGACTGAAAATGCACAGCATCTGGTTTCCAAGGCCAGAGGACCTGACCAAGTTTTCTCTCCTGTACCTCTCCTAGGAAAACCATTCTAAAAATTATTGAAAAAAAAACTGTGAATGTTCTCATTAAATAGGATGCTTTCCTGTAATGGTAAGGAAAACACGAATAATTGTTCTCCTCCATTACCCTCTCAGCCTTGTTTATCCACAGCATCCCCTCAGAAACACGGTGTTTCTCTAGCTCCTCATCACCATGTGCTCATCAGTCACTAAGCATCTCCACAGCTGGGGACCAGCAACAGGAGCAAAGCGAACGGCTCCCACAGAATGTGATTCTAGCTGTCCTCACTGCAACACTGCTCCAATGGCAGAAGCAGCAACAAGCTACTCAGACACCATGTATCTTACCTGTCCTCACATTCCCATTGGAGCTTTTTCTTTCTTGGAGACAGACATAGACAAAAAAGAAGTCTTGTGGCATTCATCAAGTTACTAGAATAGAGACAAGTCAGGTAAACAAGCTGTATGACCATGCTAGCACAAGGTCATTCCCAAACCATGAGCTTATACCAGGTGATAGAACCTACTTGCCCATGAACCTGCATCTGCCTGACTTAGTGGATGTATAAAGAGAGCTTGTGTCTGCCTGTGCCTGCTTAAACAAATATACTTGTTTATATGGAGGTGTGTTGTATTTAAATGCAAGATTCAAATAACAGACACATGATGTAATTGCTATATAAATAGGTAGGTGGTTTACACACAAATATAGCAGTGCTGTTAGAGGTGATCATTAGTTGCTAATACAAGAAGTTATTTGAACATTAACATATTACTATTCATGGCAGAATTCATTATGTATTTGGTATGTAAGTAATAGCTTCCTTAATAAACTTACGAGAATAAAGAATCTCTGTTCTCTAGATTGCTAATGATGGACAATAATATTAGAGATAATTAAGGTCTGAAATTCTATAACAATTATCTACATTTAGAAAGACTATTAAAAAAAAAAAAAGAAAAAAAAAGAAAAAAGAAAGACATGAGAGTATTTTGACCTATTTCAAATAGATTTTCCACTCATTTTAAAAACTGATGAAACTAAGCAGAAGCAGACAAAAAATAAAAAATAAATAAATAAATAAATAAAATTGAAGAAAGTGTTAAAACTCTGAAGATATGCTGAATGTGTCCTCCCAGAAAGAGCAAAAGCAATTAATTCCCAATTATATGTGCCTTAAAGGATTATGCATTCATAAACTGACTACTCAGAAAGAGAAAGGACTATCCCATCAAGATGCCAAACCAATCAGCATGACAGAACCTCTTATTTAAATCCCCCTTATTCAAAAAGAGCTATGTCACTCCACCAGTGACTATGTAAGGGGAGACTATAAACCCTTCTGATTCAAGCCAACACTAATCTCTACTTCCGTCTTTACGATGTAATGGTCAATACTTTCAATGCTCAATACTTTCCCAATTCACACCTTTTCTCTGATTTTTCCAACATTTTAAAAAAGAGCAAGGATATGAAGAAAGCTTGATAAAACACCAGGAAAGATGAACTTGTTTTGCATTTTTTTCCTTCTAGGATAAAACAAAGACAGTTTTACATGCAGTTGTCTGTTCTCTGTGTCATCATACCTAAATCAGGACTCAACTCACTAGCTTAGATGTGTCCAGGAATGAAGTTGTGGGAGCACTAATTTTGACATGTGTCACTAAAGGCATATGAGATGCTGAAATAAGCCTATGTTGAATTGAATGTTCTCCAGATGTAAGCTTCTTTAGAGACAACTTGGAGCCACATATTACAGATATGTGCACATGACATGTGCAAATAGGTCTATCCTAAATCAACAGCTTCATGGATATCAGGACACTTGACAAATGCTACTGGCAAACTTTATTTGAATCTCTTTTTCCTTTCCATTATGATGTAATGAAAGGAATATTGTAATATAATATTTATTTGCAGCTTTTCCTATTAGACTCCAGATTATTTCAAGTACTGTTACTAAAAAGAAAACAAGCTCACCCCAGTTAATTCCCACAAATAATGGAATTTGATTATGATTTGATTAAGATTATTAATGTTTATTGATTAATTCTTTCAAAAAATGGATCTTGAATAATTTATTTTAAATTAGAGTATAAATACTTCCTTTGGTTTTCTAGAACTGTGTTTAGGTCACTAACCTCCATTCATTTCTGATTGTTTAGGTTTTTGATGCCTAATCTTTTATAAGATGTTTGGTCATCTATAAATTATCTTGGTTACACACAGTACATTGAAAATTTACAGATTTTGGGAGCAACATACACTGATGGAAACCTAGATAAGAACATCTGTAGGCATTCACACACTGTCAAGCTTCTTGAAACAGCTTGGCAGAGAGAACAGCCAAAGACACCATAGAAACTTGTTTGTGCTGGAAAGTGAATTCAGATTACAATAAAACATGAGGTTAAAGGTCAATGCTTACTTTTTGAGTAACTCCCTGTGTTCTGAAATAAATAGGTCTTATAGGCTTTATTTCCTTTCAAAGTGAGGTTCACTATATCAAAGGAATATGCATACATAGAGCAAAAGCTTTGCACAGGGAAACATCTGTTAGTTGACTGTTCTCTATAATGTTCTCTCTAATACTCAAATTTCCATTTGTTTTCTTCAATAAAAATTACATTCTCTTTGTAAATTCTTATATTTCTTTTGCATGCATTCCTTGTAGCTTTCTCAAGACATCCCAAAGGACTCCATCGATGTAATACAGAGAGAATCATGTCTGAGTTTCCTTTGGAGAAACATACTGAGGTTCTGGCCCTACCATCTTGTGTTACTTTAAACTCTTCTTTACAAATGCTGAAGACAAGGTTACTTGGCGCACCACAGCTCTCTCCTACTGCATTGCTAAAATGAAATGTTTCAATATTCTTGAAATGAAACATTCTGACATTATCAAAATGCAAGGAGAAGATTGAAATGATTCATTTGGACTTATTCCCATAAAAATGTCACTGAAATCAGCACATTTTCACAACATGTTTTGATTTGGGCAAAGCTGTACTTTTTTTTTTCCCTGGAAAATGATTTCATTAAAAACAAATGACCAGCTCTAATTACAACTCACTGATCCTTTGCTCCAAAAGTCAAAGCCTTTAAAACACCACTTAGTCTGTATGTACTGGGAGACAGATTCTCCCTTACACACTGCTGTGAAAAACCGCTTTCTTCCTTGCAGAAGGGCTAGTATTTGCGTCCCTGGGACTGCAAGCTGAAATCATGTCTTGCCATTAACTGGCGTCTATACTTTGCAAAAAGTTTTGAAGAATTTAATAAACAAGTCAAAGGTAAAAGGCGAAGTGCACATCCCAGCCCTTTGAAGAAAATTGTCATTGACTTCTGAGTTTAGTTGTGGAAATGGCAAGAAGAAGCAATAAAGTCATGGCACTGGGCTCTGAGCACAGATCTGAGGCAGAACCAATTGAGCCATCTTCTGAAGCAGAGTCAATACAGCAATGTGAGTGCAGCCTGTGCCCAAACTGATTAGGCTGATGAAAAGTTGGATTTTGTGCCTTTGTCCATGCTATTAAACATGTCTGAGTCCACACTGTGACACTAAGACTAGCATGCAAAGCATTATGTCAGTATTGAACCCTCCAACACTCTAAAGTTGGGTAGCTACATCCAGACTGCCTTGAGGGAATGACCCCAGCCCATGACAATGTCCCAAAAGCGTCTCTGGACACTGTCTATGGGAGTGCCTGAGGCAAGAATGTATCATCAGTTTATCAGTACAGACAGTAGAGCTGCAGTGTTCAGCATTGTTTAATTTAGAAATACAAATACAGACAATCAATCTGCCTGTGAGACTGACTGAAGTGCTCATATCTCTTTGTGAGTGAATGTGCCAGCCCTCTGGTGTTGGCTGTGGCCTCCTCACTGTGCCCATAGCCCACAACAGCTCTGGCCCTGTTACAGGCCTTCAAAATCAGACGTTGCCAGGCTCAGCTCTGCCACCCCACTGCACCTTTGTGGGGCAGTTGCTGACACACGTCCTTCACTCTGGGCTGGGAGGTTTTATTCTGCTTTTAAGTTAGTTCATCACTGTGGTTACAGGTCCATTATTTTCATTTTGGCCCTTCAGAGAACTCCTTTTCCCTGGCAAATTTTGGTTAGTTACTTGGTTGGCAGAGAGCATGAAGATGAAGCCAGGTCTGGAGCAGGACCTTCAAGAAAAATAGCACACACTTCACTGCCCCTTCCTGGCACGACATGCAGCACAAATCCTGCATCTACAAAACCAACAAAAACCTCCCAAGGTGGGGCTATGTTTGCCTGTGAGTCAGAGATGGCAGGAGAGCAGTGGCTGGGGAGGAGGTCAGGTTTTAACTGGTCTCTGTTTGACTCGTGTCTTTCCCACACCCTTCCCAACATGGCAGGTGCAGCATGAGGCAAGCATACACCAGTCACCTCGATGGTCTCCAGAGACATGCACTTGTAAATCAGTAATACTGGCTCACTGAGCAAAGCTATGAATAAGGCCCTAATTGTAGCATTTCTGTGGAAGAATAACTGAGTAGTTGGGATAGCAATGAAAGAGGGGGTTGTGAACATCAGGAGGAGCCTTTGGAGAGGTGGGGAGAGGAGAAGGGCTGGCTGGATGTAAGGGAATGAGCTGGGGGAAAACAAAAAAAAAAATGTTGATAAACATTTGTATGGCATTAAGGAAAATTCTGTGAGACTTTAAAACCCATGAAAGATTAAAGATGAGTAAAGAGCTCCAGACACTCCATAATGCTGCAGTTCAGTGTTTGGAGTCTTTGACAGAAGATATGATTAATCAGCCCCCACATACACCTTTTTGTTTGTTTGTTTGTTTGTTTAATATGCATGTTCATTTCTACAAATGTGAATTTTTTAGTCAAAGCAAGAGAGCTGTAAACTCACTCAGCCCCGAACAGCCTGCCGTGGTGTGGTGGGTTTACATGGCAAGGTTTTGGTAGCAGGGGGGGCCAGCTGTGAGAAGGATCTAGAAGCTGCCCCATGTTTGGTAAGGGCCCCACTGCTGACCAGAGCTGAGCCAATAAGCGATGTTGTTTTGCACCTCTGTGAGAGCATATTTAAGACAGGGAAAAAAATGCTGTGACACTCAGCAGCTGGGAGGGTGAGAGGAGTGAGGAACAGCCTTGCAGGTGCCAAGGTCAGTGAAGAAGGAAGGGGAGAGGTGCTCCAGGCGCCGGAGCAGAAGTCCCCTGCGGCCTGTGGTGAGGACCATGGTGAAGCAGGCTGTCCCCCTGCAGCCCATGGAGTACCACGGTGGAGCAGGGTTCCACACTGCAGGCTTTGGAGGAGACCGCGGTGGAGCAGGTGGACCTGCACCGACGGAGACTGCGGCCTGTGGAAGACCCCTGCTGAAGCAGATTCCGGGCCAGACCTGTAGGCCATGGAGAGGAGCCCACGCAGGAGCAGGTGACCCGGCAGGAGCTGCTGCCCGTGGGGGACCCAGGTTGGAGCAGTTTGCTCCCGAGGGATGGACCCCGTGGTACGGACCCATATCTGGAGCAGTTCTTGAAGAGCTGCTGCCTGTGGACAACCCACGCCGGATCAGTTCGGAAAGGACTGCATCGTGTGGGTGGGACCCCACAGCACAGGGGACAGGAGTGACAGAGAAGGAGCGGCAGAGAAGAAGTGCTATAGACTGACCATAAACCCCATTCCCCCGTTCCCCTGCACCGCTCGGGGGGAGGAGGTGGAAGAGGGTGGATGGGGGGGAAGGTGCTTTTGGTTTCTTTCCTTTGTTTCTCTAGCTTGTTAGTAATAAGCAATAAATCTTACTTTCTCCCTATGCTGAGTCTGTTTTGCCCGTCACAATAATTATTGTGCGATCTCCTTGTCCTTATCCCAACCCTTGAGCCTCTTTCATTGTATTTTCTCCTTGCTCCTCTTTGAGGAGGGGGAGTGAGAGAGCGGTTGTTTTGGAACTTGGCTGCCCACCCCAGTAAAACCAGCAAACATGGGTATGCTGGTACTGTCCTGGGGCTCCTGCCAAGCTCAGTAGACACCACCATACCTCCATCCTCCTCTTGGTGCAGTAAGCAGGCACTCTTCACTCTCCTGCTCCTCCCCTGTGCATTTTCACAATAAAAGTTTTGGGCTTAATCTGCTGTGAACTGGGTTATTCATCTTTTGCACATGTATGAAAATATATATATATGTATGTATGTATGTATGTATGTATGTATTATTTGCTGGGACAGCTAAGCTCTGAGGGGGCAAAGGTTTGATAAATATACCAGAGTGCATGGAGATACATAAGGACTTTGAATAGCTACCCAGAGGGTGCCCAGAGTCTGCCATTTGCTGCAAAGTTGTGCTCTGCCATTCGTAGTTTGGTTTTAGAAAGAAAATATTTCAAAGCTCATAATTGTGGGGAAAAAAAAAAAAAAAAAAAAAAAAAAAAAAAAAAAGGAACACACCCACACACCCTAATATAAAAGATGAATATGATCAGATGTAGTAACACCAGTCTGAATCTGGTGTTTCATTTCATGGTTTCATACATCAGCTTCATTAAATGGACATGTCCATGATGATAGACAGCTCTGAAACCTAATAACATTAGAAATGTAATCTATATTAAACTTTTTCAGTTAATGAGGCAGTAGTATCTGAACATTGTTATGATCCCTCCTCTACCATACGGCTGAAAGTGCCACAATCCCTTACAAAAAGCAAACTTCATCTTCCTCCCTGATAATCCCAACACATGACTAGCAATTATTACGTAAAATGGACAACAACAAAAGCAAACAAATATGCAAAGCTCATACTTAAGCAGGCAGATGAATGAAGTTAAATACTCAGTTGCTTTTCTTCTGTCTTACTCATGCTTATATACATAATTTAATAAAATCCTCCATCAAAAATAACTGAGGCTGCTACAGACTTTCTATCTTCTTGAATCTCGTGCAGCAAAATTTAGGGATCCTTGACTCAGGATTTATGTCTGACTTGCCACTGAGTACCGTCACCTCTGTTGGTGAGAACAGCCTGAATTATCGCTCTGGCTATGAACTAGACTGGATGACCTCATAGGTCTTTTCTGGCTGTGCTTTTGGAAAGTCTATTAAAGGCCGCTGTCAAAACTCCGCCTCTGTGCATGTTGCCAAGAGGGAGGGGGCATACTGGTTTGCAGTCAAGGCACAAACCTGAGACATGTAAAATTAAATTTCTATCCTTCCTCTTATCCCAGCTGATATGGGTATGGATACAGATCAGCAAGAGGAAAAGTAATATTCTTCAAAATACTCACATTAACTTGGTGACTTAGACCCAACCTCCAAAATAAATGAAATACTGAGGAAATGCAGGAGGTTTTTTTCTATTGCTAAGCTGGTTTCAAAGGGCAAGCTGCCCTATGGCCATCTTATTATTTCGCAGGACTTTCTTAAGACTTTCTTACAAGAAGAAAAAGAGATAAATTAGAAAAGATAGTTAGTTTAAGCATCTGCATCCTAACCTCAATAAATAAATAAATGTTGTGTTGAGTATGGGTGGTAATTTGAAAGATATAGACACAGGCAGTCCACACTAAGTGCCTCAGGGAGCTGCATGGGGCACAAAGTCATTACTGCACCATTATAAATCTTAGAGGAGTAAATTCCCTAAATTACTATGTTAAATTCAGTATAAGTTTTGGGCAACTAAGTCTTGCTGCAGCAAATAGCTTTATGTTCTTGGGCCTGATTTCCTTCTCATATATTTATGCATAAATTTGGATATGTGTCACATGAGGATTTCCTATACAGAGAATTGACCAGGGCAACTGGGATACCCAGCTGAATGATGAGATTATTGGACACCCAAGTGCAGGACAGGTGAATGTATGAAAATAGAAATAGGTGAAACAAGTACAATCATTTAATCTTACTCTTTGAGTGCCAAGTGCACTCAATGATAGTTTTAGATGGAGTTCATTTACATCTAGATCATAGCAGAGGTTAGGTGAAAGCTAGGCTGTCCACTTTGGCTGGCTATGAAGTGTGAGGTGTGCTCTCAGCTATACATTCTGAGTACAACTCTGCTAGATTTATGCAGGTTTCTGCTCACAGGCATGCTGTAGACACCTAAATTCAAGTGCAGACTCAGACAACTAAATTCTGATTCAGGTCAAATCACATCCTGTGAGACCTCCAAGGGAAGCTGGCAGTGGAAGAAGGAAGGAGTTCTAGATTTTGCCCTCATGGCATTTAAATTTTCCCCCAACTGTGTCTCATATACCTTTTTAGAACCCAATCCCGCATTATTTTTGTTGTACCTTCATTTCTGATACACACCTGATGGTTTCTTTCAGGAGACTTACTGTACGGCAGCAGCCAATACACACCTATATTTCTGAGGACTGTCACATTCAATGATATACAAGAGGTAAATAATGTCACGTATTTTTTGTTGCCTTGAGAAATGTACAGGAAAAATATCAAAATATAGGGCAACATGCTGCAAAAATAAACACTTAAAAAGGAACTAAACGAAACTGCAAAACAACCCCATGCATATTATTATGATTTCAAACAGGGAAAGCCTGACCCATTGGATACTCCAGAGGATCCTCCCCCATGGAAAGGTATTCCTATATATCAGCATTTGTAAGATCCAGAACAACACTGGGGTCATTTTGTTTAAAATATACTGTGAACTCAGCAGGATACATCTGCTTTATATTAGTCTTGTGGAACTACTATAAAGGGCTTTGGGGGGCTTTTTGTTTTTTTGTTTTTGTTTTTATTTAATGGATAATTGAGGTAAAACTAAACTTGTGCAAAAATGAAAGCAATTCATGGTAAAAATATCTTGCCATCCTAAGATACCAAAAAATGAAACAGCAGTCTGAAAATTAAATATGTACTTTTGAGCAACAATTTATTAAAGTATCTAATGATCTTTCAATATTCCCATCGTCATTATATTGCAATGCTGGCTTTTTATTTCCATTCTGGCAATATGAAAAAAAACATATTTTAATTCTTAATACAATTGTAGGTCAGGTTTCTGAACTGATTGCTTGTGGAATGGAGTCAACTCCGTTCACCTTGTACTGTCATTAAAGCATGTGTAAAGCCAGGAGCTCCTGTAGACGGTTTAAGCTGATCTGATTTGGTAGCATCTTGGCTGCAATTTGTTATTCTCCTTGCACAGATGCAAATCACAAAGGAAGGGAGAATCAGGCCCTCCATGCTGACAAAGGGATCTAATCGTCCCAGTGTTTTGCTAGCTGATCATACTGTTTCCTTGTCCTTTCATTTAAGGGTCATCTAGATAAAAGTATTTACTTGAATTCTTTTTTTCTCTTTCTTGCTCCCAAGTCCTGTTATACGTAGTGGTTTTACTCAGGATGGGCTGTGGCCCCCTAACTAGGTCTTCAGGTTCTGCTCTGTGTCTTCAGGTTCTGCTCTGCTGTTATGTTTTTTCTTAATTATTTAATGAAATCATGTGAGATCTTAATACAGAAAACACAGTGATGTTGTGAGGGATCTTAAGCATCATTCACAAATTCCCCTCCACAGTCTTTCCATCCTATTAGGGGGATGCCCCCACCTACCTGCTCTGTTGTCAGGTTCACAATCCCAGCTCTGCTCTGTGGCAGAACCAAGTAGAAAGGGTCCATTTTGACTGGGTCTTGCATCCTTAGCATCAGTGTCTCACACAACATAAGATCAGGAGCTGCTACAGTCATCTGATTGTTTACTTTCTTTCTCAACTTAAATAAAACAAGAGGGGAGAAATGTTCTAAAGAGATAGTTCCTGCTTATGTGAGAAATTCACAGGGAATAAAAATAAAAATCTATTTACCTTCAACCATTTGCTATGAATTATGAATACAGAGGTGTCACCAATTTGCATAGAGCATGTACATGCAGCTCATTCTTGCTTAATCCTTTTGCTTGAGATTTTATTATTTCTTATTATTATAAATTCAAGTACAGAAGGCAATTTCAGCACCTGAAATATTTAGAGAGAAGACTGATTATATTATTATGGAGAAAACTGATTTTTATCAATTGATTTGGCAAATTCAGGCTCAGACACCTCCAATTCTGTGATCTCCCATCTTGCTTACTGTGACATCCTGCTCACTTTACTTTGATTCATATTTCCATGGTGTCAGCCATTCAAAGCACAAACAGCAAAGCACAAAAATGAGTCTACTAGTTTACTGGCAACATTTCTGTTTCTGGTCGAGTCTCTTTTATTCCTTGTCTGCCACACTTTTTCAAGGATTCAGTTTCAGCTTCTTTACATCTGCTTCAGCTTTTCCTCAGGACAACAAGAATACTGAGGAAAAGCCAGCTTTGATGGATGAAGGCAAAGTATCCTTCTTGTGAAGATGAAGATTAGTTTAAGAGTTTCTCAAGACAGGAAGCAGTGTTAGGCAAAAACTGAGTTGCAGTAGCTTTTCTGGATAGCACTGGGAACACTGCACCTTTGCATGGTTTGAGAAGCAGCTGCACAGAGTAAGGTGCAAGCTACCTTTCAGTTTGATTCCCCCATGTTTGTTGAGTTATTGACCCACACATTTGCTGTGTATTGTTGCATTTGACTGGGGTGTTCAATCTGGGGTGTACAATCCATAACACAAGAATAAAGAAAAGAGGAAAAAAAATAATATGAAGTTAGGGAAAAATGGAAGCAGAAGAAATGCCCAGTGCCAAAGTCTGAGAGGAAGAGAGGCTATATCTGGGGAAGAACATAAGGAAGATGGTAGGAGCTGTCACATGGCTGTAACCATGAAATTGAAGAAGAACAAGAGAATGGATAAAAGGAGAGAAAAGACTGCAGACAGCAAAACCCTGCAAGATGTCATCTATATCGGTAAATTGGAAGCAAAGGAAGAAAAAATGCAGCTAAGAAGACAGAGCAAAAAAATTGAGACCGGAAAAATCACTTTGTGGTTTAGCTCAGGACAGAATATCTCTACTGGCCTTAGTCAGTTGACAGTCAGGAGCTGAGAACCAGCTTACAGGAGGTCAAAAGGGAAAACAGGAGGAGCAGAATTTAAGGCAAGAAAAGGCATGCTCAAGAATTTTGGAGACCAGGGCATTTGAGAAGCAACTGGAACAAGTAGGGCACTAGGGTGCAGAGCTTCCCTGAAGCATCCCTGGCTCAGAGGAGCCTTCTGTTTCTTTGTTTCTTTCCCCTAAAAAAAAAAAAAAAAAAAAAAAAAAAAAAAAAAATAAAAAATTAA
>CM021797.1:5331058-5352479 GCA_011076525.1 Nettapus auritus | reverse complement strand
GGGGGGGGGGGGGGAAGTATTTTATGTTTGTATGTCTCAAGGAGAAGTTTTGTTAGTGTTTCCCACACTTGCTATGACTGGTTCAACTCTAACACTTTTAAGCAAATCTGGGAGCAATGTATTGATTGTTCTGAGCCAAGATAGATTACATGATATATAACATGCTGAGAGCAACATTGGATAGGTCAGGGCTCAGGATCGTTGTTAGCGCTACCATTAAGTTTATTCATAGGGTGCAGCCAGTGCCCCACAGAAATCGAAAGCAGTATATCATTGCCAGGGATTAACCAATGATGTTTGGGGTCCTTCACTGCCTCAAAAGGAGGAGAGTTATCTCATGGGAGAGCTTATCAGAAGCTGGAAGTAGTAAGCCACCCCCAACTCCCTGCCAAGGGGAATATCCTGAGTGGAGAGGAACAACTCACAAAGATAGGACCAGCAGCATGAAACTTTAAAGACAAGTTCTGCACCTCGTTTTCCTTTTGGCTAGCTCTTGATGACTTATCAAGAGATATTCAATGAGTATTCAACCCACCCTAAAATGGATACTGGCAGTTGCCTAGCTGTAGCTAGGTATTAACGTTATTAACTGATCCGAGGAATACCTCTTAAGATTATTGACCATACAGTACTGACTGCAACAGACTTAAACACCCATAGCACATATAGAAACATTTATGTCTAGAGGCCTGAATCTAGAGCCGTATCCCACTCTGAATTGCACTGCTGCAGCCAGGCATTTATTTTGTCAGGTACTGAGATGCCAAAGTTAACAATCTGAGTCTTGCCCTGTGTGTTTATAGTTTATGGCACTTTGGATCTTCTGCCTTCTCCTTGCTAATAGCATTTTTTACAAAGTTTCCCTGGGCAAACAGGCCTAGAGAGGTTCAGCTAATTGCTCAGCGTCATCACCACAGAAACAGACTCCCAATCTCCTGCCATCTCCTGCCCCCACATCACTAGGCAGACCTCCTTCTCCAGTGGAAGACATGTTTTCCAACAAAACTAGCATATTTTCTGGAGAAAGTCTCCTTTGAAATCTCTCTCTGGGTGTCTCCAGAGACTCTTTGTTTCCATTCAAAACTCACTCAGCTCAACCCTGACACCATACTGGCTCAGGGAGATCATGCCTTGTCTTGCATGCTTGTCTTTCAACTTTGCTCTTTCTCTTCTTTAAATACTACATGTGGATGGTTACAAAACCTTAGGAGACTACAGATATGCTGTATTCCCCTAGAAACAAATAAACTAATAAGCCATTTCCTAGATACCTCAAGTTTTATTAATATCTAGGTTCAGTCAGTACTCAGGAGGAAATTTCCAATTTTTGTTTTACTTCATAAATATTAAGAAGGTCAGTCTTTGTTCACCCTCATTATAAAGTACATTTCCTGATAAATGTCTAAACTGCAGCATAAGCAAAATGTCTCTTCCTTTACTGGTGTCATCAGTTTGGAGGTGTTTCTTGTGTGGTGAAGATATTAAGGGAGTTTGGCTGGTGTTGAGATGTGGGAGACTGGCTCCCAAACTCCAGCACAGACACTGTGGCAAGTGCTGTACATGGAGTGGGTTCACAGAATAACAGAATCATTAATGTTGCAAAAGCCCTCCAAGATCATCCAACCATCACCCTACCACCAATATCACCCACTAAACTACATCCCTAAGCAGCATGTCCAACCTTTCCTTAGACAGCCCCAGGGACGGTGACTCCACCACCTCCCTGTGCAACCAATGCCTGACCACTCTTTCTAAGAAATGTCTCCTCATTTCCAACCTGAACCTCCCCTGGCACAACTTGAGGCCATTCCCTCTTGTCACAAAGAGTTGGAGCATCCCTGAACTGCTAAACAGGCAAGATATAAGATAAGAAATAAAACATTCATGAAGGTACCTGGCCAGAATTATAGAATAGGTTAAGGAGGAAATGAAACATTGATCACAAATCTCTTATCTCATACTAAGTGTCTTTGACACATGGTAAAATATGAAAATAAGTTTTTCATCTAGCCTTTCTCTTTCAGTAACAACCACTAGATGAGATTCTCCTGCTCTTTGTCCAGACTAATTATATAATTTTAATGTTCCTGACTTAGTAAGAAATTCAAGTCCTGAAAGACTGAAAGTCCAGTTTGTTCTGGACTTTTGTTCAGTGTGACAAGCAAAAGAAAATTGACCAGGAGAAGTAAAATCCATTTTCTTTAGCTTTACTGTAGAGATGTTCACAGCAGACATATATGTCACCACCTGATTTTCCCCAGAGAAGTCTACATAATCATATTGCACTCTGCTCTTAAACAAAAATGAACCTGCAGCCTACACACTGTACTTTTCTCCCCAGCACCTGCCAAATTACTGTAAAACCCTAAAGAGTTTAGGTTTTTCTCTTTGTAAATGTGCTTACTTGGGATATGAATTCAAGTCTGAGCCATGCTTTGCTCGATCTGGAACTCACTTTGCAAAGAGGATGCAAACAAGAACATATAAGTGCTGACAGTTCTCCAATGCCATCTTCACAAATCCTCCTCCAGGGACAGATAAATAAGGAAGCAACTCAATGGGAAATAACACTAAAGCATCTCAGCCCACAGAACCACAGGATATGCACCAGACATACATGGGTGAATGCAGAAATGCTGAGAACATTTAGCAACACGGACAGGACTTTGGGAACCCTCATGCTTGTCTAGGCTAATCGGTGCGTAAATCTGGGGTAAATGGAGCAATAGTGACGCAAACTGTCATAACAGATTGAGAACCAGACTCAGAGCTCCTACCATCTACCTGCATGATAGAAAAATCTTCATCATCTCTGTATCACGGCATAATTCTTAATATTTCTCTTTCAAATGCCTACTCTGCCTGTTTTAGCAGTGCTGAAATGCAAATTATTCATCTTACATTTTCCACAGCTGAGTCCCATTCCACTAATTCAGTTATGCAACACTTGACCAAAATTATTCCTCTCTCTCAATTTTTTTTTTTTACTACTTTACTGATATTTGTAGCAGCCTTTATGTCCAAGGCTGTCAGCGAACTGAGTATGATCAGGCAAATTTTTACTCCCAAGACTGCACTGCTGAATTAGAATGGCAGAGTGTGCTCTCAGCTAGTACATTAAGTAAAACAGCATAACAGCATGTCGCATTTTAGACTTGTAGCCTACAATTTCCCCTCCTGCCCAGAACTTATCAGGGAGATCTATTAACATCCTGCAAGCACAGGATTTTTCCATTCAGTTACCATTTCCCTTCCTATTCATTACTAACAAGCTATTAACCATTTCCATCACCACTGAGCATTGAGCTGATGTTTACAGAGAAATAAAACGATTCTAAAACAGTCTTCCTGACTATTATGTATTTTCTTAAAGAACTCTCTGAGCTTTCTTTATAACTACTGTGTATATATACATATATATATATATATATTTCTTTATTTAGGAGGATGGACCGCTCTAATTAGAGAGGGGCCATAGACCACCACAGACCCACATATGATCTCTGAAACTTCTCAAACACATGAGGGTCTCCAAGATCAAGGATTTAATGCTTGTTATTGACAGGACTGACTTTGGTTTTCTCTAAGCAAAAGGCAAGTGTAGGATCTAGTCTGGCGTTGCAGTCATTAAGCCTCACATAGTCCTCCTCTCCCTCTTCAAGAGTTTACTCCTGATTCCACTCTTCTGAGCCAGTGAGATGAAGCATTGGCTCTGTTTGGAGAAGACATCATCAGTGACCCAATTTTCTATCACTGACTTTAGGTAAAACACATCTTTTTGTTATCCAGTACCATTTTTTTATTATTATTGTTTGTTTGTTTGTTTGTTTTCTGTCAGTATGGTTTTGGAGTGCACTGTAGGCTCCTTTCCATTAATATGATATCTGTTGTTCTTTGGGAGGGTTTTTCTGATTTTTATGCAAGACTGCAGTGTCCCATTCAGATCCACTTTGAACAACAAGAAGCAGGAAAGGGCCTTTAACCAGCTTAAAAGGGAAATGCTTTTCATATAGCAGCTCTTCAGTTTTCATATGGCTCTTGCTCATTGTGCTTTGATCCTATTGACACTGAATGCTCTCTTGCTATACCTCAGTGTGATATAATGAAAGGAACGCCATGTGGTAGTCTGCAGAAAAGTCGATTAAACTAGCAGACATAAAACTGCAAACAGCTTTTACGCGTCACTAATGGACTGGGACTGCTTGGCTTTTATGATAGCTCAGAAAACCTTACACACCTGAGGTGTTGTAAAAATGAGTAACAGTTAAAAACAGGAAGAAATGTAAAGGATGAGGGGCAAGGCTAGATGGCTTTTGGCGTTAGTTGTTGAACAATGCCAGACCATGGTCTGTTTACAGGTACACACAAAATGAGCTCTCCTTCTCATGGGAGATTGCCTTTATCCCAAACACACCCTAGAAATTTGGTGATCAAAACTTTTGCTGTTAACAGAGTCCCTTTCCATCTGTTGTAAAGAGGTAATAGCTTTGGTCAATAGGGATACTTAAACTGTAGGTTCAGTGTTTGACTAACTAAGGATGTGCTTTGGCGTTTTCCTCTGCGTTAGCAGAAATACTAGTCATTAAATATTGTCCCATATTGTGTTTCGTTGTGGTTAGTGCTGTCTGACTTTGGCTTTCAAAGGAATTAGAGCCTCAAGGCTTTTTCCATCACCACCATATTACCACATGCAAGTCCTGCATTATGCTGTTTTCTCTTTTAGGGCCCAGGACTCGGGAGGACAAAAGTTCTGCAAAATCCTTTTCTCCTGTCCACAAGTTGCAGACACATGGGTTAATTTTCCAAGATGAGCTTCAGAAAGTGTTATCCGAGAAATGACAAATTTCTATAAATAATGCTGAATACTGCAGATTATATGCCTGAAAAATCACTTTATCATTAAATAATAGAAGATGCCTTCTATAAAATAAATAAACGGTGAAAGGAGAAGGCAAAAATGAAGCTTATGATTAATGTGGTCTGAACAGTTCAGGAAATTGTTGGCCAAATGCTAAGATGCTGCGTGTGTCATATACCTTTGAGAGATCCTGTCCCCAAAGCAAAACTGGTCAGGTCTGACACTTGACTGATACCAATAGGGAAGACAGAGAAATCTCCAATGCTGGCTCAACTAGGCAGCAGACAGCAGGGTTTTTTATGGCAAAATCTTTTGACCATCATAAATTTTCATGTTCTATACCTGGATACCACAGTGAATGGTGATAGATCAGATCCATTTGTCATTCCTCTCTGAGTCACTGCTTTAAAGAAACGTGACACTTAGCAATCTAGTCATGAAAAAATAAAACCTCGGTGATGTCTTATTAATATTCCTGCGAGTAGTTGGAGGGAAAAAGTTAACTTGCAGATAGTATAGCTCAATTAAGTGGAAAACACACATCCTAAAGAAAACCCAACCTTAATTGCATAGCTTTGACCTAAAATGAATTGGGTTTGATCATAACTGGCTGGGCACCAAAATATATATTCTATTATTTTTTATCTTGCTGTGGTAATTAATGTAAGAAATGTTTCATGCCAAGCTAGCTTTGCCTGTAGTGTCCTCAGATTAAAGGGAAATGGAAATAGCATCTCTGTCAGAGTGGTTGCACAGTGTTCTCATCCCCTGAAGGAAACCCAAGCCTTGCTGACTAAGAAGACTTCAGCTTTTTGATCATGAGTTATTGGATATCGACCCGTCATTCAGCCAGGGTTGCAAACTGACTGTCCTGAACTGAAAGGGTTGGAATCAGATCATATCCAGGGGGAACAGCTCTCCCAGCAAAACTTCCTTCCCATCTAAATCAAGCCTACAAATAGCAATTCACGTTTGTCAGACATTCATCAAATGTGACATGCTTCATGGAGCCAGGCCACAAAAACACAGGAACCTGTCATAATAACCTCATGGAAGACGGCAGACAATTCTGATGCTGTATGACATGCCAGGTAGCGGATAGTGTGTTTCCTGAAGAGGTGAATGTAAAACTCGATCTCGTAGAAAGGGAAATTGTCACTCATAAATTGAAAACAAAACAAAACAAACAAACAAAAATATATAGAAGAAGACTATCTGGTCCAATTAAAATGTACATTGATTACTGTCAGGTTGTGAAAATGCTGACATGCAGGGATTGATTCTGCTGAGGGATGTTGCAGAAAGCAGCAGGCCCCATAACTGGAAGTTATTGGTCTCTCCAAACCCACAAGGAGTAGCTGTTAATCTCCAAAATTAGATATCTCAGCCTATCACTTAAAAGCACTACTGTTTCAGGCAACAATAATCACTATTTTTGTTATTTTGCAATACAGCCAACTCTGATTTCGACATTGTAGAAAGGGCAGACTCTGGAACACCCTCACCCTGAACCACTGAGTCTCCTGCACTGAGGAGCAGCTTTCCAGGCTGAGGCTGGGTATGGAATGATACAAAAAAGTCACAGAGAAAATCTGTGATGAGCAAGAAGACTCAGTGTTTGTCCAAGCCCAGCTTGATTCACAAGTGCAGCAGGACTGCATCAATAGGTAATGCAAGGGGAAGATTTTGAGGTGTTGCTGAAATCACCAGTGAAATAAAAGAAAACCAGGCAAAACTTTTCAAAAAAAGAGATGTTTTTAATAAACTGCCTCCTTTTAAAAACTGGGGAACAGCTTTCTATAAAACTAATTTTTCCCACAGTGATGTCTCTTTTCAAATTTTTTTTTTTTCTGTTTGAACTGGATATTTCTTTCCTCCATCATTTTTTGATATCATTTTCTTTCTATCTTTCATCCTACCGCTTTCCCAGTTTTCAGTAGGGGAAAGCAGAAATAAAATTGGGGACATTAAATTACAGTTGAATACTTTTAATAATAATCCTGTGACAAAAAAAAAAAAAAAAAAAAAAAAAAAAAAATTTTATTTGGAAAGTCAGAAATTTAAATGGAAACAAAATATTTTCTTTCTTTAGTAGATTTACTAAAAGATTTCCATGTCTGCTAACAGGATAATTTATTTTCTTGTCCTATAATAAAAGAAGGGTGTGTAGCTTTGGTTGTTTGGTTGGCTTGTTCTTTAAAGCTTATTTGCCTATATGCTCATGTTCTAGCTTGATTGCATGTTGGGAGTAAGGGCCAAACAAGGATCAAAGTACAGATAAGTACTGCTGAGGTGAAAATACAGTCAGTGAGGGCTCCCAGTGCATGGTTCAGGTGCCCAGCTGAGTCTGGCAGTTTTCACGTATGTGGATGTCTCTGGGCTCTGTTGGGTACTACTTAGATCGTATCCCCTTAGGTAAAATTGCATTGATTTTCCTTGTATCAATTCATTCATCTTCAAAAATAAATAAATAAATAAAAATAAAAATAGAATACTAATACAACTTGTGCATCACTTGGAAAATTCTATTTAATCCATTGACAAATATATAGACACACAATATTAATTTTTTTGGACTAATTTGTCTCACATATTGATATATTTTAAATCAGTAGATGAAGGGACACAGATACCAGGAAAATATTCCAATCGGATGGTTAAAGGAATGTAAAACTCAGCTTTCCACTGAAAGAAATCATCACTGCTCCACTGTCTTACGTCCTTTATCACAAAAGATAGGTGCTATAGGAGGTAAAACCTTATAGCTGAATTTTCAGGTAAAATGATAGATGCCAGTATTGTGCTGATAAAAATTTTTGCCCTTCTATATTACTGTTTCAGACATTTTATTGACAGGCTGTGACAATACCATCAGTTTAGAGGTAGGTAGCAGTGCCTGTCTACTTTATGCACACCTATCTGTTTATGAGCTAGAACTTACAAAACTCCCAGAAATGCAAGTTATCTAGGAAAACGTGCACATGGAACTTCACACATCCTTCTTAACACAAGACATAAGAGATGTTCCATACCATGACAAAAAATGAACAAAAAAGAGCCCTGGATTATTGACAATCTGCAGCTGGAATGAGGTACTGTATGATTAATGCCCTGTGGGGAGGATGCTGTAAACAAAACATTATTTTGTATTGCAAATAAATGGGTCTACTAAGTACTGTGTAAATCCCCCCAGGTAGCAATGGTCTGTAGCTCTGACAAAAAATGCATTTGCAGAGCACTTAGTGTCAAGAAATCCCATCTCTTGATGCCAAAGGGTTGAGTGTCTCCAAATCACAGGATAAACTCATTAAAGTGGGCCATTACTGGAGGAAGAAGAAGCCCCAAGACTCCTTCCCCATTTCTTTGTAGGGTTAGCAGGAAGAACCAAAAAGCATAATACAGGTTTGAGTGAACATAAAACAATAGTAAGCTCCATAAGGAGTGAGGATTCCAAGGTAAATAAAATACTGAAAGTCAGCAGAGGCAGAAGTTAACTTAATATAAAATACTTGACCCTCAGGTAAGGCATTAAGATGCTGTTTTGGCAGCCAGAACTGATAGCAGACTTGCTGAAAGGGTATTGGCTTCAGAAAGAAGACAAATACAATCCTAATCCCTTTTTCCTGCCACACGCTGGAGATGAGTGAAACCCAAGGGGGAAATTCTTATTACAGCAAATAGGTGCAAGTCCAGAGGAAAAATTAAGTCAACTTGACAATTTACAAATTTCCTTTCAAGCGTGAAAAGTGGATGAAAACACATGGTTATTTTTAAATCCAGACCACAGAATTTCGTATGTTAATATCACTGCTAAAGAATAAGGGACACAGGAAAAGAGTTCATAATGAACCCAAGCTTCATCTCACTGGAATGAAGCCAAGACTAAATAACTTTTGTCAGACAAGCAATATTAGAAAATCTAATACAGGTAAGAGACATCTTTCCTTCTTCCCATCATGGGCAGTGAGGCCTGGCAGTTTAAGTTTAAGCACAGCTTTCCAGGTGAAGATGCAAACCAAGATAAAATCGGCTTATGCCTGACTTTGCTGGGATAAGGAATATACGTCATGAAGTTCCTTGGAAAAGAGATATTCCTTTGCTCTTTGCTTCATGTTTGTCTTGATTTATTCCCCCAGAGTCAAAAGAGGATTAGATATAATCAAAGATTGCCATCAGCATAACCGTACTATGCCACAAATGAAAGACCTTGAGCTTTGTGGAAAATATCCATACTGTTAGGTGGGCATCTGCTTAATTTAAGGACCCTTGACATGTGCTTTAAAATGCTCAAGCACTTCAGGACAACAGACCTTATGTCCTAGCAGTGTTAAATGTTGTTTTTGTAGGTGGACAAATTCCAATACCTTTTGTGTTGTAGAGAAGTGATTGTACAGATCTAGTTATATCCTGACCACTACACTAAGCCAGAAACTCTGTGATGTTGAATCTTGGGCTCAGTCTTCCCTCTGATATCAAGTAAACTGCACAGTCACTCCTTATTTTGCGGCCGGAAAATAACCCCCTCTCCAAATTCAGAGCAGTTAGGCTGCTGGTGTCTGTGAAGAGACAGGCATGCTGGTGTCTGTGAAGATTGTATGTGGGTGGGGTCAAAATAGCTAGTTTGGGATGAAATGCAAACCAATTGAAATTACATCTTTTCTTGATGTTCCAAGAAGCATTTACTTGACTTTTTTTTCTCCGTTGTAGAGCCAGATGGGCCTTTCTCTTGAGTGAGGATATCAAAGCAGACTACTCTTTTCAATGAGCTGCATGAGCTCTAGGCACATGTGGCTGCCATGAAAGCATATTCTACAATGAGAAAAGATCTCATGCTGAGGAGCAGAGAAATGCTGTAAGAAACCACATCTCAGGGCTGAGACAAAGGAGTTTTGCCCTTCCTTGTAGACCAAAAAGGAACTGAAGTGAGGTGGCAGATGACATGAGAGAATTTGTCCAGAAATCTGTTTTGTTTCTTCTCTCAGAGGTTACCTAGGTAGAGAAATGTGTCCATTCCTAGGAACACTCTGTGAACTTAAGGCTGAAGCTGTGGAGAGTTTTGCAGAGATAGTTGCCAAGAGAAGAGAATATCAATTAAAATTCTGAAATGGAAAACCTCATGGAGGTTCATAAACAGACAACATTTAAATGTCTCTCAGCAGATAGGCTAGATTATCATTTGCTACCTCAGATTGCAAAAGGATGACCAGCCAATAAATAAAACAAAAATACCATGCCCGAACAAAACAAAATGCCACTGAAAACTTCCATATCATAAAATGAGTCCATCTGGTAGCATATTTTTATGCTTTTCTTCCATACGATTTATAGCTAATTTATAGACAAATATGATATATGTGTACCTCAGCTAGCATGATGGTGTCTAGCATTACACAGATAATGTTAATTATGCAATTGTTACCATAAATTACACTGTAGTGATATTAATATACAGAAAGTGTTTGCAAGATTGAGACTAAAGCTGCTACCTCAGGCCAACTTTCCCCAAATCCCAAACAATCATTTTTGAAAGATGGTTCTTCTTTGACAACATCTAATTAGAGAATTTCTTGGTGGAGAGATCTATATGAATATATGCATATGTAAATTTGCATATAAATAAATATATAAATATATACCAATGAATATATAAATACCTTTATAGAGAGAGATTTGAATAAGCATTAAAAGACATCCTGGTCCCAACAAAGTAAACAAAACAATAACTAGGACGGAGAAAAAAAAAAAAAAATCTGTTACTTTGGTTTTTAAGATGTCACCACAGACCCATCCTCTCTAATTTTATATATTTAATTGATGGCTGTAAGCTATAAGTTGGTCACCTTTGAATTTCTCTATAGTTCAGAGAAAGGCAAAGAGAGAAAGATACTTTTTGAGAAGGTGACTTTTTGGGGGTTGAACGACCCTCTGGAGATGCCTATTTTATTCCCTGCCGAAGCAGCCAATGTAGAACTACTCATTTAGCATGCTGTTTGAAAAGCCAAACATTGAATACGATGTGGTTCCTATTTCCAAATTCCTTGATCATCTACATAAAGTAATGCCTGTACTTATTTGGTGAAGAGAAGAAGCACAGTCTTTGAAATCAATAAATTTAGCCTGATTTGTACAGCAGTTGTTCTCATCTTGGAACAGGCATCTGGAACTAGTGACATCAGTGCTAGAGGTGTCAGCCTGATGTGACTAGTCAGACATTAATGCTAAAACTTTGCAACTTCTGAAGTTACATGAGATCTTTTTCTCTCCAAGATTTGCATATTTCCAGTCATCTGGGTGAATTCCAGATTTCCTTGCAAAATCATCTCTTAAAATTCAGACTCAGCTAGGAAATACAGCAAATTTTTATCATTGCTAACAACACTGTACAGTGCAGGAAAGAAAATGATTTAAGTCTGAGCTAGACATCTAGTCTCTATCATAGATAATAAAAAGTGGTAAACATCTTCAGAGGGCAATTAATTTGCGGGCTCAGTCTTGCTTTTGGTAAAGTGAAAGTCATTTTGGGGTGGATATAAAATGTAGGACTGTCTTGCAAGAGTGATAAATATAGGAAGAGGTGTTGTGAGACAAAAACAGGGAAGATAACAGCACAGCTGCTAAACATTTTAGCTAGGAATACACAGTCTGGAATTTATCTCATCCACCTTTATCCACTTCAAAGATCATCATCAGGTCCAAGTTAATCATCTAGGCTCTTTTCTAGCTGATGAGATAGTGTGACCAGAGGAAAAAAAAAAAAAAAAAAAAAAAAAAAAAAGTTGATCTAATTACTGATTATAGGCAACTTAAGTGAGGTGAGATGAATCCCATACCACATATTTCCTATGTAGTCATGTTCGTTCCATTTTACTGTTGGGTTGGGAACTGGCCACGTTCCTTCAAAAAACAAAACCCTTTTACTTCATAGGTTCAGAGAATGTAAGGCCTGGAAAGAGTTTCAGCACACCTAATCTAACTACTTGGTTATCATCAGCTATTTGTGGCCACACACTTATTGTACGAAACCCAGTCACACGGGTTTGGCTAAAGCATGATCTGTATTTTGCTTCATTAACTCTTCAGTCTTGAACTGAACATATCAAAACTGGAAGAATTCACCTCATCTCCATATTTTGTCCTGAGACTTAACTCCCTGGTCTACTACAAATGTGCACCTTTGCACTTCAAATGAGCATTTCAATCTGCCTGGCTTCCAGCCACTAACTCTTGTTAAGACTTTATTTTTGAGATTCAAGTTCCTTTTATGACCCAGCATATTTCCCTTAGGAGGCAACTTGCACATGGTCACAAAGGAAATGTGTAAGAGAGCAATAAACCAAACCTTAGCCTCCAAAATCTCATGATAATACACAGATCATCAGCTCATCCTAGCTGTTGACAGCCCTTTGGAGAATGGGGATGGATAATGGTTATTAATGCATAATGTAGAAGGGGTTTTACAGGTGAGACTGCAAGAAAGGACATTGTTACCTCTGCCTCTTCCAGTCACGCACAGGCAAGTGAGCCACAGCTGGAGGACAACAGAAGAGATCAAGTTTTACACAACACAAAGAGCTCCTGATCTCAGCTCTGTATGGCCTTGGCCCCTCATGAGGCAGACTGTTTCCTACAGTTCTGCTTCAATCCTTTGCTAATGCAATGGCAAAGGCCTTCTTGATTGTCCTCTGACTTTCATGGCCTTGATGATGCTACAACCACCAAGTACCCATGACCACAACACCCTTCTCCTCCAGCTTTTTCGGCTCCTGGCATCCTGAGTATCCCATGAGTTTGTCAGTATTAGGCGAGGTGCAGAGCACGGCCACCTCCTCCAGCTGCACAGGCCCAGCCCAGCTCCTGCCCAGCCTCTGGCACCACAGCCCGGGCCTACACCCCTGGCCTGATTCCAGCAGCTGGCACTAAATTCTCTCACACATACACACAGGTCCACCGGGAGCTGGAACCTGGTCCTTCAGCACACATACACATGGGAGAGAGTGTAAATATGCAGAGAGAGAATTGAGAAAATATTTGATGAGAAAATATAAGAACACAGGACAGACTGTAGTGACCAGGCACAGGCTTGACTAGACAAGAACACTGACTGCCCAGTTTTACACTTAACCAGCCCTTCTCCACCCTTTCTACTGATTCCCTCTTGATCCTGCTGCTCCTCTTCCACTGCACCCCCCATGACACCCAGTTTCTGCACCCTCCCAGTCTGGGCCCCTCTTATCAGCTGTGAAGTCCAGGTTGATCTTCTTGGAAGTGGGCCTCTAGTTTGGAAGCCCATCAGCTAGTGTTGACTGGGAGGTTTGTTTCTGGTCATTGTCTCCATTTTACTTTATCAGGTCTGTGTCTCAGAGTTCTGATTATTGTTCCCTCTGCTTTTTTATTATCCTGATCCAGAAATCCTCAGTCAGACAATGTGTTTGAATCCACATCCCCATGTTCTTTCTCTCCTTATCAATTTGTACAACTGACTAAGTTTGTATCTGGTCCTTGTCTCCCAACTTAGAAGTCCTCTGTCAGATAACCCTGCTGGAATAAACATTTCCATATTCTCACATAATCATCCATGAGTGTGACTGACCAGACTTTGTTCCCATCACTGCTTCTCTTTCTTATTATCCCTCCTTGACCATGTACCTTTAAAAGTGTTGTGGTTTAACCTGTGAAACGAGAGTTGAGATAGAGACAGTTTAAGATAGAAAACAATAATAATAATAATAATAATAATAATAATAAATGTGTGTACGAAACAAGTGATACACAATGCAATTGCTCACCACCCACTGACCGATGCCCAGGGTATCCCGAGCAGCCGGCCCCCCCATCCTGGCTAGCAATCCCTATATATTGTTTAGCATGACATCAGATGGTATGGAATACTCCTTTGGCCAGTTTGGGTCAGCTGTCCTGTGTCTGTCCCCTCCCAGCTCTTGCTGCACCTCCAGCCTGCCCTCTGGCAGGACAGATCGAGGAGCTGAAAAGTCCTTGGCTTGGTACAAGCACTGCTTTGCAACAACCAAAACATCAGCATGTTGTCAGCATTCTCCTCATCCTAATCCAAAACACAGCATTCTACCACCTACTAGGAGGAAAATTAACCCTGTCCTAACTGAAACCAGGACAAAAAGGAGCAGGGAATCTCCTTCTACATATGTTACAGCCAAGAGCCATGAAAGGACTTGCAGCTTTTACAGAAAGTGGCAAATTTCACATATGAGAAAGCACCTTCCCCCTTCCTTGAACTTCACCTTGCAGTTGTGAACTGAAGCTCTTCTCTCTGTCTGCCGCAGCCCCACATAAAACAAAAATTGTTTCTCATAAATTACTTTGGAAATGCACATTGCATGTTAATTGTAAAATAAACAGTTTAAATTCATTTCATTGAGCACAACATCAGAAAGAAAATGAGCCAACTGCAGTAGATTATTTTTGTTGGATAGGTTTCAATCATCTTTACTGATGCCTTTCATTCTTCTCCTGATTACCATCACTAAAAACCCCCACAGCAAATTTCATCTGAGTATCTAAAAATAGAGATATTTATAACTTGGCTGTTTTTGTCTCACATCTCTCCTCCCCCTTTCCTCCTTGCATTTCTGATCAGACTTATTTCAAACCCTGCTGAAATATGTAAAGCACCCATACAAGGACTATATACAGAAGAGAAGCTGCGGGGTTCGCCACATTTTTTGCTATCTGTACCATAACAGGCCAAAGGAGTAACTACAGTCCATTCCCAGTTGCTCTGCCAGGGCTTGTCGTCCCGTGAGTGTTGCCCTCTCAGCTGCTTGTGTGAATGCTGTCTGTCATCACCCGGACTCAGACAGGTTTGCAAAGACTCCTTAATCAGTGCTGTTAAGATAATCTGCTTTTTCACTAGAGAGAAGTAAGAGCAAGCTACACAAATAATCCTTCCAGAAAGCCAGGGAGAGCCCAGGTGAATAGATGATGGGGTGTAACAGTAACTTCTTGAGCTGGTGGCACTGCAGCCACAGAGGCTGTGTGATCAAGACCTTAGTGCTTGTCCTCATTTTGGAAGAGGAGCAGCATAGCTTTACTGCTAAGGAGCTGGCTGATAAAATAGATGCAAACCGAGCAAGTTTCACAAGTCTCAAAGAGATGGGTGAATGTCACCCTTCAGACTTTCTCTTTGATCTTTTGGTTGACATGCCAAAAATTAAACAATTCATATTGAAGCCAGGAGTCTACATGTTGAGCCTACACGATCACTTTGTAGGTTGTAAGTCATACCTTAAGGCACAAGATAACTTGAAACTTAGCCCAGGCTTGTTTAAAATTCAGTTCGGGTTCACAAAACTACGAACCTCAGAGAACCTTGTGAACTTGGCTTGATTTTAGGGTTTGAACAGTCCAGGTCTAAACACATTTAAAATATACTTTTTTTTTTTTTTTTTTTTTTTTTTGTCACAAGAAGCCTGGGTAACAAGTAAAAGCCTTGGGAAAAGTTCCCCTGCATAGGAAAATAGCTAATGCATCAAGTTATGGTTTCTTAATGGCATTCAATTAACACATCACCGTTGTTAGTTGATTAAAAATTAACTGTGAATACACATTTAACATTTAGTACTTACAAATGTTCCTTGATTTATTAAAATTGTCAGGAGTTAAGGAGTCTTGGGATAAGCAAGGAATATTTTCTTTGCCTATTTTGGTAGCTCTGTAATGAAGCAAGCAGCTTTTAATAGAGAATTCAGATTTGCCGAAAACTTTTCTGTAAAGCACATTATAAATCATTCTTCACATATTAAATACTCACTTTGCTCAATTCATGTTGTTTGCAAAAGCTTGTATCAGCTAACAGCACTTGTATCAGTCTCTCCTAATTGGGAATTTTCAGAACAATACTTCTTCCGTTGGAATAATCTGATGCCTTGTCCCTGGGTCAACACAGCAAAGTGGCACTATGGAGGTATTCCACAGTGAACTTTTGGGTTGTGATAGAATAGCAAATGCCACCTTGGGCCCTTTTCTGCTAAGCACCCCAGTGCTGATGCTGCATCAACAGGGCTAGAGGTGTCACCCAAAGCCTGAGCCTGGAGCAAGCAGGCAGACAGCCGTGCTCAGAAGCAGAGGCACATGCTAGACAGTGATGCGCATCCTCCTCATGGAGGTTTTGCAAGAGGCTGGTAGTCTCACCCAACCTTTGATGTTGTTTACAGGACCACCTCTGACAGACCTGATGATGCAGGCAGCCACTATTCCCTATCGTTTGACCCCAGTGTAGTTCCTCCTCTCAAGCGTGATTTGCCTAAATTTGGACATGTCAGTACTGATGCTGTATACAGGGCTGACTCTGACTGCATGTGCGGTTACTGCAATCACATGTTCAAATAGACATTTAAGCCTCTGAAGAAATATTTGTACTCTCAGATGTGGCTAATGTGTTTATTGAACCAGGTCCAAGCAATGACAGGCATGAGGACACTGCGGAAATAGAAACAGTCCAACCAAGAAGTAGCTATAGGAGTGCAAGTGCTCAATATCTCAGCTAAAGAAGTCAGGAGAAAGAGGGATTTCTTTCTACCTGAGCACTGACATTTCAGATCTGCCTGCTTTATCCCATGATTATGCCTCACTGATTAAGTGTGTGACATATGGATGAAGATCATGAATACAAGACCCCTACAATGTGAGCATTTGGTCACCCGGCTCATGAGATGCTGACAAAAATCTTTTAAACACAGAAGTTGGTTTCCAGCACTATAATTTTCTGCCTCTGCCCTCCCACGTTGTTCTGCCCTCAGTATAACACAAGAAAAAAAAAAAAAAAAAAAAAAAAAAAAGGAGAGAAAAAAAGAAAAGCTTGAGAGCACTTTATGTCACATCCCCCTCTCTGACTCGCTCCTGGGGAATGCAGCAGTGTTTTTCCCCAGTTCTGCACCTAATGTAACTCTTGATGCAGAGATTATTCTGATTATTTATTATCTGCATTAGGATGATGCCATCTGCCCTTCCCTCCCCTCTCCTCTCTCCTCTCTCCATCCCTGCATGATTAGGGATCTATTGTGTTGAGCAAGACGGGTACAGTGTTAAGAAAAGGTTGCTATCCCTTTTTCAAGGAAGGGAAGTGAGGTGGGGAGAATTTCTTGATTTAGATGGAGTCCACTGAAGCACAGTGGATAGCATCCTATCCGTTTCTGGGGGCTCTGGACAAACTTTTAATCATAAGCCCATTCTGTGTAAGACATTACTGTGAGACAGAGATTTAAATTCGCTCCAAAATAGCTGGGTGTCTGCACTGCAGCATCATCGCCTGAAGAGAAGCCAGCCCTGGCTGCAGGAGCAGGATGGCCATCCTAGCTTGGTGCTGGTAAACTGAGGTCCTGCAGCCTCCTTGTTCAGAGCTGGCTCGATGTGCAGTGCTCTGAGGTGCATTAAGCAAATATGAGCACTGACACCAGGATAACTTTCCTAAAATCACTAAGGAAGCAGTAAAACAACAACAGCAACAACAAAATAATGCTTCCATTCATAAGCCTTTCTTTACAACTGCCCAGTGTATAAGCATAACTGCCATGCAGTTAACACAGGGTTTAGGATGAATACAAAAGCAAGTTATATCTTTTGCTTTTGTTTCTTCTCACGTCTTCTGCCATGTTTAGTGTGCCCTTTATCGTCTCCAAGAATCCAGTTTAGCCAGCAAGTCAGTGAATATTCATTCCCCAGACAAAAGGATAAGCATTGCATTATGGTACCAACAGTATAATAAACAGGAATGTTCCTTAGTGTTTACTTTTAAAACGAAGAACTTTTTATCTAAAAGTTCCCAGGAAAATTTCTAAAGACATCTAGATATTTTAAGGATACTAATAGGTGGCAACTGAAGTTACAAAATAATGCTTATCTTCTGCTGAAGTTAATAGGAATGAAATTCATAACTTTTGAAAATCCCCCCTCACATCTGCGGATCTTTAATCTAAGCATCCTTGAAAATCTGTCTTGTGTGCACTTAGAAATGAGATTTCAATATTACCAGTGGCTTACATATCTGACAGTGACAGCATAAGTATTTTGCTAGCATTACTTTCTGCCTCTGATGCCCCAGGAGAACACTAGCAGTAATATCCCCTTTTGTCAAATGAGGATGCTGACTTTCATCTGGTGAGAAGTCCATGAGCTGATCCAGGACTCCCAGAGCACTGCTAGGTACACCCTGCTCTATTTACTAGACTGCTCTTGTTTCACCTTCTCCCTGCATGAACCACATTTCTGCTGTTACCAGCAGTCACTGCTTAAGTCTGAGCCTGACATTGTTCAGGAAAATGAAGGGAAAGGGCTTTCTCACCCTGATGCTCTTCATGTAACGAGTATGACAATTTATGTGCCTTGGAGACAGAACAGGATCTACCAAGGCAACAAAAAAAATCTCACAGAAAGCAGATATTTGTCAGATTGTGAGATAAAAGGCTCATTTCCACACACACAGGAACACAGAGCCTGGCAGTGGGGAGGAACCAAAATAAACTAAGGGTTCCCCCCTCCCCCCCCCCCCCCCCCCCCCCCCACTTTAGGTTATTTAACTTGTTAGATTATATACACAAAAATGAGCCATAGTCCCTCCTAGGGCTGTCCTGGGGAGAGCAGCACCCCACAGTGAGTTACAGGTGATGCTCTCTGGACCAGTTTGGGATGGAGAGGGATCACTGCTCAGGGACACATTATGGGATGCACTGGACAAGCATTTGGAAATTGAATGGGATTTCTTTGGGGGTGTTTGGGGGGGGGGAGCAAAGGTGGGAAAAGCAGAGATCAAGGTGGCTTGGGAGGACCAGCATCTGAAAATTGAGTAAAAAGGGGATAAAAAAGGCTGGCTTTGTTTAAAAAAGGGCTGGTCAGTGCTCTTGTCTGGATCGATTCTGTGTGTGTGTGTGTGTGTGTGTGATGGTGTACTCAAGGGGTCTGCACTCCTGGAATAACTAGAGGGGGCCTCTCTAGTTATTACTCAGGGCCTCATGTGTCCAGGTGCCAGTAACTGGTAAGGCTGGGACCCAGGAGCAGTTACCGGGTAGACTGAGTGGCTGAATCCAACTACTGAAGGATCTATATTTTAGATTTATCTATGTATATACATACATATACTTGTATTTTGCACTGATAGACTTTCATCCTGATCAGCCAGAGAGGGGACAGGATGAGGCTGTTGGTGCAGACTGTTAGTGTGAGTGCTCTGTGTGTTTGTCTGTGACCTGTGTGGATCTGTATATATATTTATATTATATATACATATATATGTATATATATATATGCTGTGTACATATACTGTTATCCATATGATATATCCATACTCTCTGGAGCTGCAGTAGCCTTGGTTCTGTTAGACTGCTGTCTTTCCCTAACAATATTCTCAATCCACAAAAAAAAAAAATGTAGGAGTGCCATATGCTAACCTGTAACAAATTGCTGCAATGGTGATCTCAGTATTTGGGGTCAGACTTCAGAGAGTTAGAGAGGCTACTTTGTTGTAATGCTCTGCTTGATAAGCTTCACCAGCCAGATCTGAGAAAGGGAATGAGAAAAGGAGGTGATTTTGGTCAGGTCTGCCAGGAGACAGGGGAGCCTTTCTTTTCAGCTGAATGATTCCAAGCACAATTGCATGGAACAGTTGATGGTGCAAAAGAAAAGATAATAAGAAACTAATGTGGAGGAAATTTTCAGATAGTAACTGTCTTCTCTCTATCTACAGCCAGATATTGCTTGGTATTTTCATTTTCTGTTACTCCTTACATCCAAGCTGTGATCTATGTTGATGAAGGTGATGAAACAAATAGCAGTTGGGTGCCAAAATTTCTGTGGGTCTAAATCTCTCAGTGGATCTAGCTGTGAAGACCTTGAACACTCATAGTTCAAAATGGGGCTAGATTCTTCCAGCTACAGAGTAATAAATCTTAGAGCCTCTTAAGTCTAAAACTGGAGACTATAATAAGAAGCTTAGTGCAATTGAAGTCTCTTATTTCATATTCCTTTGAATGAAGACAGCCTGAAACTTGGGACATCTCACTTTTAGTTTAAATAGATAGGCTTGTTTTATCTTTGAAAGGGGCCTTGACTGAAGGCCACGTGCTGAACTTGAAGACATCAATGATGGCTCAGCTTGTTCCTATCAGATTCAGAGGCTTAATTTTGCCTGATTCCTGGATCTCACGGGGATTAATACATAAGTTAACCACATTGCTTTCAAATTGGGTTGCCCAGGGCATGTTTTCAACGAAAAAGCATGCACACCTGGAGAGTTTATGCTTCCCCTAGATTAGTTGAAATGAGGTGTGGCTTGGATGACAATCTGAGACTACTTTTGGCACCAAAGTCCTTCCTTGGGACTGCTGCTTTGCAGGCATTGTCCATAATTAGACGAGGTTTCATCTCACCTCATTCTTCCCATTTCTCTGGGTAGCACAGAGCCCAGAGGCATCTGGAGACACCTGGGCTCCCTCCAGTGACAGAGGGAAGCAGCAGGGACTCCCTTGTTTACCTACCCAGCATGAACTACCTTCTCCAGAGTTGTGTCTCTCGTTTGCCTATGAGAAGGAACCTGGCTGTTTAGCTTAGGCAGTGCTTGACTTAAGGTAACAAAGCAGAAAAGATGGATCTTGCCCTATATAAGAATCTTCAAAGCTATGTCCTGGCTGGCCACAGAACTCGAACCAGAGAAAACTTTGGGAACTGACCAATCATTTCAAATTCTTACTGCATAATCAGCAGACGTTCACTAGAGCAATGAAGTTTGTTAATTATGAAGCACTAAGCCCACATGGCCAGATTTTGATATCTTGACAATGATGGCAATGTACACTAACAGTCCTGCTACGATAAATGGGGCCATTTGTGCAGTGAGTCCTACCCAAGGCTACGAGTGACTCAGAGTGAATCCAAGCCTGACACCTCATATTTATAACAGGGGGCTAGGTGACTCGGGGCTTTGTAACAAAACAGAGAGTTTTTCAGCCTCTGGCTACCTGCTTTAATCTCACCGCTGTCAGCAGTGACAAAAAGTCAGCACCACATGACAGCTGTTCAGAGACATCCTAATGAGCGGGTGATGTTGGAGGTCCTGGTGGACATCACCCGGGAAAGCAGTGTTGAGGAAAGCAACAGAGGAGCGTCAGCCTCCAGGTCGGGGTCAGAGCACATCGGGTGGCACAAAGAAAGTGGCATCTCCAGAGGAGAAAGGCTTGCCGCCACTTGCCCAGCGCGGTCTGCCCGTCCAGAGGACAGAGCTCCCGTCAGCATGCATGGCAAACAAAACAACCCCCTGGCTACCTTGGCTCACCAGTGAGGCCTAAACCATGTATTCTTCAGGGAGCACAGCAAACCCGGAGCCCATAATTAAAATATGTTAATCTACACTGGGCACTTACCCATGGATAAACACTTCAATTTGGCACCACTTCCCGCACTCTTCTTCTGAGATTTGAGACTGATCTCAGAACCCCACTCCTTTCCCTTTTGACATTCTTTGGTCTTACGTTTGATCCAAAAAGAAAGAAAGAGGGGAAAAAGAAAAAAAAAAAAAAAAAAAAAAAAAAAAAAAAAAAA
>CM021797.1:5227703-5330958 GCA_011076525.1 Nettapus auritus | reverse complement strand
AAAAAAAAAAAAAAAAAAAAAAAAAAAAAAAAAAAAAAAAAAAAAGAGAAAAAACTACACTTGTTTTCTTCATAAGCTTTGTAATTCCAGTTCATTTTACTGGGGGTGGGGGAATGCTGTAGCTAAGCTATGTGTTCATTACAGCCGGGGGAAAAAATGAGGTTGGCTCCCAGTTTTGCTTATGTTGTTAAAAGAGCCTCTGAAGCTGCAGTTCTGGAACAGGTCTCCTCTTTCTTTGAAAGCATGCTGTTTGATAGACTGTCATTTGTCCCCTCCTTTCAGAAGAGCCAGCTGGCAGCTAAGTGCTAAAGCCAGTGACTTGCATGTGTTTTTCTGACATTTAACAAATGGGAACAGCTTGCAAATCTGCATTAACTCACTCTGTCTCACAAATAATCATCGGCTACGCGGTGTAGACATTCGGAACATTAGCGCAAACACAAAAGGGAGCGGGAGGCTGTGGGAAAAACAAGTTGGCAAATAAAAGATGTTTTACTGAGGGACAGATATAGCTTTTTGGTTCAGATGGAGGGTTCGGATATAGATGCTGAAGGTGGGGGGTGGGTGGAGGTACAAGCAACGTGTGGCGAAGGGAACTAATCCTCTCCCTCGAACCGCAGGGGAAGCTATCGGATTTGCACCTGAAATGAGAGCTCCCTTCACCTACCATTCACAAGTGTTTATCGGCTGAGCATTTCCATTTTGCAGCCACCACCTGAGATAGTCTGCGAAAAATAGAGAGAGCGCACCCAATGCTAAGTTGTTTCCTCATCAGTGCCTCTGTGTGGGAGCTTACACGTCCCTGAGATTTTCTCTTTGTAAATTAACAGTGTCTGTTACGGGGATAATGAATACCACGGTATGGTTAAGGTAATACGGGAGCACGGATAACCCAACACATGGTCAGTTCTGAGGTTAAAATACAGCAAGCAAAACATTTATCTTATGGGCTTAGGTCAGAGATTTGGACTTTTCACTTGAAAAAGAAATGGATACTTAATTCCTTTAGCCTTTCTAAAAAACATAGCCACAGCTTGTAGAAAGTTGAAGAAAAATCCAACTGTTCTTTCATCTCAAACACACTTTTTCCCCATTTGGGGGACTGAGAAAGACACATCCACTGGTAACGATGTGCACATTTTCCCCTTCTCGAAAACAAAACCTTCTTTCTTTGCAGTCTCACACTCTTGTAGGTCATGAAGGGATGCAAAGCACATGCAAAATAAATTATGAGAAAGCCTCATGTACAGGCCATATCAATTTGGGGTGATCATCACCCTTTGCAATAGCACCCAGCCAGCATGTAGACTAGATCAAAATGCCTCTGTTGTTCAAGGTAAGGACCGAGTCCTGTCCCTGGGTGTCACCTCAGACTGGCAACACCCTCAAAGCAGCAGTGAGTTGTGATTGCACATTTGGTTCTCTCCTAGGGCAGAAGAAAACCATCACAACACTGGCAAAATTGAGCAGATACTGAGGCAGGACATCTGATTTCCAGACAGTACCTGATGGATTTCAGTGCAATTAAAAATTGTTTTGCACATCAGACAGGTATTTTACTTTCTAATAGTGGCAGCTGAAAAGGAAAAATGCCTTGGTAGAATTCATGAAGCACACGAACATTTCAGAAAATAGCATTCAGTGTGATCCTCGGATTCTTTCCAGGGGCTTGATCCTGCAGGGAGCCAGACAGCACCTTGCAAAGGTTGCTCTGCTCTTAACCCAGGACCACTCTATAACCCACTCCCATCTGACACATGCAGGCTCCCCAGCATCTACAGTGCAGGGTGTTATCCTCTCCAGACACAGCAGTGTGTAGTCAAAGCTGTAGTGCATTCATTAAATTGAAGACATCTGGACTCTCCTTCCATCAGCAGCAAAGCAGCCCCATAGTTTCCTGGGGTGCCCTGTTCTGTGAGTGCTTCTAGGTGTGCAAAACCTGTCTCAGAAAGAGCAGCAGAGTATTTCCCCTCATCTTAACACCTGCAAGCATGCTTTTTGTATTTTGGGGTTTAAAGATATAGGATCCTAGTTAAATAAGAGTTTTTGTTGTTACCCAGTTCTGTTCAAACCACCCCACTCACCCCAGACACACAGTCTATAAGAAAAAATGATCTGGTCATTCATATCAGCTGTAGGAAGTTCAAGACCATGGATGATAAATTATATGCACCACCTCTAATTACTCTGTCATCTGTTTTCCCGTAAGTACTGGGCAATTTCAGTGAAGCCTTAAGTAGGGAACTCAAGTCACACTTCCTTATCACACGTGCACTGTAGTGTGTTTGCCTTTCTGAAATATAAGAGCTGCCATTTCTCCCGTAGCATCGACATTTCTTTTCACTATATCCCTCCACCACCTTTTCTCTCTTTCCCTCTCTCCCTCACAGCACTTGGCAAGTTTCTCCCTGACAAAATGTCCATCTGTAAAAAATAAACAGAACAATAACACCTTGTAGGCATGATGTAAGTGTTGCTCGGGTTTTATTTTTGTACTGATATTTATATATTTAATTAAATACAGTCCTGGCAGCTTTGTAATTGCTTAAGAGTATTCTAACAAAAGCCCAACTGCTGAAGTGGGCAGAATTGCATGTTCCTTCATTTTTCTTGTTCTCCTTTAGTGTATTCTGTGCAGTGCAGCAATGAGTGTATGATTTACTATTGTCCTGGAACAATCTCTGCAAAACCTTACCTTGGATTCCCCTCCCCACCTCTAATTGTGCACAGACACACATTTTGTGTCTGGAGTGGTCCCCAGGGAAGACTGTGGATCAAATCCATCCCCTGTATAAAATCCTTGATGTCAATGAAGTTTCACCATCACAGATAAGTTTGGCCCCCTCAAGTAAAGCTTTGCTGCTTTACAAGAGATATATGAAACAACCCAAATGGCTGTCAGTCCCTTCTAGACCGCAGAACATCAGGATAGACAGACAGATGGAGCAACAGACAGACAGAAACAGGTAAGATTTGCTCTAAGAAAAATAGAAGGTGAATAATTTCATGGCTGAGTAAGGAGCTGTGCAGTTCAGGACATAATTTTGGGAAGGAATTTCAGAGGCTTGGAGGAAAGTTGCAATTACTACAAAAGAAGATACTAGCTGGAAGAAAGAACAGTGTCCTCAAGCATTCTTCAGTTGGGTCCGTGCCTTAACATCCTCCGTATTAGAGGACACTTTTGGCCAATACATAAAACTGGTGTGTGACTTTTGAAGATGCCTGTAATGCATCATTATGAAACACCACAGAGCAAAATGAAAACTGCCCAGAAGTTTACTTTTAAACCTTGATTCTAGAAAATAAGTATGTCCTGTCCAGCAGCTACTCTGGAATTGCAGGATAAACCTCACATTCAAAGATTTCACACACAAAATCATTACCAAAGCCAGGTCATCTGGCACAAAGCTATTAATTCAAGAGTAAATCTCAGTAATGAGATCAATGTTACAGCTATTCCTGAACTGGTTATTGTGAAAAATATTCCTGCTCACTGGGGCTGCCGTGAAGCTAATAAATATACATTGACCCCAGAGAAAGCTTGTCCCAGACACAAGGAGCTTTGGATCAAGCCCAAATTGTTGGATTGGTGACACTTGTTATGACACGCAGAGCTTCATCTTTTTCCTAAAGAAAAGTTAGGTCTGGGTAACAAAGCCATTCCCTACTAACTCTCTGGATGGCCTAGTACTTTATAACATTTCTACACCCACCTTTCCCATTTTAATGTCTCTCATGGTTGTTTACATAAAGATGTAGCAGGATTGTTTGTTTGTTTGTTTTTGGATAATTAGCAATACCAAACAAATATTTGCCAGTTTTAGAACTCAGTGTCACAGAACACCTCAGAGACAAATCACTTGAGATACTTTTAGAAATGATTTAGTGATATTTTTTTTAAAGCATGAGAATCAGAATAACCTCTTAATGTACATTAAGCAATGGTATTGATCTGCATACCTCCAGGCACAGTTCGTTGGCAGAAGAGGTCAGGAAGAAGTGCTCCCAGTTGTACAGCAGGGTGTTCGATGGGAGGAGCTTCAGGGAAATATTTGCTATTCCCAATTTCCTGAAAAATCTCATTGACCTCCTCAGTGTTCTTTCTTTTTGGAAACTAGAGCTGGCAGAAAGGAGCAGCTGTAATTGAGCTATCTTTTCTGTAGGTCCTGCTCCCTACCTCTTGCAGCCTTTTCCCATGAAAAATATAAAAATTGCGAAAGGTCAGAAAGTAACACATAGGCATTTCTGGGTTTATGAGCATGTGGTTGCATGCATGTCAAAGAGAGAGATTGGGGAGAGGATTTCTGCCCCAGAAGTGTGATTAAAACCAAAGAAGGTTGATAAAGGATCTACTGTAGTAGGATGTATTAAAAAAGAGAGTTATTGTATCTTCTGAACTGATCAAGGTGATAAAGTAACTGATCACAGAGAAGAACTGCTGGAACTGCACCCAATTCTACTGTATGAGTAAACAGAGTCCTGTGGCTCATTCAAGAGGCTATAAATTTGAGCTTACTATTTCAGGTCTATATCTAAAGAGTGACAGAACCTCATATCTCCTGATTCATCCAGAAAGAATGCATCATCTTTTTGTACCAATCTAATCACAAACACTTTTGCCATGTCCATTTTTCTTTTTAAGTCAAAAAAGTCAGAGAAGAGATTTAGTCTTTTTTTTTTTTTTTTTTTTTTTTTTTTTTTTTTTTTCTCTTGGATATGGGGAAAATAAAAACAACCTCTACCTCGCTAAGCCTCGGACATAGGTACCGTCTACGCATTTCACAGTACAGCAGTTCACTTCAACGCTGTACTTTAAGCACCATCTAGTGGATAAAAATATATTTGCAGGTCTTTCGGAGGATTTTCAGACTTGGGTTCCGGTACCTTCTCAAGATTATGTAGTCTCATCATTTTCTAAAATAAAATAAAAAGAAAAGGAAAAGAAATACTTTTCCACTTATTAGTGTTCTATTAAAAAAAAAAAAATCGTGTATTTTTAACCACTTTGCCTCGGTTCCACCAGAGGAACTGCAATATTTAGCATCTTAGTGAAAAAAGGGATCAAGAAAAAAATGTAGCTTCACCTTTTTTCTTTTTTGGATAAAGAAATAATAAATATAAATACATGATCTTTCATCTACTTATATTAAGAAAATAAATAAATAAAAAATACACACACCAAAGGCCACCATTTTATTTTATTTATTTATTTATTTATTTATTTTCATTGAGAGCTGAACCCATCAGTCTCTGAATATGCATTTGAGATCTGGCCTTCAATTTGAGCCATTTATTTGGAAGTATTGTTCCATCTCTGTCTGTCTTAAATTAATATCTCTCTTTGTGTGTTCCCCTTTCCATATTGCCTGCCATCTGTTATGTTATCTCTGAGAGATAATGCCTGGTTCGCTTGTTTGATTAGTTATCTTGCTTTCTATTTCAGTGGACATTGGTTAAACGTACCCATGGTGCTCAGCTCCTGATAGCAGCAACGTTACACCATAATCAGGTAGAGGTGACCCCCTCCTTTCCACCAAATCTCTGTGATTCTTTTCCAGCAGAAGGCTCCTAACATGAGTTATGTAAGCCTTAGCTAGTCACATTTAAATAATCATTTGGGAGAAATTAGATTTTGTATCATCCTAAAATAGGCATTTAAGATAGATTAAATGAAAATGCTGCTGAAGGAACCTGTCTGCTCCTCTGATTACAGAGGGAGCTTATCAGTGCGGGTTGGTTGGGGAGCAGGATCTGACCACAGTTCAGTTCCTCACCATGGACACCAAGTTCCCCCAGGCTGTGCAGGGTGCCTGGGGCCGGGTGAGTATCAAACACCTTGCAGAAGACCTGTCCTCTTCCTAACCAGCAGCCCACACTAGAGACACTAACAACAGGACCTCAAAGAACCTGAAATCAGACAGCCCGAAGTGAGTCCCAGCATGTTCTTAGGCTGTCCCAGCATGCAGAGGAGGGACATCAGTGCAGACCCTGCGGCCTGGCAACAAGGCTGCTCGCACAAAGCAGGCACCAGGACAGCTGAAATAGCTCCCCAGAGCCACTGCTGGCACTGACTAGCTCTATGCCAGCCCTAATGACAGCTTAAACACCCACCTGAGCATCAGCATCCTGTTGTATCTAAATTCACGTGTTTCCCTTGTGCACACCATCCCACTCAATGTTTTAGTCAGCTAAAATTTGGCAAGACAAATTCCACCTCAGAAGGTTGCTAATTTCATCCTGTAAGTCTAACTGGCAAGTGATGTGAGAAAAATAAAGACAATAAAGCATTTATCATTCTCACGCTGCCTCAGCACGGGTTATTACCCTCTCAGAATTTGTCCCCACAAACATTCAATTTGGCGTTTGTCACAAGTGATGGAGCAGGATCCCATAAAGAAGGTCCTGTTGCTGATGGAAAATGTTTCTGTCCCTGGTTCTTGGTCTCTGCTGCTCATTCCCTTTCCCATGCACTGGAGATTTCCAGCCAGACCTGTAAGTAGCCATAGTCTGATTCTGAAGATACCAAGAAACTATGCACAGGACGAATTCTTACATGACAGTTTAAAAAAGTCAATTAAGTTCCAATTGGGAAAAGCAAGAATCATTTAACTGCTTCCCATTTGACAAAATTTAGATTACCACTTCTCCTGTTAGAATACTGCTCGAGCTGCCTGGATCATATATCATCAATTCCTGCCTAATGTTGAGCTGTGAAGTTTCATCCTAGAAATTCTGTTGGAGACATTTTGACATGAGCACAAGATTTATTGCTGGGCAGCTAGTAGATTTGAAGTCTGTGATGACAGATATTCTTTTCTTTTTTTTCTTTCTTTTTCTTTGCCTTTTTTTTCTTTCAAATGAGTATAATGGCACTTAAAGGAACAGGATCAACCCTAAAGTCCCTGAAGTTTCTTTTTTTTCTTTTTTTTTTTCTGTGTGTGTACCCACATGCAGATTTCTGAGGACTCCCCATCAGTAGAAACAACAGCATCATGCAGGCTTGTGGAGCAAGAAAAAAGTATGTTTCAGTATTATAAGGCAAATATATTTCAACTTCAGGAATGGGGGGCAGGAGGGTGTGATGAAGCCCTGGGCTTGAGGCAACCTAGTGGGGAGATCCTGTTCTTACACTGAAAGATCCTGCCCATCTGCACACTAAAGCACATTTCTGTTACTTTACCCAGAGCGAATAGTTTATTACGTATCATTACCTCCGAACAACAGATAATCAATTTGGATGTGTCCTTATTTACCTGGACAAACACTGGAAGGCTTTGCAATTTAATGGCCTAACTGTTTGTTAGAACAAATAGACCTATTCAATTCCGAGATCACAGTCAATCTGACGGTTTATAGCTGGTTGGTTTCTGCTTTCAAACTGTGAAACCCTGATTTGTTTTCAAGGTGTAAAATTAGCGGTAACATTTTCACATGCTAGCGCATACGTCCCTTATTGAAACATATGACTGCACTTGCTCATTGCAGAGTGAAAATAGCCCTGCTCAAACACCCAGCACAAAGCCCGTGGCCCGCCTGAATTTCACGTGAGCCCTGGTGTGATGCCAGGTGTGAACTGGCCCAGACAGTGGCTGTCTGCACAAGAGCAAATTTCATCTATTAATTTACAGGTTGAAGCAGAAGGCTTGCCATTCATTATTGAATTGTACTATTTGTATACACTCTGTAGAACAGCAATGAGGTGCTTGAACTGCACGCGGCCATTTAAAACCACAATTCTTCATTTCATCTCTGAAATGATTAGCTGAGGTTAATCTTTCTAACATTGAAAATAGGTGCTAAATAATGTCCCTTTGGTTTAGCATATTTCACCTTATAATAACACCAATGTAAACAAGCACAAGGTTAAAAATAATAATAATAAAGGAATATTCGAACCCAGATCCCTGTCTTTTGATCTTAGAAGCCAAAGGAGTCAGAACAACATTTAAGGAGAGAAAAGCAACAAGAAAACAACAATAAAAAATACTGCATTAAAGGGTCAGTTATTCTGTTGTTGTTATTGTCTTCTGTTTAAATTTAATCCTCAAAGTCAGAGAGCCAAGGTAAATTAAAAAAAAAAATCTCAAAAAAAAAAAAAAAAAAAAACATCAAAGTGGACCTCAGTGAGAGATTTGAAGGTGGAGGAAAGAAAAGGCTGGCAAATGAAACAGGCTGCAGAAGTAGTTGCAGGTCTGTAAATCTGCTTTTTGGCCACCATGGAATGAGTTACTGTTTCCAGTATAAAAACCAACTCATCCAGAAATATTCCAGCATTAATCTGCTTGAGTGACTTACTGAGTTTAGGCTGCTAATGAAGCCACACATTAGACATGCTGAAGCACATATGTGGAGTGCATGTGATAAGGGATTCTTGGGAATACATAGCAATGTTATACTGGATGTTTCAAAATGCCAATGTGAACCTTCCAGCCCTCTCCATCCAGAAGATGCCCAGCTACCCAGTGTATATGCATTTATCTTCATGTTTTTATTTTTTTTTCTTTCACTTTGATACCTTTTCCTCTTTCCAGGGATTTGCTCCCAAGAGGAAAGATACTTATACATTCATAGTATTATTTTCCTGCTACCCCTTACTTGCTTTGGTTTAACAACCTTGTATCTTTTAATCGCTCCACATCAAATAGGTTCTCTATTCCCCTCTTCATTTTAATAGTCCTGTTTTATATCTGCATTTTGGATGTGTTTTTTTTGTTTTGTTTTGTTTTGTTTTGTTTTTTCATTAGTGCCTCAAGGTTTCTGTCAGAAATCTTTTGTACTTGTCTTATAGTTGCATCACCTTAATAATTCACAGACACCTGCAACCTCTAGAAAGTCCAGGTCTTTCCCCGTTCTCAGTAAAAACTGATGATCTCTCTATTTAAATCAGAAATGGCTAGGTTAAAGTGTCTCCAAAGCTTACAGATGGAATCACAGCACTGGTTCAAGCAACTCTGAAGAAAAGATGTATGCCTGACACAATACTTGCATGTACTATGCATGTACAGTGAGATCATCTCACCCTTGTCCACATGGATATTTAATACATTTTCACACATAAATCATATAGATTGAATATAAATAAGTAGTGAACTGGGTGCTGCTTAAGAGGTAAGATTCACTAATCTACAGAGAGCATATGCCTAATTAGAGACATCATAAGCACCCCAGGAAGGTGAGAAGCAAAACTGCAGAAGACACAGAGAAGACAGCTGACCAGCAGCTCTAGCTCAGACAGAGGCACCCATAAATTTAGGATTGTCTTATTCAACACCCAGTGATATCATTAACATCTCTGTTTAAAGGCTCCACCCCTTTATATTAAAGCTAGTACACACTGACACTTTGATTTTCCCATCGTGGAGCTTCAAAGCACTCTGAATAACTGGCATTTTGCTTACGCTTCCAAAGCCTGAGATTTTTTTGTTTTCAGTACTTGACATAAGTGATCATATTTGTCAATCTTCCCTTGCATTCTCAATTGAAGGTTTTCATCAAATAGAAGGAAAAAAAATCCCACAGTAAAACTTTCTCCTTCTTATTACCATTACCACTAATATTACCATTGTCATTACCAGATGCAGACATAATCTTTAGCTCCTGTTACAAAGACTTCGTGCATAAAAGTATCTGCAAGTGCCATCAGAAGGCTTTTATTGAAGGTCCCGAATAAACTTCCAGAAACATATTAGGACCAGGGTGCTGTGAGGATTTACTTATTGCCAGGGATTCATCTTTAAATTAACTGTGCCTTTATGGTACTAAAATTCTCCTTTTTCATTAGTGACATAGCTTAATTGCTTCACAATCAAGGAAAAAAAATTAGAAAGGAGAAGAAGAATGAAAAAAGAAGAGTAGCAAATACCTGCACGACTTAGCCACATTAAGCAGCATGGTGCAGAATATAACTTAACAGTCCAGTGAACTGTCAGTGGCAGAAGTAATTGGAAATTGGTGGGATAGTTCTTCATGTGATGGGGATGGGAGTTTTTCATGCCTATTTTTAATAGGCAAATAGCTCTCAGGGCAGCTTCATATTCTGTCATTAATTTGTAAAGATCCTTTATAATGTAGAAAAGTTAAGATAGGAAAAAAAAATTCCAATTACATGTTTAATGACTTGGCATTTGTGGTAATGCTATCTAGCACTAATTCACCTGTTAGAAAACAGTCTATCTTTTAGCCCCTGGGGTTAATAGAGTGCAAAAGCCTAGTCTTATCAGAGGGTGGGAGAAAAGTGATTAATTTTTTCCTACAAATAAGAAAGGAAAGCAAGAATGACAAAATTGATTATGAGTTTTTAACTTGCTTTTTGAGCTTAGGCTATTTATTAAATACCTTTTTGAAGAAAGGAACAAACTTCCAATTGCTGGTGTCTGACTAGCCCTCCCTTTTACAGGGAGGCCAGGGGGACTTCAGTCCCTCTGTACCCACAGGGGTGAGGCATATACCCATATGGTGGCATGGGTCTGCAGCTGCATTGTTACGTGCTGCAATGGTTTGATCGACCAATAGGTGGATGGATGGATCTGTCCTGTCCTCAGGTGCCCACTCCTAGCTAAAATGAAATCAATAGCTGATGCCTTAGTATAACTAAGAGCACAATTTGTTCCACAGCTGCAAAGAAATAACAGTTTATGCAAACATCCACATTCATTTACGTTTGTGTTTATCAGTCACTGTTGTATTCTTGTCTTACTCTGGATAAAAGGCTAGCAAAGGAATTTGCAATGAACCCTTCCATTTTAAGATAATTAAATATTCTGAAAACTGGACATTGCAACTGACTGCCCTGGTGTGAATTTCTGTGCCTACTGAAAGGAGGAGAGACAACATTTACTGTGTCTTCCTTTGCTTAATACCAGATTTGTCTTTGTCAAGGCTAAACCAGGATTAGAAACAGAAATACAAAATGATATTAGAATTCATGCTGTTCTGTCTGTTACATGGAGAACATCAAGATACTGCTAATGGAGATACTGGTAATGGAGATTTGGTAATGGAGATATTGGTAATGGAGATATTTTAAAAAAAAAAAATAAATAAAATAAAAAAAAAAATTGTAATCAGTCCAATCTTTAAAACTAGGAGTTTAATGTTAAAGATAAGTGCTGTCTAATGGCTGGAAAACAAGCCCAGAAATCAAGGCTTATCTCCCCTGTTCTTAACTCAACTCCTGGTTCATCTGTCAGGAACTAATGAAGGCTGAATACTGAGCAAGCAGAACCCTGGAATCCAGTGATTCCACCTGGAATTCTGTAAACCTAGGTTTTGTGAGCAGTCAAACCATACAACTAATTCTTGATCCCTTTAGGGTCAATTATGTTTTTGTCATTAAATTCAGTTGGAGAAAAAAATTGAACTTTATATTACCTGTACCTCAGTATCTCCCATCTGTGGTGTGGAAGCAGAAAAACCCACCTGAAATCTTTGGGATAGGTCTGGTGCTAAGAGAACTAGCATTTGCAATGTCACCTCTAGTGATCTGGTGGTTACAGAGAAAATAGATAAATCTCAACCTAAGCGTGAGACCTACCTCACTTAATATTTTTATAAAAACAGTATTTAATACAAGTACGTTATCTAGGCTCCTTTCACAAGTTTGGGAGAAAAAACGGATTTGTAAACAGTGGTACATCCCAGCCTCACACAATTATTGAAGGTAAATGTGATTATATTGCTCTTAAATGTTGCTGTCTCCTTCCATTGACTCTAAAGCAAGGTGAGGCTAGCCTAGATGAGATAAAATGATGCGTCTTGCTCCAGCAATCTAATTCTAAAGAAATGATCAATCTTTTTTTGATGGCCTGAAGTTTTATTTGGATTCAGATGAGAACAGACTCTCCTGTGAGTAGGACGGTGGGTGGGCAGGTGCAGGGTGCGAGGGAGAAAAGGAGGAAGGGATGGGCAGGCTACATTTTGCCTTTCACTGTACAGGCAAAACACACGTTTGCTTGTTTGTTTGTCTGTTTTTTTTGTTTGTTTGTTTGTTTGTTTGTTTTTTAAAGTTGCTATTATTGCTGCTTTTTATTTGGAACAACCTAAAAGAGATATTCAGCTACTTTTGGAAAACAAGGGGTGCAGGTGAAACTACAAGCCCACTCTTACAAAAGAGTCAAACTTGTTTTCCCTAAGTTAGTTCAAAGGGATGTGCCCTCATTCCCATGGCAAGAAGCATTTCCTTTAGTGCAGCTGACGAGTTTTTCAAGGTGTTTCTGCACATCCTGTAGGGAAAGCAAATTGTCATCAAAATTGAAAATTCAGAATATGTTTTTTCCCCCCCTGAAGGTCCTTAGGGCTCTTGAAATGCTAAGTAGAAAACCGAGCTCAATGCATATGGAGGAGATTTTCATATTTTAAAAGACAGACAGTGTCAGCCGGCAGACGCAGCAACTCCAAGAATCTTCAAAAAGGCAGAAGCAGAAAAGTTTACTGCTTGTTCGGCGGACATGTTATTTTAGCCTGTGTTCTGCAGATTGAGAGGCAGATTGCCTAGGGTCAGAGGGTGACCCTGCCCTGCAGCATGAGTATCATTCCTTTTTTTTTTTTTTTTTTTTTTTTTTTTTTTAAGTGTAAATTTACATTTGGCTGCAACCTGCCTCCTTAATGATGGATCAGCCTTTTGTGCAGGTATAAGTTCTGATTGATGGGGCACAGGGACAGGAGAGGAGAATGGAGAAAACAAGTTTATAAATTTGACATAAGATTTGAATCGCAGCAGGAACTCTGCCAGTCTCCTTAGGCATAAAATTGGACTGGCTGGAGATATGTACTGCATGTGTGATGTTTCAGCACTTATTGCTTTCATTATATCTTTACTTACTCAGTTAACAGACTACTGAACTTGCAAAATCTGCCAGACTGGATTTTTTTTAAAAGAAATTTTGTGATATAAGGAATAGAATGGGGGTGGGAGAGAGAAAGAAGTAAAACTAAAAATTACATGCCAGATCCTCATCTGGTAGAATCCAATATCATTTAATTGATTTCACTGGAGTTACACTGATTTTCTCTAGCTGATGACCCGACTCAGTAGTTTTGTTTTGCTTTAGCTTTTTTTTTTTTTTTTTTTTTTTTTTTTTTCCCCTTCTTCTGAACAGGCTGTGTTGATGTGTTGACATTTTATGTTTCCTATTATTATTATTCCTTCTCCTTCTTTGTTTTGAGAATTATATGGCTTATTGACTAAATAGCATTAGAGAACTAAAGTTAATGGGCCAAACTCTTCCCTAGTGCAACTTTATTGAGTTAAAGTTATATGGGGATGAATGAGTTTAGGCACTCTTCTAAAGAGGGTTATTGTGGAGGATGATTCTATAATAAAAGGGAAGTCCACAGCTTTGTTGTCATTTCAATGGAAATTAAATGTTGCAAGAAGCTTTGTGCTTTCAGCTCCAACCGATGTGACAAAACCTGAGGGTACGGAGCAAAAAACAGTAAAATCATACCTCCTTTTAACGGATTAGAACAAATTCTTTAATATTATCAGGAATGTACTTAATAACACTTTTAATGTCTACCTAGAGCACTGACTTCTATGGCTGACCTGAATGGCCATTTTCTCTTCTCCACAATGTCTACATCAATGCCAATAGAAAGAGGGGTTACAGACTGGTGTGACGCTGGTCCTAGAAGCAAATTGACACTATAAGGAACTGGCTTCTTAAAACTGCAGAAATGCAGAACCAGTCTGGATTGAGCCCAGTGAAAATAGACTCTCATTGGTGAGAAGAAAAATAGAAGAAGGTTCCTAACCAGAAGATTGTTCTGGGACAACGTTCTCATGGGTGAGCTGGAACACTTTTTGCTTGTAAAGTGCAACTTGATGTGACAGATTTGAACAGTTGTGACTGTTAATAGTAAAAGATGGGACTGAACATGTGAAGAGATGCTTGCAAGTCCCAAGTTCTCTAAGCATAAGGAATGATGCTGTTGTGCTTGGGCAGAAGGTTGAGAAAACAAGAATTGGAACTGAAAGCTTGTTCAGTGTCAGTGTCACTGAGAAGAGGGCTAACTCTAATGTTTAAGTGCTAAACCCAGTAATAGAGAAGCACAGTAGAAATGCAGAAGGGTAGATGATTTTTTCTCAAAAAATGTAACAACTAACTATTTTTCTGCATGGATATTTACAATTCTTAAATATCTACAGTGTATGAATCAGTGGCACTTTTACGCATCTATAAATAAACATAAAACATACATTTGAGGAAAGTTTTTTTCTTAAACCTGCTTCTAATCTATTTTTAAAGGAAATATGATAATCACTCCTGTGTTTCCAAAGACCTGCCCATCATTGTGGTTTTTAAACAGCAGAAATTCTCTTAGTTGTATATTCAGTATGTAAAGTCTTTCTCAGGATATTACTAGAGGGAAAAAGGCTGTTGCCTATTCATTTCTGTTCCAGTTCATTAGTGACTGAAAGTCATTACCATCTGACAGATGTATAAAGGGTTATGTATCGTTTTCAGTCCTGTTCCTAGTGGACAGATGTCCACACTCAGAAAGAAAGAAATATAGCAAGCCTGTCAACTCAGCTACCTTCAGCAACTTTGCTGAAAGTCTCTGCCAAGAATGTGAGACCTGGCTGAACACCTGAAATGATCAATTGCCCTGCTTATCATGGTAGTCCCACTAGCAGAAGATAGACGGCATATGAGGAAGCATGCTGTTCTCTTGCAGATGGTATGTATTTCTTACCAGGACTGAGAGATGACATATTTATCTGCGGCTATCAATAGAATATGGACTGCGAGTGACACTTTTGCTTCAAAACAAGGAAATAGCTCCATTCCCTCCAAAGAGCATCATGTCAGCAGCAGCGCTCTCTAGTGCTCCCACTGTTTTCTTGATGCTTCATCTCATCAGGCCTCAGGGACCTCTCAGGGAACTACCAAACTGAGAAATAGAAAAAGGAAGGAGGAACATTTTAATGCACGAGTAAAGCAATGAAGAGTGCCCATGGTTTTGCATTGCTTACTACAGATTTTCCAGTGACAGGAAAGACACAGTAGGTAACTAAATCTAGGCATAGCTACACAGTTCCTTATACTTATATATGAGAGAAATAGAATAGATTTATCTTTGTGTACCTTTATTCAAAAAAATTGTAAATGCTTCCACGCATAAATTGGTGTTTCAAGACAAAAGCCCTTGGGTAAACCTAGCTGTTGCAGAAAGCCAGGGCCTGTCCCACCACTCTGTCCAGTAAGCAAGCCAGGCCAGGGGGCAGCCAGAGTAGCCACAGGCATCAGGCACCCCCATGGGGATGGGCCAAGGCCTCGCCAAGACATCCATGAGTGGGACCTGGTTTAATGGAGCCCATGGCCCAGCCATGGACAGGCCAACATCTACAAAAGGGTGTCCTGGGCCATGGACAGGAGAAACTGGTGACCATTAAGGCCTATTTGTCTCTCAGGCCTCTTATAGTTTCACCAGAGGTCTAGAAGCGATTGATGCCTTTTTTTCTGTTTTCTGTTGGCATGATAAAAGTCTGAGTTTGCTTCACATTGTGCTTAGAACACCGAAAATCTTGATACTCCAGTTTACTTCCAGAACTTGATCATGCTGACACTTATATGCATATACACATTTCCCTGAACAATATATATGTTCATGTGGAAACCCCAGTAGAATTGCCAGGATAGTTTGCTTATGGGTGTACAGTAGGGTGAACAGATGTGCCATGTTTGATACCCAGTGTTTGGAAAAATCCTACGCTACTTTGGTAGGACACAAACATTTAAATACCACAATGTGTCTTCACGCCATGCCCTAGATGTCATGCTGTGAAAACAACCTTCCTTTAGGCTGGAAAACAGTCCTTACACTACACTAGGCACTTTGAGCTGAAAATCATATACAGAAATAATTATATCTTTTGGCCACAAGAGTGACCATCAAAACCTAGAGAGATAGGCCAAATATTGCAGTTGGGATACAGATGGTCCAGCCTGCAGGGGTCAGGTCAAGATAGGGTAGATGTGAGCCACGTGCTAGTTAACCCAAAGGCCTAAAGTATCTGTTTTCAACAGCACAGACATTGCCATCAAAGCTGAGAGCCCTGAAGGATCCACAAAAGTAGCAGCAGAAAGTAAATGGGATAATGTCCTTATCTAGCTCTGCATCTGCTCAATAACAAATGGACATAACAGCTTTAGTGTGTTACCCCAGTTGTAGCAGTATATGTAGCCACTGTAGACACTGCACCATCTTAGATACGTCATCTCTGGCAAGCCATATTTCAGTGGTGTAGACAGTGATTCACAGATATGCATGCAATGTTCATTTCTGCATCTTTATAGTCTTTTAGGATCCTTCAAGATGAAAAATACTCTTTCTGTCAGCCTCTATGACATAATCCCCATCACAGCAGTATTTGAGAACTTCTAAATGTAAGGTTATTAATATGAGAAAGTAGTATAAAATGACATTTTTGATTGAAATTGCATCTTTCCACAATTTTACTGTCAAAAATGTCTTTCCTAAACATTTTTCTCTCCTCTTGCCTCCCACAGACCTCATTTACTTACTTACTTAGACACACCAGGATCTGAAAAAACTGGGTAATACACCACTTTGAAAACTTTTTTTAAAACACATGCCAGTTTCAGAGGTCTTCTATATTTTTCTGTTTCTAAGAAACAAACAAAACTTGAATAATGACCTAAAAATGTTTCTGTAATGGTGAAATCGATTGTGGGATTATTTAACTGATATTACTAATCCAGTTAATTGAAAATGGATCCAATTTTTCCTGAGATAAATTATCTAAATAGATACAGACATATGGATGTCTGAATATTCTCTGTTTGTGCACACAGAGCTAACCAACTGTTTAATTTTAAAACTGTGAGTTTTATATGACTTTTAAATTTTTACAGTTTTAGGGTTTACTTTTTCTCCACAGCCAAAAAGAGCAATATGTTTACTTATCCTTCTTCTGGAAAGCTGATTATTTATTTATTTATTTATTTATTGTAAAAAAACTGGCCTGGAAACTAACAAGTAAACAAAACCCATCCAAAATTATGAGGTAGGCAACATATGACTGGCAGGTGCCAGAGTAGTAGCAATTCTGGATGTGGTCAAAAAGTGATCAATTTAGATACACAAAACAAAATAAATAATAACTTAAAAAATAAAAGGTTTAATTTAATATAATCTGTTTAAAGGAATTTGTTGATTTAATTTAGTTTAAATTATGTGTTTCACTCATAACACACACCAGCTTGGCGGTACTGGAAAGCAAAAGCAAAGGCTTCATTTTAGTGATACATGGTTCTGGGTCACAGCCTGCTGTAATTTGCTAGATATTTTGGAGAAAAAGATTTTATTTTTTTTTTTTTTTGAGGTGAAATGGCCCTTCTTTCCTTAAAGAGGCCTCCTTTCGCTTTGCAGTTAACTAGCAAGAGGACAGGATTAGTTGATGAATGCCCTCCCACACCTTTCAGTTAATGGTTCTTGTTGTGAACATGCTGGTTCTAAACATCACATCAATTATCTTTTTATTATTATTATTATTTATTTATTTTTTTGGAGTATGATCAGCAGAACCTAGGAGCGTTCACCTATCCTGATTCTCCCTCAGTACTAGTGTAGCTATATGCCATCATGCCAGTCAGGTACACGAAAATAGCACTTTTATACTTGCATTCAGCAGTTTGGAGTGTCTGTGATCATAAAACACCAACCTCCTCTTTAATCACCCCCTTTCTGCTCTGCCTAGATAGACAGAATTGGCATACAATAGTAATGACACGCATATTTATGTCACTTGAAGTACCTTCAATCCTTATAACCCTCGAAATACTAAGAATTTTTCTACAACCTTATTTTTATTTACAAAATATAAGTTCAGTGTGATTTTTGGTTGCCTGTAAGGCTCAGTTATAGAGTCATTCTGCAAATATATTTTTGTTATTATTGTTAGGTGATGACAGCAGATCAACTACAGATTCTAACAGCTAAGGCTGCAGGAAAAATAAAATAAAATAAGTGTAGTGAGAGTCAACTTGTAATTTAATTTCCACATCTTGGCTGGTACTGTCTTGCTGTTTTGTGGGAGAAGACGACTGCTATTTTTGCTTGGCCTTCTTCAGAGGTGTCAGTAATCTGAAATAAAAAGGATTGACTATAGATTAAATAGCATGTGACAGCTCCTAGAAATGCACAATTACACCATGCAGATCATCCCTTTCCTCTGTGAGAAAGCAGTACCTCTGGGGGCACACAAGGGTTTCAGCCAGATGGGATTTTGCTGCAACTGCCCCCCCCCCCCTCCAGCTGTGCTGCAGCATGGAGAATCACAGCTTGAAGAGAGAAGGGGGAAAATGCAGGTGTTGCTGGGGACTCCTGCTGGAAAACGTGGCAGGAGTCACCTCCTTGATGCCCTCAGTCTCATCACCCTGGAGGCAGCTGCAGCGTGGCCTGACGCTCTGCTCTCATCATAGGCAGCCATCTTGCATCCAGCCGGGGGCAACGTAGGGGAAAGAGCGGCCATCTTGCGCGCCGTACACCTGGGGGCAGCCATCTTGGTGAGGGCGCCGTGGGCGCAGCCATCTTAGGACCGCCCCCTCGGCAGGGTCAGGCCGGCGGCCATCTTAGAGAAGGGCAGCTGTGAGGGGGGTCGTCCCTGCTCCTTCCTCCCTTAAGTAAGATGTCGGCGCCGCTCGGCCCCGCCGGCCGTTCCGCTACGGGGCTGGTGCGCCGCTGAAGCGGCGAGCGGGCGGCAACAGCAGCAGCCATGGGGGAAGCTGAGAAGCTTTATTATGTGTATAGCTGCGATCTTGACATCAACGTGCAGCTTAAGATGTGAGTGAGAGGGGCACGGACTTCAGCCTCTGCCAGGTCCGGGGGTGGCTGAGGAGGGGCCCGGCCCTGCCGGAGGCAGGGGAGCGCAGCTGGGAGCCCCGGGCATCCCGCAGCGGTGCTTTCTGGGGGGCTCCGGGGCTGGGTCGGTGGTGCTGTACCCTCTCTGGGGGCTATAAGGTCCCTCGGAGCCCAGCAGCTTGGTTTTGCCCCGGCCGCGTTAGCAGCGCTCGTGTCCTCAGGTCCTGTGGGGCAGGGCAGTGCTGTAAGGCACAGGCGGAATGAGCTGAGTCCTAATGCCTCTGATAACCTGTCACCTGCTGGTGTTGCAGCTCCTCAGTGATAAAGGCAGGAGATAATCTGAAAACACTTCTTTCACCTACTTGTTTGCATGCTTCTTTGAAAGCACATCGCTCGTAGGTACTCTATTACAGGCAGAGATGCAGCTCGTAAGTATGTGCTTAGCTTGGTTATATACAAGCACTTCTGTTGAACCTAGTATTTTAACGTACTGATGTGTTTTCTGGTTCATATTTTCTTGAAGTTTATTTTCCTGCATCACAGGGATGCTTAAATTCTTGTAGAGTAGAAGTGGCTGGTTCTGAAATATCCAATTAATATAGTTACACCGAGGTGTAACTATACATCTCTTTCTCTATTGTGAAAAACTATCTTGACGAGGCTTAATTAGGGCCTAAATAGTTTCGTCTGAATAGAAAATAGGAACTAAATTCATATGCATGTGTCTTCTTTGCTAATTGGTACTGCTTATCAAAAACTCTGATTTTGTTTGTGCATCAGTGTGTGTCTTCTTGGAATGTACTGTGCTTGTTTCTTGCAGGAAACTTGTTCATCTACTCTGAATATTTTATGGTACTGAAAGATTATTGTTTGCTGGATGATACATCTTACTAATTTCCACACCAACACCAAATGTTTTTGGTTTTGGTGTGTTTGTTTGAGGTATTTGGTTTGAATAGTTTGCTTAGCTGACCTTTGATTTGATGTTGAGTTTAGAAATTAATGGCATCCAAACCACTTATACATTTCAAATTTCTTATGGCTTTAAAATAAGGTTTGCTCTTTTTCCTAAGTTGTATTTGGTGCACTTTTATGCTGATACTTACTGATGTAGTTTTTGTTTTGGATGATAGCAGATCTCATTGTTTCCCTGCTTAGGGTACAGTCTAAGAATCTACAAGTTGTAATAGATGTTGCCTCCATTGAAAAGGCAAACAAGTAATTATTCCATTTGATACTCTTCCCCTAAATCAGTGTTGCAATAAATGCTGTACTTTTTTCATCACTTCTATTCATAGAACGGCTTGGGTTGGAAGAGACCTTAAATATAATTTAATTCTAACCCTCCTTCCATGGGTAGAGATGCTACCCACTAGGGACGGAGCATCCACAGGTTCTCAGGGCTACCCATGCCAGGGCCTTACCACCCTCTGAGTGAAGAATTTCCTCCTAACATCTAACCTATGTCTCCCCTCTTTGAGTTTAAAGCCATTTTGCCTTGTCCTGTCATTGTCTGCTTGAGTAAAAAGTTGCTCTCCATCGTTTTTATAAGCCCTTTTTAAGTATTGAAAGGCTGCAATGAGGTCTCCCTAGAGCCATCTCTTCTTCAGGATGAACAAATGTAGACTTTCTCTCAAATGTTTAGATTTCACTGCTTGCTAGTAATTGAAAACAAACGTAGCTTCTGTACTGAGTAGTCTAAATATACCTTATGGAAATAGCATCAAATTTTTAGTGTGCATAAAATAAACTTTGGTTTATTTCTTTTTTTCCCCTCTTTCTCTTCCCTCCCTTTTTTATATAGAGGAAGTCTGGAGGGGAAAAGAGAACAGAAGAGTTACAAAGCTCTCTTGGAAGACCCCATGCTGAAGTTCTCAGGACTGTATCAAGAAACTTGCTCTGATTTGTATGTAACTTGTCAGGTGTTTGCAGAAGGGAAGCCTCTTGCTCTTCCAGTTAGAACTTCCTATAAAGCTTTTAGCACTAGATGGAAGTAAGTGACTGCCTTTTGTTTCATATCTTAGTTACTGGGGCATCATGTTCTATAAGTAATTCTGTGAGTTTTGTCAGGAAAAAAAAAATATTTTCTGTTGTCTTTTTCAAATAACTTACGTTTCAAGTCTCTGTATAGTTACTAACTGTTGCCCTGACAACATAAAAGCATTTTTTTTGTGTAATGGGTAAGAAAAAAATATAACTGTGTGTTTGGACATGGTTCACTAATGTAATAACTTTTTGGGGGCCTGGACTAACACACTCTACACTGTTTACTGGTGAGACTGATCTTGGGTACTTAGTTAAAAAGTTCAGGAACTTTTCCTTTGGTTGATAGCCTTTTAATCATACATGAATGTAGTGACTCAAGATGACACTTAAATGTTTGAATAACTAAAGCCCATGGGCAAATTGTCAGTCTGTTATTAGAAGTTCATAGTCTAAGAAGAACTTGTATTCTGTAAACTACTATAGGGTAACTTGAATTCTGAGGTTTTATGACTAATAAATTTTTTTTCTCTGCAGCTGGAATGAATGGTTGAAACTGCCTGTGAAGTATCCAGACTTACCTCGCAATGCACAGGTGGCTCTAACCATCTGGGATGTATATGGGCCTGGTAAAGCAGTTCCTGTGGGAGGAACAACAGTCTCGCTCTTTGGGAAATATGGGTAAAATATATACTTACATGTGTATATTATATATATACACATATATATGCTTAGAAAATGAGATTTACTTTATTCCTTCCTCCTCCCCCCTACTGTAACTTCATGTGTCCTATGGGTTTGAAAAAATACGGTTTCTCGTGTAAAAAGCCAAAATTTAGGCTTTTTAAAAATACCACTTTCTTGTATATTCTTTTAATGAATTAATTCCAGTTCTGATTACTTAACATAATTTGTTTAATTGCCTTACGATTTATCTGTTAGTGTATCATGTATCTGTTAGTGTATCATGTAATGAATCATGTAAATTTTGTGAAATATGCAAACATTGAATATATGAACAGTTCACAAGTATGCACGTCAGGGACAACATTGTATCTCTTTTGCTTCTTATTTGTGTCCTCTGTTGAAATGTGTCCACAAATGTAATTTCAGACACCTTTCTGGCAGCTGGACAGCCCAAGGGAGTCCATATCACTGGACATCTATCAAATAGGTGTAATGGAGGAGGAGTAAGGACAGGTGGGGCTGAAGAAAAGTCTATGGGAACACTTTTCTACTATGTAGGTAGTGTTTGAAAATGGAGAAAAGTAACCTTTGTGTCTTGTGCGTGGGTAAGGAGTAATAAGGCTAAGCTGAGCCAGGGCAAGTTTAGGTTGGCATTAGGAAATGGATGGCACTAGGAAATCTGTCCTAGTGGTATTGAATGTAGGAAATCTCTGTAGAGGGAGGTTGCATCTCTGTCATTGAAGATTTTCCTTTGACAAAAAGATTGACATTGTCTTAGGGCAGAAAATTAAACTGGATCAATTTGACTGTGGCCTGAAGATTGCTGGTAGTTTTTAAAATATTAAAGCATAATTCCTGAAAGAGAGAGTATTTAATAAATGAAATTTATTTCCAGACTGTGAGGGATGAGAGAACTAGATGGACAGAAATAAGTATTTCATTTTTTTTATTGGCTTGTAAATGGAACCCCTTGTAGTAGTATTCAACAATGTGTGAATTTAAGGTGAGATGGTCCTTCTAGTCAGTGTTTCTTAATAACTTTGATGATTCAAAGTTGTATATCCATTAAGATGTTAGTCAGTTGATCAGCTCTTATTTGCAAAAATATTGCACCCGAATTGTTGGGGCACCTTTTATAGGTGGATCGATGCAAATATGCAAAAGAAACAGGGTTTTGAAGAGAAGAGGTGTGGTGAATTTCCCTGCAGAGTTCTGCTCACTGCACAATTTCAATTATCAATTCAATTTCAGGCATAGATGGAGAAAATGGTGTGGTGAGGGTTGTAGGTTTTTTTCAGCTGAGAAAGCTGCTTTTTATCAGTTGACCTTCAGATGAAACTTACATCATTTTATAGTTTAATTTTTTTAGGTGGACCTAAAGTCAATAATGTAATTTGCAAGTCAAGAGGAATTCTTTCTGCTTCATTACAAATAATAAAACTATGAAGGTCAAGCTCTCTCTTCAGTTCATGTTTGTACCACCCCATTGACTTTGGGAATTATCCATTTTTCTTCCACATGCCAAATAAATTATCTCAGATTTACTCATTTTCTTTTAAACTTCATATGCCAATAAAAATGAAGGCCACAGAGGGCATAAGGTGCTAGGCACTTCTACAGTTCAGTTAACTTATGCATGGCAATACATGTTCATAGGTTTGGCAGAGGAATCCCATTCATTTTTGTGCAGCTGCCACTGTACTTTTATTCCTGACATCTGTGTTTCCAATTTGCTAAAGTGATCCCACATTTTTCCTTGCAGTATGTTTCGTCAAGGAATGCATGATCTGAAAGTCTGGCCCAACGTAGAAGCTGATGGTTCGGAGCCCACCAGAACTCCTGGGAGAACCAGCAGCACAGTCTCTGAGGATCAAATGAGCCGCTTGGCAAAGGTAGTACAATAGCAACCTTTAAGATGTACGTGGAAAGTTTGAACTATCATTGGAGCAAAATCAGACTTTAATCAAGACAAAATTCCCATGTTTTCTCACATGAAAATTATCCTACTTTGATTTAGGTATTTTATAGGACTTACACAAATGGATAAAGTCCCTTGCCACAATTATTCCTTAAATTGGCGGATAAATACATTGAACAGCATAAGAAACTTGTAATATATGTAGCATTCATTTGTAGCAACTTAAAATCCGTATTCTTTGTGAAAAATGAAAATATAAATGCACCTTGAAAATGCTTGGAAACAGAACTCTCTTCGGTTCAAGAGGAGTAGCTCCTGAGAGTAGCTTGCGAGGACAGACAAGTTTCCTTCAGTAGCTGTCTTTTGGATTTAGGGCTGTCTGGTGTACTGTTCAGGCATGTATGGTGTACCTCTGCATTAGGAAAAAAAAAAAAAAAGGGATGTAGACTTACAGAAAATAACCAAAGTTGAATTAATTTAAGATTATGCATACGTGTGCGTATTAATATTTCTGTTCACAGCATCTGGGCAGAGTGTATTTTTGCCATCAAAGCTACCTCTGCAATTCATCAATAAATGTTAGCTCTTGAACTTGACTAGCTGATCCTCATTCTTGAGGCGAGCTTACCTCAAGCTTGCCAAATGTCTCAGCCCTTCTTATTTAGTGTATGTACTTGCATCTTAATCTTGGTTGTGTAGTTTTCATCCTCACCTTTGTTCAGCTCCAAGGTGAAAGAAAGGTCCAGTGCCATAAATACGTCTATTTGTCATCTAGAGTTCTATCACAGAAAAAAAACTTTGATTTACAGTCTATTTAATTAGTTTTGCTCACCTTGAATTTATAATGGAAAACTCATTATAAATGTTTCCTGACTTGTATGAAGTAGGTCACTATAATGAAGGTTTGTTTCAAGAGTGGCTTTACAAGAACACTGGAGATGCAGACATTTTTCCTTGGGCAATACAGAAGTGATGTAATTGGGTAACTTAATAGTGATTTTTTGTTAAGAGTTCAAACTAACATTGTATAGTATTCTAAAGAAAGCATGGGATGTGCAAACCTGATTTATTCAGTGCAAGGTCAGGTGTGAGCATACCTTTCTTGGAAAGAACTACTGTAGGCTTTGGTTTGGGAAGAAGAGCAGGAGAATATGCCAGGATGCTTTTATGTACCTGACAGAGGATAAACTTACCTTTGTCTTGGGTTAGTGTAGTTGTATATTCCTGTTCTGCTTAAGTGCATCTACTCCAAGCTTTCTGCTAGCCATGGTGTCCCATTTCTTGATCCTAGCAGAATAAATCCCATCTAGCCCAAGGAAGCTCTGTAGATGGACACTGAGTATCAGGACTGTTTTTGTCATTTGTTGCATGGTTATGTGATGGAGGTGGTGGGTCTCTGAGAAAGGTATTAGTGTAGATCTTCGCTTTCATGTGAGTTTTGTTGCAAATGTGATCATACCCTATCAGTGCTTTTCTTCCCCATCACTCCTGTCTGCTCCCTACTCAAGAAACACAAATAACTAAGTATTGCAATCTCAAAATACATGGGTCTGTTCTAGCCTACTCTTTTGCAGATGGGAAATGAGGGCCCAAAGCACTTCAGGAAGAGGAGAGGATTCTTTCACATCCCAAATGAGTGTTATAATGAATAGCTAGTAACATAGCTGACACGATCTTCTCTTTTGAAAGCTGTTTTTTCAAGATGATAATTTCTGAAAGATATGACTGTTTTCTTCGCTTGTATTTTGTTGTGTTTCCTTCATAAAGGCATTTTATCCACAGATGCTGCTGGCTAGCAAAGCAAATAGGGTTTCTGAGTAGTGTCTGTCTGAGCTTGCATCTGTATAGCTGTTTCCGTAGCAGATGAGGTTCTTGTGATGTGTTGTTCCTAAATAGCCATTGTTTGAATACAGCCAGCTTCAGATTTTCCTTTGGCTCTTCACTTGCTGGATGCCTCTTAATGCTACTGTGTGTAAAGGTTTCTGTGCAAACTGTAAGAGTAGTCCAACACTACTACAGCAGATTTCTGGGAAAGGTTTTGTAGTCCCTGTCCTTGTGCAGTTAAAACCTGACTGCACAATGTCCTGTGCAACGTGCAGTCAGTAACCCTGCTTTGAGACTAGGTAATTTCCAGAGTCCTTCCAACAGCATTCTTAGGCTTCTAAATGGAAGGCTGTGGCAGGTGAGGGTGTGCTGGGCAAAGCAGGGAGGTGGAATATTGGTGAGATGCTGCTTGCCTTCTGAGTGGCAGCTTCCTTGTACCTTGGGACATAGCAACTAAGCAAAGAGACCTTTCCCGTCCAGATATTATTGGGCTTTCTGGTAGGCTGTTTTCAGATGCCTAAAAAGAAAAGGGAAACGAACTCTGATTTGCTGTAAGTCTTCACTGACCTTTTTCAATGTGTAAGTGTCAATCTGAGACCTTGCTTTTGTAAGGCTTATAAAGGCAGAATTACTCAGTTTGGATAATTTCTGAAATACTTTTCTTTTTGTGTTTGACTTGGTAAGTTAAGCTGTATGAAAATCAGTAACTCAGTCAAGTGTTTTTGTTACGTGACTGCTTAAAAAATAGGTTCCTGTTTTAATGTTTCACACATTCAAAGATCGCGTGCTTGTCACGTGGTTTTGATTTTTGCCATGATATTTTGAGATATTAGAAGTATTGCTATGGCACAGCTTAACTGTTTACAAGGATCTACTATATGTATAATGTATAGGCTTTTTTCTACAGTTTCTTTTTTCCTTGATTTCTTATGATAATGTATCTGTAAAATTGCGTTTGATATTCTTTTTCTTACTTGAAACTATTTAAATATTATCATCGTGTTTTTGTATGCAGCTCACGAAGTCTCATCGGCAAGGCCACATGGTGAAAGTGGATTGGCTGGACAGGCTGACCTTTAGAGAAATAGAAATGATAAATGAGGTACGTCATCCTAGATCAGATTTGTGATTTTCTTTTTGAATCTTGGTAATGTGGAACCTTCACATGCTTGGAAGACTAACCTGTCCTGTTTTTCTTCAATTACTGATGTACACAATCAAAGGAAAAATAATTCTTCAAGCTTCCCGTTTGGACCTGATTTTGGCAATTATGAGAATAGAAAGCTCTCTTAACAACTTAAAAGTGTCTTATATTTATTAATAATTTGGTATAGCTTGAAACAAATGTTGCTAGATATGATTGAATAACCTCTAGGATTTAGATTATCATGGGAAGCTTTTTGGCCATACAGACTGTTCTGTGGCTTTAGACCTGTTCAGCTTTATTGGTTTTGATTTTTGGGTGTTGAGGAAAAACACTTTTAAGATTCGAGTGAATTAAGATTCGAGTGAATTAAACAAACACAAAAACCACAACCTAACACCTGAATGATGTGTTAATCCTCACTGAGAAAAATGACTGCAGACTTGCTAACTGATGATACTTATCTTGCACAACAGATCTCCGTTGTATTCTGCTTCGTATTCTGAGTTTTTTTTTTTTAATCTTACTTTAATTACAGCTAGTTAGAGTTCTGGGAATTTATATTTATACTTGTGTTTTAATAACCCGTAAAGTCATTTTGAGAACTCAGCCCATCCTGTGTTAGAAACGGATATTTTTGTCTTCTTCCTTTTTTTTATAAAACTACATAAAATTCAACATTTCTGATTCCTGGAGCTGTGTCTTAAATGCAGAATTGCATTGTTTCTTCTGGCAAGTTGAATATATTATGAAGACATGAAATGAGCTTGAGTTGCTTGCTGTCAAAGGGCATGTTTTTTTTTTTTTTTCCTTATTAAATGTTCCTGATAGTGGTTTTATATATAACTTCTTTATTACCCATCTAGATTTTAAACATTTTAAAACTCGAAACACTTTTACTAATAAATCATTTAAAAACATGTACACGAGCAAATCATCCTCTGAAAGTGTAAAAGCTGCATGTCTAATTTTGGTCTAAGCTTAATTTGTCTCTTTCATTGTTTCAGCTAAAGCAGTGATTTTTTCATGTCTTCTGGGTTTTGACTGATGTGCATAATTACATGTAATCGTTCAAAAGAAAAGTCAGCTGGTTATTCTTCATTGCTTCTTTGCAGACTTTTAAATCCATAATTGCAAGCTACTAATGAAAACAATATGATTTTGTTGTTTGGATGTTTATTGTGAGTTGGGAATGTAAGTTAAGGAAGAATGTCAGGAAAAAGGTCTCAAGTAGTGCTAGGAAATGATTAACTGAATAATTGCTTCAATGACTGATAATCTAATTAATCAGTTACAGCACAAAGGAAGTAGAGTAATTGCTGTATTGTGAATGCTAAAGATTGATGCTCTTTAATATGTGATACACATCTGGTGGTTCTCTTCTCAGAGGGAAAAACGAAGTTCTAATTTTATGTACCTGATGATTGAATTCCGTTGTGTCAAGTGTGATGATAAAGAATATGGAATAGTTTACTACGAAAAGGTATGTGCCTTGCAGACTTTATGGTCTCCTTTAAAAAGCAGTGTGTGCATCTGAAATGGATATTTTTTTCTGCTGAGGTGAAATATTCTGCTGCAGGATAGTAGCAGGCAGCTGTCAGTGGCAGCTGTTTATTTACATACAAATCAAACGGTATGGATGCAATGAAATTACAGAAGTCATTCAGTCATGTAACAGTTCAAGATTATAGTATTTTTAAGTGAGTGATTAAAAACTTTTTTGATTTATTGTTCCTCCAGTCACCCAGTGGTACTTTCCGAGTAGCTGTATGTAAAATTGTCTCATCAGGAAGAAGTGCACCTGTATTCATTGGTATTTTTATAAAATACAAGTTCTTAAAACTTTGCACAGGTGCTCAGCTTATGAACAAAAAAAATCAACAACTAAAAGTTTGTACTTTGCTGAAAATGTTATGAAAGTTAATTTAGGAAAAGCCTCTTGATTGGAGTGTCTTCCATCTTTTCTTCCTGTTTACAGGAAACAGATCTCCAAAGCAGTATCTGAAGCTGGTAACTATTTTAATATTCTTGCACAGAAAGTATGTACATAGGAATTGCTATTAAGAGGGATATCCTGCTGTCATTTTTCAGTGTTTGTAATAGGGCTAGCCAATTTGTATGTATGCATGCAAAAATTAATTGTTACAATACCACAACTCAAGCTTCTTGAACAGCTTTTTAATTTTGCTATTTTGAAGTGTCCAGAAAAATACAGTCTTTAAAAGTAGATTTTGAAACCGAAAATATCAAGACGTAAAGTTGTAGTGAGACATTTAAGGAGTGACATCACTACTGTGACTTCAAATTTATTGAAATGAAGGGCTAACAGTGAGCTTTACAGGCAGTATTGTGGCTTTGGCAGGCATTATCAGTGCTTCTATGGAAGCTTGCAAAGCTTCTGCCTTGTAGAAAGATCCACTGAAATAGATAAGACAGCATCTCTATCACTTGGTTTCCAAAAAAAAAAAAAAAAACAACAAACAAAACTCAACAGAAATTACCTTTTTAAAGTTTTCAGTATGTTTCTATTAATAAGAATTCAGAAAACTAGTGAATAATACAGCTGTATGGAAAAGGGAAAGTAGATGATGATAGACTGGAGTCCTGTTAAGTTTGGAAACACTAACTTTAAGTAGCATCTATTCTGAGAATTTAAGAAATGTGATTCAATACAGAAAATACTAATACAATGGAAGATAGGTTATTTTTGTGGCAACATTACCAGTTGGCCTGAAAGGTAGGACTGTGATCTAGGTTAGGTACCAGAAGGCAGTAAGAAATACAATAAATTGCAAAAAACAATATTCCACAAAAAAAAAAAAAAAAACTACCTGAGAAAACAAATCAGAATCTGCCTAAGTTTTATTCTGTTGGAAATTAGTTTTAAAAATTAATTAAATATAGTTATTTAAATAATTAGCTTTTCCTGTAGTCGTACCAAGAATGAGCAGCTGATTAAGAAATTTTGCAAGCCCTTATAAAAGTTCAGTCTTTCAGATACGATATAAAACTAAAGCAGGTGGATGCTATGTTATGTCCCATGTAGTAGTGGCTGTCTCTGTAGTTCTTCCAGAGGCGACAGTGGTTCAACTTGGCCCTTAGCAAATTCTCCTGCACACTAAAGCAAATCTGTGATGACCAAGCAGTGGGTTGGTGCAACTCTGAAGCTGGTTTGCAGGAAAGATCAGTCTGTCTGTAGGGCCACAGACAACAAGAGGCTCAGAATGTACTTGAGACATTCCTCAAGTAAGAGGGAACACTGCTGGGTTTGGGGGATGAGTACTCCATTGCAGAGCTGTCTTTTTTGTGTCTTCTATGTTCTGAGGTGTTCTGGGTTCCAAGTAGAGAGGTGCCTTCTAAAAATGGCTTCTAGCATCTTATCCCATTGTTGTGTTTCTTGTCACAGAGCCAGCAGTTAGACTTGAGTCTTCACAATTCCCTGTTTGTGAACAGAGCTGATGTCTTAAGGCAGAAGTTATTCGTCCTTTCCTCTAAGCACCTCTGGTGAGGAAACTGAATATGCTTATGCATCAAATACCCCAGTCTCTGGTTATGTCTCAAAGTTCTGAAGTATTTGTCCTATTTGAATGGGTCACTTGTGAATGAGTGCTTATTGACCAGAGGGAGTGTAAGTGTTAGGTGCTTTGTTATGGCTGTGTCTGTTTCTAAAGCATTGAAGAAGAATTTAAGGCTGACTTTTTAAATGAGCAGAGCTCGTTTAAAATCTAAAAACATCCTGTGGAGTTTAAAAAGATAAAATGTTGTTACTCTGTGCCTTAGGCAGGTGTCTAGGTTAAAAACCTTCTCAGCTTACCAGCTTATTGCCTGGGTGTCCAAGCGTTTAGCTTTTGTTCTGGCAGAGTGTATTTGAAAATGGGACCCACCTTCCCAAGTTTTTTTTGTTTGTTTGTTTTTTCCTTTAGAATAGCTTGTTTGGTAGTGTTTCTGTAGATTTCTCTTAGAACCAGCTGTTTTAGAGGATCTTACTGTGACAAAATTCCATTGTGTTAGAAAACACAAGGCAACTTAGTATGTGTCAAATTCCTCTTCAAAACCAAATAGTTCTTTACTTCTTTGGGAATCGAGGAAATATTTTTTTGGAGAGCATAATGGAACATGGTCAAAACATTGAAACATTTTACTAAAACTTGTTAACAAGTTTACTCTGCAGTAGGGTAAAAGCTTAAATTAGAATGTGTTGTATGTGTCACAAGTGCAAACTAATGAGCATGGCTAACATGCAGCTTGGTATTGTCTTGACACTCTGTATAGTTGTATGTAATATTCCTAAAAATGGTTTCTTTCCTCAACCTCCAGAAACCTACCATTGTAGATGAGTTATACCTGATTTGCACACACAATTTTTTCCAGTCGTCATTATAGTCTTAAAGATATAAAAAGTGAGGGAAAGAAGACTCAAACTTCAAACATGCATCCATTTCTTGACAGATTTTACTGAGGCATATTAAAAATGCATGGAACAAAATAACTATAAATTGTCTGCTCTTGTGGTGATAAAGTAATTGAATGTGTAATAGTACATATTAAAACTCAAGCTGCAGTTAGTTATAGGGGTGTGTTGTTATGAAGTAGCTTTTCAGCAAGTTCTTGACCCTTTTCTGGCAGCAGTAGGAAACTACATAAATTAGTGCCTGTCTTCTCAGTATTTTCATGCTTTCAATTACACTGTACAGTATACATTTCCAGGATATTGAAACTAGGTTCTGTTGTCACCTGTCTGTGACCGATAGGTGAAGTGAAGATTACTTGTCACAGTTTGGGTGATAAATTTGTTTTCAAGTGTTTACAAAGAACTAGCTTGTTAAAGAATCTCAAATTCTGTCATCTACTGCTTGACTTAGCCTTCAATTACAATGACGTAAAGTGACAGTGGCTCTTTCCATGTTCTCTGTTAATTTTAATACAACATTCATGATGTGAAGGATAGCAGCCTGCTAGTGACAAGAGCATCATTTCTGATTCATTTAGGCAAAAGTTCCCTGTGATTGTCCAAGTGCAAATAACACCAGCATTTTTCATTAATATGTATTCTTGCAAAGGTTCCAAATGAAACCTTTGAATAAATTGATTGCACTGCTGCATTTGGTTTTAAAAGTGTCACATTCCCAGAGAGCCTCTTTCATGTCTTGGGAGAAAGTAGTAAAGAATAAGATAAATAGAACTTCCTTATTTATACTGTGAAACAAATTTTCAGGAAAGAACTTTGTGGGTTTAGAAAGCTGCAAATTTTGTTGACCTTAAATAGTTTATAATGTTTATATAAAGATCTTCGCTAACCTTAATGTATTGAAATACGTCTAAAATTCCTAAGATTAATTTAAAGCAAGTTAATGCTCTTCGGTATTGTTGTTGGCTTTTGTTTCCCAGTTGTGAAACAACAGGTCATGTCCAGCTCTGGCAGTGTTAGCCAGTAATGCAGCAAAAAGAAATACATTTCCCATGAGGAAATGGTTACTGAAGGCCTAATGTCTGCATTGGATTCTTTTACTTGGGTCTAGTTTTACTCGGGTCCCCTGAGTTGAATGACTCTTAGCATTTGGAGGCTATTTTTAAAACTTCAGTGTTGTAAACCAATTCTCATTACATGGAGATAATCAGGAGAGATATTTCAAAAGCATGCACCTGACCAAACTCAAAATGCAAATTTTAAATTTGACCCTCGGACCTTGGTGTGGTTTAATAAGTTTTTATGGTCGGGGTCGTGGTGATCCGTGTGATATTCTCCAGATATGACACAGAATTAGAGCTATGCACTAATCTAATTGGAAGGTGAGTAAAACAGCTGACTTCCTTCTTGCTTAGACATTGGCCTTCTTTGAGGATTTCACAGAATAGTCAGTTTTTAACATGTTTATTACAGCTGACAGCAATTTGACACGTGTTTTGGCAAAACTTGGCTTCATAGCAAGTTTTGATTGAAGCTTGTGACTTTGTTTTCTAAAATGTAATGAAACACTAGGAAACAAAGGAAAAAAAGTTTTCCTAGTAATTTAGCTGAGTAGCTAGAACTTTCCAGCTTGGTTCTTCAGCATTGTAAAACTGGATTTGAGCAAAGGTGGATAAAGAAAACATTATTTCTTTCAAGAGCTTACAGAGGTGCATTACCAATGAGCTTGGAAATTATTATTTTTTAATACTAGTCTTGCATTTAGAGGGCACTATAAACATTTTGACACTAGTCACTGGCATGCTTGGTGTCTTTCTAATTTTTTTTTGTTTAAGCAAATTTCAGACACTTGGTCATTTTCATCCTAATAAGCTCTGAATTGGTAATCTCTGTCATAGGCTTTTGATTGTGGTGCTCCGCCTTTACAAGTCTAAAAGCTTTGTCAGAATTTTTCCTTCTTTCAGCTGCCTACTTTATCTGAGTGTATTTACTGAGGGAAAGATGTAGTATGGGTATCATTACTGCCTATCCCTAGAGACTCTGTATGGGATATGGATGTTAAAAATGCCTCAGTATGGGTTTTGAACATCTATTAGTTGCTAGTGACTGCACTGCTGTGTCAAGTTTTTCCTACAGTGTTGTTGTGGGAAGGGCCCAAACTGAGGGGAAGTGTTGTTTGTCTTTGGGCATTTGTAATCCTCTATTGCTTTTAAAGTCCACATCAGATTGCAGCCTTATTACAGTTTTGATTAGGAAGATAACTAATTACCTGATGGAATTTGGTCTGTCATACTTTGTCACTAAATTTATTTCTTGGAGGGTTTTTCCTGCCAAAATATGATTCCTTAATGTTTCATTGTTTTCATGTAATTTGACTTAGTAATATATTGCGATTTGAAAGCTTCTTGCAGTGAGGTGACAGAAGTTTTAGTACAACGTGATCACTGATGTGTGTACCGCCTACTTTATTCAGTCTACTGTTTATATCAGTGCAGTAGTGTTTTTGCTATAATAGAACTACTTCAGAATTAATATTTCTATGCAATTTGGTTAACGTCAAGTGTCCTCTTCAGTGTGCATTTGCATACATTTTTGAGGACTAATGGGAAAAGCAATACTGCTCATTCTGAGATTGTCATTAGCTACAGTGTGTGTGTATGTATGTGTGTGTGTGTATATATATATATATATATATATATACAAAAAACATTTAACTAGGATGGATAGATGTGTAGTTGTTGCCGTTATTTTGACGATAGAATTGTACTTCGGAAAGATATCAGACATTAATAAATGTGGAGTTGTCTTATTGAACATGCTTTAATATTAAGAAATCTTTTACTGCAGTCAGTAACACAGAATATACATAGGTTAACAAAATACCCTTCTCCTGAAATGGTGAAGACAGCATTAATTCCTGTTTTTGGTTGTTAATTATTTCCTTTTCCTCCTTGATACAAGTTCCTTAATTCTTTAAAAGTTACCTTTGAAAAATATAAAAGCAAAAGCATCCCAAGAGGCATATGGGACTGAAGAAGGGGGGAAAAAAAAGAGGGGGAGAAGCAAACTGAAGCAAAAAAATAAATAAAATTGATTTGAGTTGAAACGTCTGTTTCCCTTTTAATGAAGCTGCTGAACCTATCTCACTGATGTGTTTAGCTTTTACCTTGGTAATGTGTATTATACTCTAAAATGAAATAACAGTAGAATAGATTATTGTGAAATTAAGGTTTGCTATTGTTGTATGTGTTTAATATGTGTATATTTATAAAAGAAAACAACAAAACATTATATATATATAGTTTGTGTATATATAAAAGTATACAAAATCAAGATATATCTTGACTTTCCATATTTTGATAATCAAGATATATCCAGCTATTCCATTTGTGATTTGAGTAGACTGCATGGAACATCTTTTGTCTAGTAACTTCTGGTTTGTTTTTTTTTTTAGCTAAGGCTGCATACTTCTATGAAATCTAGCAATTCTTTCCCCTCCCCATGCATCCTAGGGAAACTGTGGAGAGGGAACGCATTGAAGATGAAAAATAAATCAAGCTTGCCGAAGCCAGTGGGAAGATTCAGTGTTAGCGATAGTCTTTTTGATTAAACCCTTAGGGCTTAGTTTTTGAAGGTAAAATATAGATTGTGATTGAGATAATAATTCCAGTAGGCACCTTATTTGCATCTTTAGTCCCAGCTTACATTTGAAAATTGGACTACATGTTCAATTCAGCCCTTAGAATTTCTGCCATTACTTCTGTCCTGTTTGACCATGCTGGCATCAAATATTTTCATTAGGATTCATGCCTGAAAATTACTCCAAAATAAATGAGAACAAACTTATTTTAGTATAGCATGTATTATGCTAGTGGCTTGGTGGTTTTTTTGGGGGGGGGAGTGACTTTTCTATTTTACTGTTTTATATAGTCTTTTAAATATTCTGTACGTCATGTCAATTAATGCTTGATTGCATTTCTAAAATAAAACAAAACCAGTCTTATGGATGTGATTGAAAAGAAGGGAAACAGTATCGCTGAATCTTGTCTTGTAGTGGCAGACTATTTTTTCTTTCTGCCAGATTCAGACAAGAAGTATTTTGCTTCTCCAGTGAAGCCAGCAACTCCTTGGTCTTCTCCAGAGTAGCAAGTGCAGCATGAACTTCCAGAAAAGACCATATCACACTGCCTGTGGAACCTGCAGTAGATGGGCACAAATCTTCCTAAATTTGGCTGTCTAACCTTTATTGTTGAACTGTTTTGAAATATTTTCTTCCATGTTGCTGCTGTTTCTAGGAAACTGTTTGTTTTTAGTGGAAGTATGCACCCTGATTTAGTTTTTCTTTGCGCTTCCAGAGGACATGAGTAATGATAACAGCAATTTTTTCCACTCGCTTGTTTGCTTTCATGGTAGTGAGTTGCCAAGATGCATCTCCTCAGATGAACTTCCATCTCTGTTGTGACCTTATTTATCATCTAGTGAAAACTAACGAAAAAATCAATTTTTTTTTACCCTTTATACCCACAAAACTCTGCAAGGTGTAGCTGCATCATTTTTTTACTTCAGAATGTTATATAATGCTTTAATATGGCATGCTATTTTATTTTTAGAATTGGAAATATTTAATATGCTTTTAACTTTCTGTCATTCAGGATGGTGATGAGTCATCTCCAATTTTAACAAGTTCTGAAATTGTTAAGATTCCAGATCCACAAATGTCTATGGTAAGCGTTGTGTGTAAAGCTTCCATGTAAAGCAATGTGTATAGCAGTACTTTGTTGAGAAGTTTTCAGAAGTGGAGTTAAATCTGTCTTATCACTGTCTGCAGTAGTTCAAAATTCCACTGGAAAGATGTATATGACCAGTTGAAAAATATGTTGGTGTGACATCTTTTTATTGCTGCTTCTGGTAGATTTAAAATACCAGAAGTGATTTAATGCTGATGATGCTTCTCTTCCTTTCCATACCTAATGTGCTTGCTTCTGAAGTGTAGAAAAGCAAAATAGGGGGATTGCTGGTAAAAGAGGGGAGAGGGTGGGAATATAAGGTAAGAAGAAGCTGAATAAGAGAGAAATCTAGCATAGAAGAAAGCGCAGTAACTCTTGGTCACTTCATCTGTTAAAATATTTTCTCCCTACACTCTCTTGTATGTTGTCTTTCATGTAGACAGTGCCTAAATACAGTTCTAGAAAAGATTTCCATTATTGTGGATGCCAATTCAGTGGGACTGGTATTGGCAGCTTTGGGAACCTTAATGTAAGTGGGCTTCTACTGGCAACACTGTTTGAGCACTGTTTAATCTAACACTGCAAGAGCAAGTCTGACAATGCTGAAAACTGCCTTGGCTGCTGAAATCTTGTTGACACTGTGGCTCCTATTGTGGCTCCTACTGTTGCTAACATGTTATTAACAGTGGGAAAACTTTTTGAGAATGTTTTTCTTGCATACAAAGCTTTATACTGCAAACATCCTAAAAATGTTTTCAAAGCGGCTAGCACATTTGAGTGCTGTCTGAATCACAGATGCGTTGACTGGAACACTTGCATTCTGCAGCAATTCACCAAAAGGCAACATAGGCCTTGTAAGTCAAGTGAAGTTAAATAAACTAAAACTCCAACCCTTACTTTTAATGAGTAAAAGAGCATAGTGTTGAAGGAGTATGTTGTTAAACAGCAATGATGAAAAATAACAACCCAGAAGATGCTGTATTTCTAGATGTGAATTTTAATTGTCATGCATTATTTAAGATCCTGGTGAGTTTTTGCTAGGTGTTTTCACTTCAGTAGTAACTTTCTCTTGAGTTGAAATATTTATAAATATTGACTTACCCTCTGCATTTAGGAAAACTTAGTAGAAAGCAAACATCACAAGCTTGCTCGAAGTTTAAGAAGTGGACCTTCTGATCATGATCTGAAGCCTAATGCAGCTACACGAGATCAGCTTAATGTAAGTCACTCATCTGATGACTAAATTTGAAGTTACTAGGTAGCTTGGTATTAATATATAGTGACAACTTCAGGGAAATGTTTCATTTCACTTTAAAGAAAATCATTAATAAAGAAAAGTTGTTTCTTACATAGTTACATGGGTCCAATTCAGGAACCAGCAGAATGTACTTTTTAACTATCGCTGCAGTTTTTGTTTGGATAAGAACACACATTGTACCTATATGTTGTTGTTTATGGTAGTCTTAAAAATAACTGCTTATGTTTTCCTACACTGCCAGTTCATTCAACATAACTGAGGAGCATCACCACAATGGCATGAGAAATTTGTGTTGTTGGAAAGCTTTTTTTCTAGCTGTTTTTGTCTCATCAGTGTTTTGTCACAGTATAGTCTGTTAACTCGGTGATTATGCCTGCTTGTATGTTTTAAACTCACTTTCTGACCGTGTGTCTAATAGATCATAGTGAGTTACCCACCAACAAAGCAGCTGACATACGAGGAACAGGATCTAGTTTGGAAATTCAGATATTACCTTACGAATCAGGAGAAGGTAAGTTGAATTATTTGAGAGGATTTATTAATGCAAGAAGCATTTCATCTGGCAAGAAGCATTTCATTCATTTTTACAATGTTTTGTCCTTGCAGGTAGAGAGTTTCTGTCTGAGTTATTCAAGATTATTTTAACCTTTTCTGTAGTTGTACAGATTTAAAAATTAAAGACCATAGTTTTCTTTTTCAAATCCTAATAACTCACTATTATTGCAGCAGTCTTTCTGAAAAGCTTGAGTGACAGCTTAGTATACTAGTGGTGCCAATTCTTCTGAAGCAAAGTAAATGCTTAAAAAGTAGTTATCCATTGCTTTTAGACAAGGGTTAGCGTTAACCAGAATACTCAGCAGAACACCAAAAGCCCAAAGTATATCAAAGTATATTAAGTAATCACCCAGCAGTAAATACTTTTATGTAGTTGCAATGGTGATTGAGCAGTGATCACTGACTTTACATTTTGCTTAAAGAATCACTACAGTTTCAAAATATGTATTAAAATACTTCAAATTGTATTGTAATTTAGTCAGTAAAGGTCCACAGGTCTGTGCTTATTTAAAGATAGTTTCAGTCTAGCTCTGCCTTAACTTTTAATCTCTGAAATAGATTTGTCCCAGGTTTCAGTTGTCGAATTATCCAATCTTTAATTTTAGGCCTTGACCAAATTTTTGAAGTGTGTCAATTGGGACCTACCTCAAGAGGCAAAGCAAGCACTGGAGCTACTGGGCAAATGGAAGCCAATGGATGTGGAAGACTCTCTAGAACTTCTGTCATCTCACTTCACTAATCCAACAGTTCGACGATATGCTGTTGCTAGGCTTCAGCAGGCTGATGATGAGGTATTAGCTGTTCCGTGAATACATGTGGAAGTTAGCTGATCTCAGGGCTTGGAGCACAGGGGATTCTTAGTCTTACCAAGTACTTCAAATGTTTGCTACGTTTAAGTGATAACGGCAGTGGAGGAGTTTAAAACAAAAATTCACCATGATGCTCTTTACTAAAACCTCTTTATGGAGGGAAGTTTACAACATTAATTGCTGTTGTTAAATACTCATTGATAACTGTCTTAGTTTGAACGGTCAGTGACAGCTCTTTTTTGTCAAGTTGAAACAAGCCTATGTCCTTCCCACAAACCAGTGATAAATTTTCTCTGTTAACCTGTTAACTGTGCTAAACTTGAATAGTATACTACAAGATTTCCAAACAAAATTGCCTGGTAGATGGAAGCATTATGTCATCATAAACTTTCTGAAGAAAATAAGTAGAAAAACATATGCAGAAATAAGATATTTTTAATTATATACTGATTAGAACGTGATGAGGTGTGATTTGTGAGTAGAGCCACTTAATAGTTGCTAATCTTCAACATTTTAATTATGTATTTTGTTTTCTTTTGACAGTAGAAAGAACCCACAAAACTGTGAATGTATTGCCATAGCTCTTGAATCTTTGGTAATCAATTGAGATTAAAATAGGGAGCATAAATTTCTCTAATTTTAGCAAGCACTCTTCAATAGCGAAGGTCATACTGCTTTGTCTGTAAAGAGTATCTTTTACAAAAAATTTAAAGCCAGCTGAGCAAGTTGAATAGTAGAGGAAATTAATTCATTATAAGCAGCAAGTGATTAGAATTCTATACTTCAGTCTTAAATAGATCAGATGCACTGATTCATTACTAAGGATAAAAATAAATACTGTACAGAAGTGAGGAAGAAAGAAAGTGAATTCCTGGTACCATGGTCCACATTTTGTGCTCAGGTTTTATTCTCAGAAGCTCCAAACTGGAAAACTTTTTTTGTGGATTCTGGAAGCAAGTAGGGCAGCTTATTTTAAAGATGCATTTTCACTTAAATCCTTAATTAGCACTTAGTAAATTTGAGTGAATTAGTGATGTGATAATGTGCTGTCTTTTGGGAGTCAAACTCGATCCTAGATCAGTTTTTTTTCTGTTGTATATTTGTTTCTGATGACTCTCTTCCAGTTCCTTACAGTCAATAAATTCTGACCAAGTTTTTCTGAGATGGAGAAATTATGCAGCTTTGATCCTCTTGATTAATTTTCCTTTTTTTTTTTTTTTTTTCCCCTCCATGAGGATTTGCTGATGTATCTGCTACAACTAGTCCAGGCATTGAAATATGAAAACTTTGATGACATAAAGAATGGACTGGAACCTAGCAAGAGGGATAGCCAAGGTTCAGTGTCAGAAAGCATGACAACATCTGGAGCTAATGGTACAGAAATAGACAGGTAAGAAGCTAAGATTTCTAGTAGAAAAACAAAAATATGTAACAAGTCCTCAAATTACTTCCCCTTTTTAGGGACTGTTACATATTCTATGTTCTTCTATAGTCTGAAGTGGTGACATTTAAATTAAAATAACAATATATATGTTATTAAATTGTAAATTTAAATATTGTAAATTGTAAATATGTAAATTAAAATAACAATATGTGAATATGAAGGAGCTGCTGGCGGTGTATTTTCTATTACCTGGAATCCCAAACAAATGCTGAAATACCTGATTAATACCGGATTAAGGTGCAAAAAAACTTGGTTAACAGAAGTTTCCTTCTGAGCTTAATGTGAATATGTATAACAGGTTTCCAAATTTCTAGTATTAAGCTTTAGTATCTAATAACTTGTGCTACTCGTATGTACTCTTCGTGTTGCAAGATTTCCACTGATCTTACCACTAAGCTATAGATTAGATGTCTTGCGATGCATGCTGCAATGACGCTTTGACATCGATAGATCTATTGGATAACTTTCTTTTAGGTAAATTTACTATGTGATAATTTTGCATATCTGGTATGTGTGATTTGATTGCATTCCAGACCTGAGTGCTTGTAGGTGTTGTGTGTTGGTAATTTAATTGAAAGTGTATTTTTAAAACAAAAACTTATACTGAAAATATGGATTTGCTAAATTCCCATGAATGTTTATTTTTGATGGAAGCTGATACAAAATACTAAGATTGTGACTCAGTGTCCTTTACAGACGTAAGCTGTGTAACTAACTAGACACAGCGATCAAAGCTTCTGTTCATGCAGTTTGTTCCAAAACAGAATTGAGAGAGAGGACGGTTGAGGGTGTTTTTTAAAGGTACTTACCTTACAGTTTTCTGAGTTTATTATGCTGTGGAAGTGAAATGCATTGCTGTTTAATTGTATGCTCCCTGTCGCCCAAGCAAGAACTTCGTATCATGCCAGTTACGTGCTCTCCTTTATGTAGTTCCCAGATCATGACTCCCATTCCATCTGTTTCCTCACCACCTCTTACTTCTAAAACAAAGGAGTCTGCAGACAGTGAGAACCTTGATGTAAGTTGAACGTTTTACCTTGCATTTGTGGTATTTGAGACTTTAGGGACTTAATACTATTTTTACATTTTTGTGCATACTTGAATTTTTCTACTGTATTTTGCTGAATTCTTGAAGTGCTCTAAGAACATGCATGTTAATTAAATGCTTAAAAAAATAGCAATAGGTTATCTGAATCTTCCTTTCAGGCTATTTATCTTCTTGGTCCCATTACCTAAAACTGGGGGACTAGGCATTGATTTTTTTTTTTGTAATAACAAACTGTCTTTTAAAGTAGAAAATTACTGAAAAGGTGATCACATGCTGGTTAAATGCTGACAACTACATGTATTTAAGGTGTTGTAAAGTTCTCCTTTTTTAAATAGAAAACAGTTATCCAAGTATTTTTTTAATACCTGCAATGTGTTCTTCCGGTGCTCAGATTATTCGGCATGGGTGCCATCATTATAGACCTTAAAGATGCTGTGATTTATATCTGCCAAGGATTTTACTCTTCTGCTTTTAGTAGAAATTGCAGGAGGGACAATTGCAAGGTAAAGACAATCTGGGGGAGTCTGTTTTTAATCTGAGGTACAGTTGTACAGTTAATTGGTCTTTGACCAAAACATCAATTGTCTTTGTAAATATTCCTGTTTGGGTCTCAGGACTGCATGGAAATTAAACCTCAAAAGGAACATGTTAAAGATGTTCATATTTTTTTTTTTTTTTTTAGTTGGACTGTTACACCTTGGAAAAGCAGCTAAATGCTGTGTATACTCTACAAATTCATTTTTTATGTTAAGATGTAAAACATAATGAGTTTCAGCTCTTCTGTATGTGAAACAAATAGCAAATCCCTTTCAGGGTTGATTCGCACACTTGGATAATTGCGTAGGAGAGAAGCAAGGTACTGTAAATAGAAAGCTAACATTGAAGGTTTATAGTTGGAAAACATCATGTACTTTTGATATATTGGTAAATACGCTACCATGATATACTTTTTTTTACTTAATGTTGCTTATGGAAATGTTTAAAATAAAAATAGGAGTTCAGTCCTAGGTTGGATTGGATTCAGCCTTTACAAAGGAACATGTCTCAAACCTTCATGCATTTGTGTTTTTTCCTTACATTCATCTCTATGATGTGTTCAGACTTACTTTATAATGTAATTTTGCTTTTGTTAAATCTCTTTCAGCAAGACCTTTGCACTTTCTTGATATCACGAGCATGCAAAAATTCCACATTGGCAAACTACTTATACTGGTATGTTAGAAACTGTTTATTCATACTGTATCAATGTGTAATTGAAATCAAAGCTATAAAGCCCAGAATGATGCACATCAATAGATAACTTGAGAATCTCAATTTCAGTCAGGATGAAGTAGTATTTTTACAACAATACACAGCTGAAAAGAATAATCACTGAAAAGAGGACACTGATTTTTAAAGCATAAAAAGGTGTTTGTCTGTTAGACAAAGGAAGGTGATCTGTAGGGCATTAAGTACAGTTTTTTTGGGGGGGGGGAAGTCCCCTAAGCTAACTGTATAGTTTTTAAGTTGTCATTCACTTTGTTTCTGGTATTGAGCAGGAAATCAAGTTCATCTTCTGCACTGATTTTGTTTGTTTTGTGTTTATACTTTTGGCAGTGTTGACTAGAATATTAAAGTTACTTTAAGTCAAGAACATACTTTATATAAAGTTGTTTATCAAATTGTGCTAATCTAATTGGTCTTTTAGATTCAATTTGTGGCCACGTAAGCACAGTCATTGCAGACGTGTGCTTTCTTTAGGGGGAACTTTAGTTATGAATAGTTCGTGTAGATGGTGAAGAGGTAAGATGTTGTCTCACTTAAGCAATTTAAGAATTAAATGCCTAAACTAGTCATCTGCATGCCTTCTGTACTTAATGAAATAAGCATTGCAGATACGATCTCACTGTAAAAAAGCTGAGGTGACTAGAGCTGTATTCCATGAAATGTACTCCCTGAAAATGTCTGCGTGTATGCATATATATACACACAAGAGCATATACTTGTATGTATGCATGTATTTTATAATGGACAGTTTAGGTACCATTCACATAGTTAAAAATGACTTAAATCAAATTATTACCATAATATGTATCCCTTTAGATGCATCTAATAATTTAAAATATCCATATGCATTAGTATATGCTTATTAGGTGAATTGGATGTTTTAGGTGGTATAAACTTAAAGTGTTCCTGTTTAAGAACCTTTCTTGAGAGTGACCCTGTCTGTAAATTTCTTAAATTCTGTTGCTTTTTCAGAAATGTAAATGAAAGATAATTCAAGTGCATTATTTAAATATTTATGCAAGGAAGTGTACTTTTGTAGGGGCAAATATGATTGGCTTCAGAATAAAGACCTTAATAAATGTAAATGGTTAAAATAATTGCAGGCTGAATTGGAGTGCGTAGAAGCCAAATGTTTGACCTAATTAAACTTTCTTCATGAAAATAAATGTTAATGGATTTCATCAACATAATAAAAATGAGCTAAGCTCTGCACTTAGATTTCAGCAACTTGTCAGAGTCTACAGAATATTTAAAAGTTTCCAGAACTCCAAAGTTTTTGTTTTCCAACTGCAGAAATAAACAATAAACCGGCAACAAAAAAGAAAACAAACAAAAAAAAACACCACCACAAAAGAGTCGATTCATTCATTGTTTTCTTTCCAGACATCTTAATCTCAGTGACAAAATATAAATGTTGTAGCCACTGTTTGAGCTCACATAGCCATAAATCCTTGTGGCTTCTGATCAATTGCATGTTTCATCTATCCAGACACAGCATGCACCAAAATAATAAATGGAAAAGTATAATATCCTTTGAAAATCAAACCTCCCTTCTCATTCACTTGTCATTGTAAAGTTTTCCTATTCTTATACTTTAACAGTGCCTGCAGAAGTCACTGCTACTGCCTTTTACTTTTCCCCCATGTGGATGTATGAGACACTTACCTATGTGTGGAGTTTTACTTCCTCCTTGTTTTAAGGTGGTTTTGAGAAACTGCCCAAATTTTTAACAAATAAAAAAGGCGTGTTTCAATTAATGACGAAGTTTTAGTGCACAGATAATTTCTGGTTATAGATTTTATTGAGATAATATACATAAAATACTTCACATGTACCTTAATGTAAATAATGCACATTTCTAAATAAAATTAGTCATATTTGACACAAGCAAAGTTAAGTTTGAATTACTTCTAGTAGATTTCTTATATCAATGTGAATAAGAAAATTCAGATTTTTTTTTTTTTTTTTACATCCAAAACTTAAATAAATCATTTGGTCAAAAGTAGACTAAAGCTGCAATGAAATTTTCCGGAATATCTGTCTGTAACTTTCCAAACAGTCCAGGGATGTACAGGTCTGTAGCTATTTACTTCCAGATGGATGTGCCTTTCCTACTTTGCCTCTTCCTTTCAGGGGGAAGGAGGTTTGAGTTATAGAGCAAGGCAGTTGTTTTTTAACTTAAGCTATTGACAAGTGATTTCCTTAGTTCTCCCTTTTATGATAGCATTTTCTGGATTATCAGCTAAAATAGAAACCCAGGGTGTTTGGGCATTTACTTCTTAACATATGAAGCTGATTTGAAATCAGTGTAAAACTAAAATGTAACAGCCACCACCACCAAGTCAATCTATGTAGAGTTCATTTGATTCTCATCTGCAGTCAGCATTATTTAGCACTAACTGAAGTTATAGAAGACTCCAGATATGACATTACTGATTGTTTACAGAAAGTCTTCTATCCATATGAAAAGTCATCTGTAAAGAAGAAGAAACGTAATTTTTTCAGCAGCAGACCTCTAATCTTGTCCTACAATCATTCACCTGCAAAGAAGTTACAAATCCAAAAAAAAAAGGAAAAAATAGTTATTAGTGTGAAGTGTGAGCATGTTTATTGAGTATATAGAGCCACTTCTGAATCCAAATGCAGTGTTTGAAAAGAGTTGCTAATCTCTACCTTTTTTTTTTTTTTTTAAAGCAGGATTGTTTTGCCTGGCTAAAGCTATGAAATATATTGGTAAACAGAAGGAAGACCTGTGCACAGCTACTTTTTGTTTGTTAGTACTGTGAATAGAAACAAGCACAAAAGTGTTTCCAAACTGCTAATTAGCACATCAAAATAAATTGTCAGTGTAACTGTCTGGAAAATTCTATAAATGAAAACTAGATTTGAAATGTAGCCTTTGCAGAGCTATTTCAGGATCAATACAGTTTCTTCCACTGGTGCTAATGGTAAAATAAGGAACAAGTAGGATAGGATTTTTTTTTAAGGTGTACTTGAATAGCAAGTTTGCGGCAACTATTTTATCTCTGAGCTGTAGAGGGTAGTAGTGTAGTGGAGTACCCACTCTTCCCGTTTGGAGTGTTCTTGTGATTTGGACTTCTGTCCTGTCGAAGTGATATTTGACTGCTTCAAGTGAAGGACCTCAAAAACTTATATAGGTCGCCCTACCCAAATGGGAATTTATTACTATGCAATTTTGGAGAGCTCAGCTAGCATCATTCAAAGAACAACTTTATTTTTAACAACTTTATTTTTAGGTCCAAGTGCATAGTACAGGGCTGCAGTATTTCATTCAAGTTGTGCAACGCCAGAGTACAATAGCTTGAATTGTTTCTGTGCTGCAGGTATGTAATAGTGGAATGTGAAGACCAAGACACTCAGCAGAGGGACCCAAAGACTCATGAAATGTACTTAAATGTGATGAGAAGATTTAGTCAGGCTTTGCTAAAGGTAATGCCTCTGTGTAAGGAAATACTTGGTGATTCTTTTCTTTTAAAAAGATACAAGCCTCTAGAAAGAGGATAGCTTGTGATATAATTTTGAAATCTAGAAAGCTTCTACTTCTGTTTGAATTCTTAGTGATTGTGGTAAAGCAAAGAACAACTATTGAGAACATTTTCCTCTGTCTTATTGCTTGCTCCCATTAATAACATGATGATTCTAAAATCCTATGCCTTGTATGATCAGTCTAGTTCACTTCTAATTTCCTTATTAGAAATATTTCTATACCAGTGCAAATTTAGACAAGAGGCCTGTCTTTTGAATCCAAAAGCTGTGTCATTCTGTATGCGAGCAGTAAATGATGCTGTAGCAACAGGAGAAAAAGCAAAACCAAAATAAAGCTTTTGTGAATTTCAGTCTATGATTTTATAGTAGATGCACTAAAATCAAGCGAGACTGTGAATCTTATACTTCATATTAATTCCCATTTTAGGGATGCTATGTAAATCTGACTCTTAACACTTCATGGAGTATTTCATGTGCTTGTCCTTATTACCTTATTTTGGTTGTGTGAGTTTTTTTTTTCCTGCATTAATGTTCATATTTAAAATTATTGATTCAAATTAAAGTGAACTGATAGGTGAGATAATTGATTGTCAGCTCCAATGATTCTGACCATGCTTTACAGAAAATATTTTTTGAATTGGAAGGAAATAGATCTTTATTCACTTACAATTTTAAAGCCCAAAGATGTAAAAATAAAGAATAAAGCATTTCTAGTTAAAATAATTATGGAACAAATAACTAATTTTGTTTCTTTTAATTCACTTAGGGTGATAAGTCTGTCAGGGTGATGCGTTCATTGTTGGCAGCCCAGCAGACGTTTGTAGATCGCCTCGTTCATGTAATGAAAGCAGTACAGCGTGAAAGTGGGAATCGTAAGAAAAAGGTAAATAAAGGACTGGAAAACTTACATTGTCAAATTCTACCCAGAAATGAATGTTAGTCTTTCACTAAAAATTCTTACTACTCAGACGTGTAACAGATGTCCGTCTATCCTATAACAATTTTAGGTAATTTTAAAGAAACCTAAGAAAGGATTAGATGGGTCAAAGTTACAAAATGCTCTGAAACTTCAGAGATGGAAAAGGAGAAGACACCCTTCAGAAATGTCTCGGGATACTTTGGCTAAGTAAGGTATAGAAATCATTGAAGAAGTAGTGATTTGAGGGTGAGCAAGTTGCAGAATATAGGAGAAGGGAGCAGAAGTTGTTGTGATGTGAGAATTATCAGAGTCACATAATGGCTGAAGTTGGAAAGCACTTCTGAAGGTCATTTTGTCCAACCTCCCTGCAAGTCTGCCTACAGCAGCTTGGCCAGGGTTGCTGTCCCATCACTGGGCACCATTGGAAAGAGCCTGGCTCTATGTTCTTTGCACCTTCCAGTTGAGTATTTATATACGTGGATTAAAATCTCCCCAGAGCCTTCTATTCTCTGGACTTAGAAGTCCCAGCTCTCTCAGCCTTTCCTCCTAGGAGAGGTTCTCCAGTGTATTGATGATTTCTGTGGGTCTCTGTTAGATGCTCTCCAATATGTCCATGTCTCTCTTCTACTGAGGAGCCCAGAACTGTAGTCAGTATGCTAGGCATGGTCTCATCAGTGCTGAATAGAGGGGAAGGATCCACCTCCCTTAACCTGCTGTTGGCCTGTGTTTAACTCAGTGTCCCCCAGGACCACCCTCCAGTATTCTTACATCTGTGTTCTTATTACATATGGAGAATTTTTATTTCACTGCATTTTAAGAATGAAATCTTGATTCTTTGGAATAGTAATTGAAGAAGCTGGTGATTTATTAGTAATAGTTATCTGCTGTTAAGACTTTAACTGTTCATGTATGCCTAATAGTTTTGCTTGGTCGGGGGGGATAAAACACAATATTTTGATTATTTTTCTTTTAGAATGAGAGGCTTCAGGCGTTGTTAGCGGATAATGAGAAGATGAATTTAGCGGAAATGGAACTTATTCCACTTCCTCTGGAGCCTCAGGTGAAAATTAAAGGGATAATCCCTGAAAAAGCCACACTCTTCAAGGTAAATAATGTCTGAATAGCTGAAATGTAAACAAATCTAATGAGCACCAAGCTTAGAAGCACCAGATGAAAGATTGAAAGAGGCTGATGTAGTCAAGGAGAAATCTAATTGTAATGTGCTCTTAAAGTGATTCATTGTTTTTTTTTTCTAAAGCTGATTTCAAATTAATGTGCTAAATTCACAGCAGCTTTTATAAGACTGATTTACTTTATTAAATAACTATAATCTACTTTTGAAAAAGGTGAAATGTTATGCGCAAATCTTGTTTAGAGTAAGTGGTTCACAAGCCAGAGACATTGTCTCTAAGGTAGCTGAATGCTTCCTAGTTCAGAACTTCTCTGAACCTTAGTCTGTGTCCAGAGGGAGCATCACTTATGTTCAAAATCTTACATGTAGCATACCTGTTTTGATTTTTAATCTACGTGTTAACATTATTGTACTGCAAAATGAAATTTAATTTGTTAGAGAGTGGGAAGAAATAAGGTGGTCGATTTCATTATGTTGCAGTGGACTACCACATAGGTGATGTATCCCAAGTGTAAATAACTCCGTAAATTGAACCAGATCAGTTGCTTGTGATAACATAGCCATTCCTTAATATAGTTATTGGACAGTCAGTATGCTGTTAAAAGGGTTGAATTCTCTTGCTTCGTATGCTACTTGGAACATAAGTAGCCCATGTTCATCATAAGTTTAATTTCAAGTCACCTAGTTGACTATTATCCGGTTTTAAGGTGACCAAAATGTGTTTTACCAGTCAGGCCTCTAACCAGGAGGCATTCTCTGCCAGTTTTAAAGAAAAGACTGCTAGTTTTAAAGAAAGTTCAAGCTTCTGTGGCAACAAATGTTAACCATGACTTGTAGTAGGTTGTAAATGTATGCCTTCTAGTTTCATGGGAAACACTTGTGAAATGCAGTAACTTCTGTTTACTTAAGAGTTGGACATTTTTGATAGTTTTCTGCCACCTTTGGTTCCCCACCTTTCGCTTGTTTCTTTATATACCTATTAGTTGTGTAGAAGAGGACCCATCTTCCATTCTATGCTCTTAAAACTTCTAAAGAAGTCAGAGATTATTTTGATTGTCCTGATTATGAATCCTTACTCATTTCCACTTGATCTAAAATCCTTTGCTACAGGATAATAGTCAGAGGTGAATGACTAATTTTTGGTGCCCTTGGTTATCACGTGGCAGTTCTTGTAGGACTATTCAAAGAATTGTTTTTTTTATTTATGAAACTTAATTTTTTTTGGAAACACTGCATGTGAAAATATTAAACCATATTTTTGATTTTTTTAATTGTTTTTGCTTTGAGGGAAGTGACATGGTCAGTTGCAATAGATGAAATTCATGTAGGTAATTGATCCCTTTCAATCCATTTTATTCAGAGAAGCAGCAAACAAATTTTTCTTCACAAAGAGCAATGTAAAAAGGCATTTTTTTCTTTTACTAAATAGATTAAGAAAGTAATTAATTGGTTAAGATGACTTGCCCCTAGCATGTCTTCAATGTTTATCCTGTAATTGGCTCTTTTTGATCTGGTCAGTTAGAATTTGTTTTGTTGTGACTTTTTGCACAGCATTTTTACATTGGTTGGAATTGCATGCATGCAAACAAAATATGAATCCTTCTTTCCTCTTCAGTTGCGTGAGGGATGGGGTGGCATGCAGGGGAGGAATGTATCCTTTGTACTACTAGTTTGTTTTTTCTTCTCTAAATAGTGGAGAACCTGAGTTTTTTTGTTTGTTTGTTTAAACATACCTAGATCACAGTTCTGGAAATGACATGGTCTGACTGAGTCCTAGACAGTAGGTAACTGCTTTTGGAAATATTTTAGAATTGCTTCTTTACTGCCAAATTTGAGGAACGTTAAGAGATTTCTGGTTCTTGCTGTTATGCTATTTGTAACTGATGAGATTATTCTAAGCATTTTTCTAACTGAAATTCATATCAGTATCATATGATCTTATTCATGTTTAGTTCACGTATAGTTAATAATGCAGTAAATAAGGATTTGTATCTTAGGAATCCCCTGTAGTAAGATACTAATGTGAACATTTCTGTGAACGAGCTTAGTGGAATAAATTTTCTTTTCCAGAGTGCCTTAATGCCTGCTCAGTTATTCTTCAAGACAGAAGATGGAGGTAAATATCCTGTAATTTTTAAGCACGGTGATGACTTGCGTCAAGATCAACTTATTCTTCAGATTATTTCACTCATGGATAAGGTGAGAATTACTTACCCATGTTGTTGTTGTTCTAAGTTCTTGATTCTCCTGGTCAAGAGCAAGACTGGTAGAAACTGTTCTTGTGGCTAACATGGCTATTGATGTTGCTAATGCATTCTAGGGTTTTCAGACCTCACTTTGCTTTTTCTTTATAGACAGACATAGATTCTGTATAGATCCCCCCCAAAAAAGTTTTCCAAACTGACTTTTGCACATCACTAACTAGAGTGAAGAACTGTGTAGATCAGTGTCTCCTGTATTAAAATAAATAAGCTGGTTTCTATTTCACTTTTTTTTTCTTCTCCCCACTCCCAGCTGTTAAGAAAAGAGAATCTGGATTTGAAGCTGACACCCTATAAAGTACTGGCAACTAGTACAAAACACGGTATGAATATTTTTGTTTTCTAAAAGTACAGTATTGGGAAGAATTTTCTCCCTCAGTTCTTAGACTGTTATGACATAGTATTTTCATGACAGATGTTTTGCTTAAGACAGCATTCTGAAGAAGAACTTGTGTAAGAAAATCCTGTCCCACTATAATCTGTGGAAGTAAACAAGTTGAGTGGCTGTGGTATTCCACAGGTGACTCAAATATCTTCATAAAAGAAGCGTTATTAATTTCCAAAATGCGCGACAGTCATTTAGACTGTTTACAGCATTATCTTTGGTGTTAGCTTCCTGTGTGATCTTGGGCAAATCATGTGAGCACTCTTACTGACCTTCGCATGAAGATAGGGGGGAAAAAAGACCAAAACAAAATGAAATATAACTGTGCTTTTAGATGCTCTGTGGATAAACATTTAGAAAATGACTGGTTTATTTCCTTTTTCATGAAAATTTGAACAACTTGCAGTTACAACTGGTTGTTAAAGAACTACTGAATTTTGGGGAAAAATTGGGGAAATTTTTTTTTACTGTAGAGAAGCAGTTGAATGAAAGCATGTGTTAGTGTTGCCCTTTAATAAAAATGCTTTATGGAGTAGCTTCAGACTTGTATGCATTGGAGATTTTTTGGTTTGTATCACAGGTTTCATGCAGTTTATTCAGTCAGTGCCAGTTGCAGAAGTTCTTGCCACTGAGGAAAGTATACAGGTATGTGATGCGGGGTTCTTTAAGTCTTCTACTAATAACACAGTATGAATTGCAGCCTTAAATCTCACACATCAGTCTTTACAGTCTCTCAGATGATCTTTACCTGCTGTTTAGAAGACAGATTCAAACTTGAAACATATCAGATTTTTTGCTTTAGAAAACACATCACCCCGTGAGTGTCTTATGATCTAACAGTAATACAATTGAAATAAAGTGTAGCTCGGTTATGATATTGAGGTTCTGGGTTTCCCCTGGGCAACTTGGGATAAGAGGAAATTGTTGCTTGGGAGAAGAGATTGACCCCACCCTGCCTACAGACTCCTTTGAAGTAGTTGTAGAGCATGGTGAAGTCTCCGCTGAGCCTCTTCTCCAGGCTAAACAACCCCAGCTCCCCCAGCCACTCCTTGTAAGCCTTCTTCTCTAGACCCCTCACCAGCTTCATTGCCCTTCTTTGGACATGCTCCAGCACCTCCATGTCCTTCTTGTAGTGAGGGGCCCAAAACTGAACACACTTCTCGAGGTGCAGCCTTACCAGAGCCGAGTACAGGGGGACAATTGCATCCTTTGTCCTGCTGGCCACTCTATTTCAGATACAAACCAGGATGCTGTTTTTTTTCTTGGCCACTTGAGCACACTGTAGGCTTGTGTTCAGCTATCGACCCATACCCCCCCCCCAGGTCCCTTTCCATCAGGCAGCTTTCCAGCCACTCTTCCCCCATTGTGTAGTGTTGAAGGGGGTTGTTGTGCCCCAGGTGCAGGACCCAGCACTTGGCCTTGTTGAACTTCATACCGTTGGCCTCAGCCCATCGGCCCAGCCTACCCAGATCCTCCTGCAGAGCCTTCCTACCCTCGAGCAAATCAACACTTGTGCCTAACTTGGTGTTGTCTGAAAACTTACTGAGAGTGTACTCGATCCCCTTGTCCAGATCATTGATAAAGATATGGTAGAACTGGCCCCAGTACTGAGCCCTAGGGGCACACCACTAGTGACTGGCTCCTACTTCCATTCATCCCAACTCTTCAGGCCTGGCTACCCAGATAGTGGTGTTTTTTTTTTTTTTTTTTTTTTTTTTTTTTTTTTTTTTTTTTACCTAGAGAAGCGTACACCCATGCAAGCCACAAGCAGCCAGTTTCCTGAGGAGAATGCTGTTGGAAATGGTGTCAAAAGCCTTAATGAAATCAAGGTAGACCACATCCACAGCCATTCCATTGTCCACTAAGAGCATCACTTTGTCATAGAAGAAGATCAGGTTCGTCAAGTAGGACTAGCCTTTCATAAGCCCATGCTGACTGGGCCTGGTCTCCTGGTTGTCCTGTATGTGCTGTGTGATGGCACTCAAGATGATCTGCTCCATGAGCTTCCCTGGCACCAAAGTAAGACCAACAGGCCTGTACTTTCCTGGGTCTTCCTTCTGGCCTTTTTTGTAGATTGGTGTCACATTTGCTGCCTGCTACTAGGCTTGATACCTTGTAATAGCAAACATGTTAATGCTTTCTAGTTTAAACAACTAAATAGCTCATCTATGTAACTTCTGAAATCTGTTTCCATGTGTGGTCAATGTATACTTTGCGTGATTTGATTTGGAGCAAGCTTTCTTTGATTATAATGGGATTGAGTAGAGATATGTAATTGAATAATGACACACAAAACTCCTGATAGCTTCAAGCACAGCACTAGTTCAGGTTGCAGAGCTTGCTTAGTTGGTCAGGATAAAGACAGATAAATAAAACATACCAAGCTTCCATATAAGATACATAGACACAAATAGTGACAGAGCACTGAAATAGGCTGCCAAGAGAGGTTGTGGAGTCTCCTTGGAGATCTTCAAGAGCTGCCTGGATATGCACCTGAGCACTGTGCTCTGGGTATTCCTGCTACAGTAGGGGAGTTGGATCAGATAACCTCCAGAGGTCTGTTTCAACATTAACCATTCTGTGACAGTACATTCTGAATGAAAACACAGCATATTTATGTTGCATTTAGTTCATTACATTATCTTTTTTCACATTTTTATAGCTAATACTGAAGCTTGCATTTGGTCATAATGCAGTAACTGGGAGTCAAATAGTTACACCCTTCTGTTAACTATATACATTTGAAAATGTGGAGATATATAAAAAAAAAAAACACTAATCTATCCAATTGGACAGTAACCAACATAAAGTTGCACAAGTTTCTTCTCACTTCTGTGAAGATTGTGATAAGCTACAATTACACTGACAGTCATCATACAGTTTCTGAGGGGTTTTCTTCTTTACAGTCCTTCGTAATGTTAGAATCCTACTATTTATATTCTATTCCATTATATTTTCATAGAATAATGCATTTAGAAATGAAAGTGAAATTGTCATTTTGCAATTATAACATCCTATTCCAACCTAAGATAGGTGCCTCACTGTTGATTGCTGTACAGACATACGGAGCAATTCTTCCTTCGAGGAACTACTGATCTAAATAGACAAGGCAACAAAAAGAAATGTAATCTGAGATTACTTCACAGAGCAATGACAAAACACATTACAGAACCCAGATTTCCTGTGCTGTGAAGCATTATAAAATAGCTGTGCATTGTAGGCCAAGAAGTAAAGATTAAATGAGCACTGAGTGTGGTGAAAATTTGTTCTGTTGTTTTTGTAAATGTTTGTTTTGGTCATCACAGGTGTTTTAATGAAAATTGGCAGTATCTGAAAAAAAAAGTCTTTTGAAGTTTCAAATCAAGTAATTTAATATGGACTAATAATACAGATCTGCAGGAAAGAAAAAATGTTTTGATATTTGAATGTTATTTAACTTATATTAATAATCTTAAGATTTCACTTTTGTGTTTTTGAGGGTTTGTGTTCCACTCTGCACAGCTTGCCATTTGGGTTATCTGAAGTTGTTTTTTAACATACAGTGTCCAAAGGTTTGGAGCACTGGAACTGAAATTTTCTGCTACGCTATTAAACAGTTAAAACTTTTGTTCCATGTTGCTCTTATGGATTTCATTTTGAAGAATCTTAGAGTATCCAAAGGGAAGTGATGCACAAGTATCATTGAGTCGAGCTCCAACCTCTGTACAGGGCAACAGAATCTTTTTACTGTCAGCTTCTTGATCATGTTTTTGAAATGCTTGCTCCTATGTAAACAAAAACAATTGAAGATTTTTCCATTTATAACAAGACTGTTTTTCATGCAAAACTTCCTTAGTCAGAAGGTACCTTCTTTCAGCACCTCTTTATTTTGTGAGATTCCTTTCAGTGTTTCATTAGGGCAGTCATTTGTTGTATAGATACATAGAAAGCTCCTCTTCCAGTGCTTGCTTAGCTTTTGTGCCTTTACTTTCATTTAGTGGAATAGTCTTGCGTTTAGGCTTTGATATAATTTACTCATCTCTTTAACTTGGTCAAGAAAAACAGTCTTTTTAAGTAGTGGGAAGGACTGTTTTGGCCTCATCCATGTACCAGCTGGTGATTTAGATAGTCCTTTTAAGCGTAGTTGTATTGAAGAATATAAAGGCATATCATGTCTAACCTTCTAAGTTAGAATGTGTGTCCCAAGCGTACTTACTGACCTGAACTTAGTCCTGTATGGTTTTCGTAATTTCACATAAACCTGTTCCTGTGGAATTATTTTTGTATTCATATTTATTAATAAGTAAATCTAGAATGCATTGTGAATCTTCTGAGGCTGTTTTAAAGAACTGCATTTCAATTCGAATTTCAGATCTTCTGCTGAAGGTAAGAATATGATGATTAAGACAATATAAAGATAGCAATATAGAAGTAAATTAGATCTCACTGGGTTTGTTGGGGATGATTCTTAGTTTAACAGTTTACACCACTGGGCATTTGTGGTCTTGCTTTAAGTCTTTGATTACTAGTTATAAGAATCATATTTGAGATCATGTGGAGTAACTAAATATGTTGATGACTTTCCCTCCAGAACTTCTTCAGAAAGCATGCACCTAGTGAGACTGGGCCTCATGGAATAAGTGCAGAGGTGATGGACACATACGTTAAGAGCTGTGGTAAGTTAAACTACTACAACCAACAACTTCAGATATGAAGTATAAAGGATGGGATCTGCGAGCTATTGAGACACTTCAGATAAGATGATAGCAAGTACCTGCATAGTTCCTTACCTACAGTCAGAATACCTGTTGTAGATCTTAGTAATGTCGCCAGTGAGCTCTAACGGTTATTCAGCAGACCAGTCATGTTCAGTGTCAGCATTAGAGCAGGCTTGAATTAATTGGTCAAGATTCTACTGAGTATCAGATATTTCTCAATTGACTGTAATAGCAATTTGTGTTTGATATTTAGGTGGCTGTATGTTTACTTTGTGTCTAAATCTGGAGATGAATCCTTCTTGTTATTACTACTAAATTTTCATTTATAATTGTCAGATTATAATAAGTGAAACACTAATCTATAATTTGTCATGACTGCAACAGTGTACCAGTTCAGGTTTCTTGTAGGTTTCAGCGTGGAATTAGAGGTCATAATTTTTCCTGGTCATTAGCATCAGTGCATAGATTTTTGTGATAAAGGAACATGAGAGCTAGGATTTTCGTTCTATTTAGTGCCTCTTGTGAGCATTGTAAAATTTTTCTGCTTATGTTTTCCCTTGTGCTCAAGGAGTCTTCATAGCCCTTGAAAGGCATTGTCTAGTGAAAAGAGTAGTTTTGAGTCAGACATGTGATACACTATTTCTTTCCTCAGACCTCTTTCCTTCTCCTTGAAGGAGATTAGAAGTTAAGTACACCCTTCTTCCCTAGCAAAAAAAATCCTACCTTTGTTTCCTCCACGTTATGAGTTGAGATATTCATAATCTGGGGAGATATAAAGTAATGAATCATCAGTATTTGAAGTAGAAAAATTAATTTTTTTTTTAAAGTCATCTTTTCCTTGGAAGTTGTGTTGAACTTACTTCTAAATCCATTTGATAAAAAGAAAATACGGTAGTGTAGTTCAGTAAACTGATGCTGATGTTAAAACATTGCATTTGCTGTCCATTAAATTAAAAAGCTTTTTCCTATCAACAACAGTTGTTGCTGTACTGTATTTTCTACTTTTCTATTCTTTCTGACAATACAATCTTTAAAAGTTATTTAAACCTTTCTGGTTAGTGGGTGAAAGAAATATAACAGTTTGCATTACAGGATCACAGAATCACAGAAAAATCTAGGTTGGAAGAGACCTACAAGATCACTGAGTCCAACCTCTGACCTAACACTAACAAATCATCCCCTAAACCATATCCCTAAGCTCTACATCTAAACGTCTTTTAAAGACCTCCAGGGATGGTGACTCAACCACTTCCCTGGGCAGCCTATTCCAGTGCCTAACAACCCTTTCAGTAAAGAAGTTCTTCCTAATATCCAGCCTAAACCTCCCCTGGTGCAACTTGAGCCCATTCCCCCTCGTCCTGTCACCAGGCACGTGGGCACGTAAGTTAGTTGTAACTTACCACTTTCTACCTTATTACTTAGCTTGTAAATACTGCTGACATACCCATTCAAATTCACATCAATGTCTAATGCTTGTTCATGGGTTTTGTAAGTATCTAGAGTTCAAAATGTGTACGTTAATTTTGCTCAAAATACCTCATCTTACTTTGAAGTATCTTAATCCTACTATTGAACGGAAGTGTTCTTTTGTATACCTGTTAGGTGTATAATACGGTAGTAAAAGCTGAATCTAGGGAGTAATGAATATATTTCAGTTTTAATTTATTACTTTGTATTCTTCATACTGCTGATAATCTTGATTATTCATTCCCACCATCCCAGCCTCTTTGGCATACTTATTACTTGTGAGCAAGAATTAAGATAGCGTTATACGCTGTTGTTAATTGTGTGGAACTTGTTGCTCTCCAGGAAAGGTACTTGTATTGATGTTTACAATTTACTTGTTACAGCTGGTTATTGTGTAATTACTTACATCCTTGGAGTTGGAGACAGACATCTGGATAATCTTTTGCTAACAAAAACAGGTAATTCTTTTTAGCAGTATAATTTTATAACAGCAGTTGTTTAATTTCAAGTGTGTCAGTAACATTCAAATGTGTTGGCTCCATTTTGCTTGCAAATACAGCCCATTGAATACGGTAGAATATTTTTATATTCTAAATGTAAAGGTATATCGACTCTTCTGAAGTAATATTTGATTCAGTGAATCAAAGTTTAGATTTAAATTGTTAGTAGTGTGAAGTGGTAGTTGAAGGATAAGAAAGCAAGTAGATAAAGTGCATTGTAATCAAATTGGGCAAGAGATAACAACCGATATGTGGTATTGATGTCAGCATAACAGCCACTTACGCATCTGTAGGTAACGGACGTCCTAAATTTACCTAAACTCAGGAATGTTTATAAGCACTGGATTTTTGTATAGGTTTCACTTGGTTTATTTTACAGTCTTGTGTGCTACTGTCACACTTTTTACACTCATGAAAGCTTGACTTGTAAATTATTTTTGTTAAACACAAAAGTGTTTCTTGAGTGATGCTGACCTTTTTTGAAAGTAATATGGGCATACTACAGGGTAAAATTTGACTGCCTTTCCTTAAGATCATGAAACCTGTCACTGTCATCTTAAACTTTGGTAAAAATCATACTTGCTGTTTTTTTTTCAGAACTTATTGAAGCTGAAAAAAAGGATGCTCTAATAAATATTTGTAAAGTAACTATAAGTCCAAGTATCCTAATTATTCTTCATCAGTTTTCTAAATTGTTACGTTCTTATCTAGTAGGTTTTCTAACATGCTATTAGAAAGCAATTTCAAGATCTATTAAGTGGATGCTGACTGTATTTTAATAATTTTATGTATGCTGTTCAAAGTACAGTTGATACTTAGACAAGTATTGTTAGTAGTCTTATGGAATTGGGTATAATCTTGATGACTTCAGTGAGAGATCCTTGGTTATTCCTGTCTCAGATTGGACTTTCTTTTAAAAAAATTGATTCTGTGAGCTTGCCAGGTCTGCATGTTTTTTCTAAAAATTATGATGCATCCTAAAACTGGGAGTGCCACATAAGACCTGTCAGAGCAAGATTCACTTTGGCACTTTCTCCTACTTATATATTTTGTGTTTTTAATGAAACCAAACAACAAAAATCCAAGTGTTTCATCATACTGATGGTCTAGACTGTTCTGCTCAAGCAGAATTATATTTTTTCTCCAGCTTTCTGTAAAGTGATAGGAACTAGACAGAGTGCTCCACTTTTTACAAATTCATGGTTGAAGAAGTGAAAATAGTAAAGGCTGCCATTTAGTCAAATGTCCTTTGTAGCAAAGCCTATGTATCTCAAAAGTTTAAAATAGGAGGTTAAGTGTTTTGATTCTCCCTTCCTACCTTGTTTTATTTTTAATGTCATTCTTCTTGCATTATGTGTATTAAAAATGGACTAGGTAGCATAAATAATTATAGTAATTCTAAATCAATAACTCAGTTTTAAAAAAATATTTTAATACCTTTTTCTAACTAAAATAATTCAGCAATTCAGGAGGAATCCTGTGCTTATTTGAAGTTGAATTGTGCTTTGTATGTGTTTTTTTAAGTACAAAAATGTTTAATTTGAAGTTAAGTGTTTCATTTTTCAGAGACTGGGGGAGGTTTAAACAAAACAAAACAAAACCAGTAAAAACAACAACAAAAAAAGAAATGCTCAATCTATAAGGAAACTTTTCCACGAAAGCAGCTTAATTGCAATTGACAATTAACCATTTAGACAATTAGCATATATTTTCTTACAGCTTTTTGTGTGTAATACACATGGCATTTGGAAATGTTTGTTTTCCTGAGTAGTGAAGTAAAAATGCTGGATATCTTAAATTGTTTTGCAGGTGGAATTCTAGCTAACTTGGCTTCATTTACGAGCTCATCTTCTAGGATTCCTCTAACTGAACCTTGGGAGTATTGAGAAAAAGTCTTGGATGAGTTGTATCAAAGATCACTACTATATGAAATACAGCAATTGAACATCAAGCTATTGATGCCTTGGGTTAAAATACTTTACTTGAGTATAAGTCTGTTTCTGGCTAGATGAAGTCTAGAAACTTGGAGAATTTTTTAAAAAAAATTGGCATGCTTACATTTGAACTGCAGCTTCTCGTAGATGTTATGATAACCTTGAATACCTTATTTTCCTCATGAAAAAGAGTTAGAAGTTGTGTTTATAATATAGTAAAGCATTTCTTGAAGGAGAAATGTGTAAATAAAACAACTTACTTGGGGAAAAGAGAAACATCCATCTAATGTTTTGTTAGTTTACAGTAGGCCTGAAGTATGTATTAATGTAGGTCAGTATACTATGTAAGAAATAGATGAAAATTAAACATTGGTCCGTGATTCAGGTGGAAGATCTTGATCTAAGCTCATGGGGGATCAAACAACTAAAGCAAATGTATTTCCCCTTACCTACTCAGGATTGTCCAAATGGACGCTTAAAAATCTCTCTTGCGAGGTCCCTATCACTTGTCAAAAGTGACGATATATAAATCATTTTCCATAGCAGGCACTGTTTGGATGCTCAGAGTTGTAATTAGTCTTTTAGTTTGAGGTAATGTGTACCTTGTGTTTAAAAAGTAACCACACCTTGGCTTAGTTTGGCACTATTGAAAAATTTAAACAGAACAGCAGAGGGCAGCACACATCCACAGTAAATTCTAGGTCTGAAATTGTTTTCATCTGCTACCTACGTTCTGTAACATACCAGGACAGGTATGTTTATACATGACATGTATTATACATATACATGTTTATATGACAGGTTGGTCATATTTTTAAGACACTTTGATAAGCTACCAAGAGAAATTCTTATATTTCAAACACTGCATAGTCTTGCTGCCAAGGTTTCTGTTTCTTGCTACTGAAAATCTCATTGACTTATAATGAAAAAGTTAACTTATCTAGAAGAATATAAGCTAGAAATAATTTTCTTCATAAATGATAGGATTCATATATGGTCATTTCTTAACTACACTTAAAAAATTGAAGTTTCTAAGAGTAAAAGACAGAGTCCCAGTTTAGGGTTCACATACTCTTTTGTTTAATATGACAAAGTATATCAGTACATTTTTTGTATCTACTTGTCTGCCGGAGATTCAATTTGGTGGATGTATCTACATGTGTTGGACTCATTCCAATAAAATTGTTGCATCATCTTTTATTATGTAGGTGGCTATCTTTATAACAGATATGGTATAATTTAAATATTAAACAACGGATACTGAAGTTCCTAAAAACAAATTGTTCCCCACTCAAACTCTTTTGCACTGAGGGGTGAAAATGTCTGTCACCTAGTTGAAAGAATTTCTATCATCTTTCATGACTGCTTGCCTCTGATTCTAGAAATATGATGGCTTGTTTATGTCAACTTAAAATAAACAAATTATTAATAAAAAAGTATTAAGATTTGTAGATGCTGGACCATTTTACTTCAAAGGCAGCAGTAGTAGTTTGGAAAGAGATGCCTCAGGTGCCTCATATAGGGCACCTGCAGTCAAAACATCCTCGTCTGTGAGTAATATTTAAAATTAAAAGTTCATTCTCAGAAACAGTTGCAAGGTAAGACAGCAAAGATCTGAACATTTCCATATGCAAGATAGCAATCTCAGTGCTTTTCAGTTAATATCATCTGTGCCAAAGCAGGTTTGAAGATTACAACAATGGAAAAAAAAGTAGGAGTCAAACACTCCTTCAGCATTAGTTTTTAGATAAGTACTTTGCTAAATACACTTACTAATGTCGCCAACCACAATAATATGTAAGAAGTGATGACTTTTTAAATAGGCATTTAAATGTTGCTGATCTTCACAAGGGGGATCATCCTTTAAAAAAAAAAAAAAAAAAGAACACTAAGACATGATATTATCCTTTAGATTTCTCTGTGCAACACCCATTTCTGTGATACCTGCTAAAGAGAATATATATTTACCTGTTGAACTAATGATTTTTTTTTTATCCTCTTAAAGGTATCTTGAACAGTATTTCATATTTAACAGTATATAGCCGGTATCTTCTCTGTATGCAGGCATAGCATAAGAATATATTTTGATAATGGACCGCTTAGGGGAAGGATATTAAAATGCTTAGCACAAGCTGTGCCCTTATCCATTATATGGATGACGATAATAAAGTTTATCTACAGCTATTGCTTTTCTGCCAGCATATTGAGTTGAAAATCTGTATCCTAAATAAGTCCTTAACAGTTCATAATATTTTCTCCTATTTTTGCAGTTTTAGAAAAGTTAGACGTGATGATTGCTGATAACAAATTATGCATTCTGATATTTTTTTCACTATGGCATTGCTCTATTAGTAAAGGAGAGATTTTGATGGTGACATCAGAAATTGCTGGGAAAGCCAGGAAATTACCCTATATCCTCACCTGTTTCCATCACAGGTGTTTTTATCCTGTTCATATTTAAAATAGGAATTCAGTTAAAGTAGTCACTAAATGGTATTTTTTTCTGCATGAGCCAGGTTAAAATAATGACAGCTGTTTACAGAAAGTACACTGAAATTCAGAACTTGATTTTTCTTTTCCCAGTAGTAGGAACAGATAATTTTGGAATAACTTGAGGCTTGCTTGCATGTTAAAACAGAATAAGACTGGTTTTTAATAGTTGCGTCTAATCTGCTTTGCCTTTTATTTAAGGATTTTGGAGTTCTGTGCAGGTTGTTAGTAGCTATTCCTAATAGTACTCCAGTGAAATAAAACAATTTCTGTGCTGCTGTATAGGAACTTTCTCCTGCATTACAGTCTAGATATTATCAGTAAGCAATGGAAAAAACAACCTTCCCAGCTGCAGTCTGATTTTTTTTTTTTTTTTTGGCTATTGTAAGCACCAGATATCAATTTTTAGTCTCCACAAGTTAATCTTTCACTTAATCAAAGTTCTCTTCAGTCTCAAGGCTGGAAGGAACTAAGACTGATTTTTAGATCTCTTATGGCCTGACTGCTGGTCAGGGGACCTTTCATTTTTGCCATTCCTTTTCACTCCCCAAGGGCCTCTCCTCCATTTTTCTACCAAACACATGGTTTTCTAACATATGGAAAAGATAGTCAACCTTGTAAAATTTAAAAAAGAAAAAAGTTTAAAATATACAACTGTATCAGCTCTTAAGTTTTAAACTAAATTTTGGGTCTGTGCACTTCATAATTGCATATTTCCAGAAATATCTGATCCTCTTCCAATCAGTAAATGCCTTCCTTCTTGCTTTTTAGTTCTGAGTTTTTGCAATAAAAATTAAAAAAAAAAAAAATAAATCCTTGAGCAGGGTTCTGCAGCACTATTTAAGATCTGAGTTTACTCAAGGTTCTTCCATAATCTTTCCCACTTCTGAAAGGATGCTAATTGAAAGAGTGAGACTCTTTCAAGGTCAGAAATGTTTGTCCGAAGCTGTGTAACTTGACTGTATGTAGGTACCTACATACATACAATCCTGCTTCCAACCTCAAAACATGGCAGGAATTAAAATATGGCAGGAAGTTTAGGCATACTTCTCTCTCAAGGCATTTCCTAAATCCATATGTGGTGTTGTCTCAAGTGCCTAAAGTTCTGTATTTTTTAAAGGAAAATTTCTAAATAGTTGTCTGAAGTTTTCATTATCTATATACTAGAAATACATGGCCTTTACATCTAGATGTACAAAAATGGAAGTGACTCAGGATCAAATGTTTCACTCATTTTCTTGAATTCTCCATTGTTTTTTTTTTTTTTGCTGTTTTTTTTTGTTTTAAATTAAAAAATCACTGTGGTGGTTTTACTGTGCGAGGCAGCTGAACACCACAACCGCTCTCTCACTCCTCCTCCTCAGATGAGGAGGGGAAGAAGTAAAGGAAAGAACAATTCACAGGTTGAGATAAGGATAATTTAATTAAAGGAAAAAAATATTAAGGAAATATTATTAATTAACAATTCGACTAAAGGGAAAAAAGGGAGGGGGAAAGGGAATGACAAAACAAGTAAAGGCTATGTGGAAGTGCAGAGGAAAGAAATTATTCTCTACTTCCCGCAAATGAGCGATGCCTGACCACGTCCTTGAAGCAGGGCCTCAACGCACGTAGCCGGTGTTCGCGAGGAGGACAGACGTTTTCACAAGGAAAGCCCACCCCTTCCCTCCTCCTCCTTCTTCCACCTTTTATTGCTAAGTGTGACACCATATGTTATGGAATATCTCTTTGGTTGGTTTAGGTCAGCTGCCCTGGTGATGTTTCTTTCTCACTTTTTGCCCACCCCCCAGGAGGGTTAGAGAAAGTCCTGATGCTGTGCCAGCACTTCTCAGCAGCAGACACAACACTGGTGTGATAACACTGCTGTTCTAGCTACAAGTGCAGAGCGTGGCACTGTATGGGCTGCTGCAGGGAAAGTTAACATCCCAGCCAGACCCAGTACAGTCACTCATGATAGGTAGGGGGTTGGGAATTAGAACTTACTCAGGAACAGTAGTAAATCAGTATTTGTAATCTAGTTTTGTCTTTAATTATAAACATGGCTAATAATTTAGCCTCAAATTTAGAAGTGATAACTCAGAAGATGGATTAGAAGCCAGAGTAAAAACATGATGATAAAAGACTGAGGTGTACGTGTGTTATGGCACTGACTGTGAGTTGAAGGAAGGTAATGTTTGATTTTAAAACATGGAATTTAAAGGCCTTTCGAAAAAGCTATGTGTTGCACGGATTTCACAACTGGTCTAATACTGGGAGGATTGATGATAACTGTATATGTTAAAACAAATACATACGGTGTGATATATTGTGATATGAAATAGTGAGGGTGACCAGAGCCCTAGTACAGGCTACCCAGAGAGGTTGTGGAGTCTTCATTCTTTGAGATACTCAGAAGACATGTGGACATCGTCCTGGGCAGGCAGCTGTAGGTGGACCTGCAGTAGAACTGGACCAGGTGTCCTCCAGAAGATCCTTTCCAACCTTAACCATTCTGTGAAATAAAATTTTAAGAGTAATCCTCTAAATTCAGATGAGAAAAGTTGGTTGGTAAAAAAAAAAAAATCTATATAACTTTAAAGAACCTTCAGTTGAAGATGTCATAAATTCTGCTGTGTGACTTTTCAGAATTAAAAAAACTCACTCAGTAGTTGCCTAGATACAATGCTTATTCTCCAATAGACTATTTTCCAGATGTGATTACTAGCCAATACTATTTTTTTAAAAAAGGTTGTCACATCTGAGGCTGACAAATCTTGAATGAGTAGTGTTTCTGAGGAGATGAGCTATGGAAGAAAGGTCACGATTAAGCTGACAAACTAAGTTGCTGGCAGCTTTTGCATCCGTCATTGCAGGTGTGTAACAGGAATGACATCTATGTTGAATACATAGTTAAGCAACTGTGTTGAGCTACTCACAATGCAAGTCACTTCTCACAGAACAAAACTTCTAGTTAAATATCTTTTCTGTCCTCTTAAACTTATAGTACCAATTGTACTAGATCAAAGCAGTTGTGGTGGTTTTACTTGGAAGGGTGGCCGAGCTCCACCACAACCGCTCTCTCACTCCCCCAACCCCGCTTCAAAGAGGAGCGGGGAGAAAATACGATGAAAGGGGCTCAAGGGTTGAGATAAGGACGAGGAGATCGCACAGTAATTATCATGACGGGCAAAACAGACTCATCATAGGGAGATAGTAAGATTTATTGCTTATTACTAAAAAGCTAGAGAAGTGAGGAAACAAAGGAAAGAAACCAAAAAATGCCTTCCCCCCATCCGCCCTCTTCCACCTTCTCCCCCTAAATGGCGCAGGGGAATGGGGGCTGCGGTCAGTCTATAGCGCTTCATCTCTGCCACTCCTTCTCGGTCACTCTCTGCCCCTGCTCCACGTGGGGTCCCTCCCATGGGATGCAGTCCTTGCCAAAATGGTCTGGCATGGGCTTCCCCCAGGCAGCAGCTCTTCAAGAACTGCTTTAGGTACGGGTCTGTACCACTGGTCCACCCCCCAGGAGCAAACTGCTCCAGCAGGGGTCTCCCAGAGACGGCAGCTCCCAGAGACAGCAGCTCCCCCAGACCCCTGCTCCTGTGTGGGCTCCTCTCCACGGGCTGCAGCTCCAGCCCAGGGCCTGCTCCTGGGGGGGCTCTCCATGGGCCGCAGCCTCCTCCAGGCCACATCCAGCTGCTCCACTGGGGGCTCCTCCATGGGCTGCAGCGTGGAGATCTGCTCCATGTGGGACCCGTGGGCTGCAGGGGGACAGCCTGCTCCACCATGGTCCTCACCACAGGCCGCAGGGGACTTCTGCTCCAGCGCCTGGAGCACCTCTCCCCCTCCTTCTTCACTGACCTTGGTGCCTGCAAGGCTGTTTCTCACTCCTCTCACTCTCCCAGCTGCTTTTCCCTAGCAGTATTTTTTCCCTTCTTTCTTAAATATGCTTTCACAGAGGTGCAAACAAAATCACTTATTGGCTCAGCTCTGGCCAGCAGCGGGGCCCTTACAAACACGGGGCAGCTTCTAGATTCTTCTCACAGAAACCACCCCTATGGCCCCCTGCTACCAAAACCTTGCCATGTAAACCCACTACAGTGATATTTTTGTTTGCAGCTCATATGAAGCTGCTGTTCTAGATTAGGTACAGCTGCAGAGTTCAAGTTCCTATTTTTGTCCTTCTCTTTCTGCTGCTGTTTAATATCTTAGCAGGTTTTGGTTAAGTCTGCACTTTTTTTGTCTTGGTTTCTGATTTATTTTTTGTTGTATCTTTACCTGATATGTTCTCTGCTGTCTGCATAATAAAATGAAGTAACATCTTCCACACACTGTATTTTCATAACATGTTTTTGTATAGGTCATCTTAATGAGATTTAACAGGTGATATTTTCTGTAGGGTGCCATGGGAAAAAAAACACTATCCTCAACATCATCAACTTGGGATGAAAAAATGCTAAAAATATCCAAGAACGCAGCTGAGCTATCTCAATCATTAATCATCTTGAAAGTGAGATGCTGGTCATCATGCCCATATACAAATTTTGCATTGGATGATTACTTGAGATACTTGCAACCTTTTATCTTAGCATTAAAATTTCAAGTCATGAAATTTATTATCTTGATAAGTTTATTATTTATTAGCATTAATAATGTAAGTTCCACCTAATTTTCAATATTATATTATACCACCAATTTAATTTGTCCAATATGGGATTGTTCTTCATTTGTTCCAATTTTAGTTACGTCCTCAAGGACAACATAAGTCAAGCTTCTTTGTAGAAAGCCCTGAAACAGCAGTGTTTTCTCCCGCTGGCTGGTCAGTCTTTTCTTTAGCATAGTAGCAGCTTCAGGCTAATATCAAGGGAACGTTCTGTCTTTATTTTGTAATTTGGTGTGATGGTTTAATTGATCTTAAGCTGTCCACATGAAAATGAATTATATCTGTGTTTAGTACATGGATTTGAAAAATATCAAATATATTTACTGTATTCAAGTTAAAGCGTTTGACAAACATTTTGAGTCAGCCTAAAAATCTGCTGAATTTTGAAGTATAGCTAGGGAATCTGTAATGTTAAGTGGGGATGGCCTCACCTTACAGTTTGCTTACTCATTTTTAGGACTGAGATATAAAAAGTATTTGCTAACTCATGTGTATGAATGTATATCACTCAGGTATTAATGTTCTAGAATGATTTAGATACATTTTAGATACCAGGCTGCATTATTAATTAGTACTTATTATTCTTTATCTCTAGAGCAAACTAGAAAAAAATAGTGCCACGGAAGTTACTGTTTTATTCAAATGTTCTCCTTTGATTCTTCATGATGACAGATTTGAATAAGTTACAGACCCCTCCCCAAACTTTAATTAAAAACCTTTTATAATCTAATCTGTCTGTATATATCAATGTCTAATTCAAAATACTTAGTTTACAAAAGTGAACTCTAAGAGAAACCAGTAACAGCTTGAAAAAACTATTTAAGGAAATTCTTTAACATAATCAGATATGCAAAAAGTAATGATTGTATTTATCAACTAGTGAATACTTCGTCTGCTTATTAAGCATCCTTGTGATCTCCCTTAGAAAATTGACTGTGATGGAGTTTGTTTCTTGGCTTGAAGAGTGCTTACGACAGATTTCAAGGAAGCTTCTCTGATGATAGAACATCAATTATTCAATGAAATGGACAGAGGAATGACTAATTGAAAAACACTACGTTCCAATTTTTTTTTTTTTCCAAGAGTGATGAGCATCTAAGCTTATGAAAATATTAAAATGAATATAGACACTGCAAGTTAAAACACCCGCAGGCAAACAAATCTCTGTTCATAATGCAGTTCAGTTCCATAATGCTGAAGCAAAACTTTGTATGTTTAGTGGTATCTGAGATAAGATAGGTCATGCTAATCAATTTCTAGTTATTATGTAAAAGTTCCTTTTTTTTTTTTTTTTTTTTATATATCCACATTTCATTTTATCCATGTTTCATTTTCTTCTATGAATTAGTCATCTAAAAATAAATGTATTAATGTTACTGCAGAGCTCTGCTTTGGATGTAAAGCTCAACTTACCTAACATTTCCAATGCACATCACCTGTTTGTACTTAATTTATTTCCTGATCCTTCTTAATGTGGACTTCAGGAACGTGTTTCCTTTGTCTGAAGGCAATCATTTAACAGGGCAGCAGAAGTAGGGAAGTGAATGTCCCCTTGTACACAGCACTGGCGAGACCGCACCTTGAGTATTATGTTCAGTTTTGGGCCCCTCACTAGAAGAAGGATATTGAATTCCTCAAGTGTGTGCAAGGAAGGCCATTTAAGCTGCTGAAAGGACAAGAAAACAAGACTGAGGAGTGACTGAGGGAACTGGGGTTGTTTAGTTTGGAGAACAGGAGGTGTAGGGAAGACTTCATCACTCTCTGCAACCTACCTGAAAGGAGGTTGCACCAATGGGGATGTCTCTTTTCTCAGGTGACAAATGATAAGATATGAGGAAACAGTCACAAGATGAGCCAGGGGAGAGACATCAGGAAGAATTTCTGTCATGGAGAGGGTGGCCAAGAATTGGAACGGGTTGCCCGTGGAAGTGATGGAGTTCCTGTCTCTGGAGATAAATATTTATGATACGGTCATGATAGTAAAGGACGTGGTTAAGTGATGGGAGTCAGTACAGTCAGGCTGATGGTTGGACACGATGATATAGAAGGTCTTCTCCAACCTAGGTGGTTTTATGAAATTTTATTTATGTACCTTCTATAAAAACATGTTGACATTGGCAGAACTGAATTATTTTTTAATTCAGCTTTATTATTGTTTAAATTCTGCAATTCAAAAGCTTAGTATCAAACTGAAAATTTGATTGCAAAACCCTTTCACAAACATGTTTTTGCTCTGTATGGTCAATATTTTCAATTTAATAAGTCAGGAGTATTCCTAGAAACTGGCTTCATAGGGTTTGTGAATTGAACCACTTAGGCTTTTGATGACTGTTTCTATTTGTATGTTCATATAATACTTAATCTTTAGGCTATGTAAATATTCTAGTGTTTTGTTTTGTTTTGTTTTTTGAAATTGCTGTTTCAGTTTTTAATTTTGCCTCATGTTGCAATGTCACATGAGATTTGGCACTAGTAAAAGGGAACACAGTTAACATGTTGCAGTGATGTTATGGACAATCCTGCAAGTACGCAAGCTCTTTATAGGAACAAAAGTTGCCTTGTACATTTGAAATGAGATGTATGTAAGTTTTTGTCAAGTTAATGACAGGAACATTATAAACATAGTTGCTCTGAGAAAGGAAAAGTAGAGATCAAGTGGTATAACTCATGCATTTTTGTAGTGGAAAAACTCAACATGTTGAGACTTAAGAGCATTCAAAATACAATTGAAATGGTATTCATGTTTCTTCAGAGTATTTCAGAGGTGTTAAATTTTATCTGTACTCAAATGACTCTTAAAGGATTTTAGGATCATGATTCTTATTTTCCCTTTGGTTAATACAATGTATGACTAAAATAACTTACTGCATGCTGGGGCAACCAAATGGGATACTAGGAAAAAAGCAGTATGTGCATTAACACTTTTAATGTTAATTTTTGTTTTTTTAAGAAGTTCTTAAGAAGGAGCAAGGAATTAGTAGTATCTATAACATGACTATGTACTTAATGTCTATTTAATGTCTACTTATTTTGAACATTGGTTCAGTCTTTATGAATACACTCCATATTTTTAAAAAGTAAACAAAATCCTTATTTGTTAGTACTCTGAGTGAATTTGAGATCATCTTTATTTAAGTCCATAATTTCAAGTTGCTATCTGAAGACATGAATTATAGTTACAAGCCTCATAGAAAATAGTTAATTGTATTTCTTGAGAGCAATTTAGCATCTTCAGGAAATTATATTTAAAATTTATTTATTTATTGAGTATTTTTGCCATTTGATATGTGAAATACTGAGGTAAATGTTTGCCTTTCATCTGTAGGTAAACTGTTTCACATTGACTTTGGTTACATTCTGGGACGGGACCCTAAGCCTCTACCTCCCCCAATGAAGCTGAATAAGGAGATGGTGGAAGGCATGGGAGGCACACAGAGCGAGCAGTACCAGGAGTTCCGTAAGCAGTGCTACACAGCCTTTCTCCATCTCCGCAGGTAACAAAACTATTTGGATAAGTTAATAGAGCCACAGTGAGATAGAATATTGAATGAATCAGGGAAGATACTCCTGTTGAAAATTCAAAACTTGTGTCTATGTTCAGAATTCAAACAAGAATTTGTACAAAATAAAGGAAGGAAACCATCACAACACTAGTATAATGCGGAGCTTGAATATAATTGCCTTTTAAGTTAAGGTTCTCAGTTTTACTTGTTTAATAACATAGCTTTTTCATAAATTCTGTGGGGGTATTAAATTGTTCTTTGGATGTGTTTTTGCCCTTAAGCAATTTCTGTGATTACTGGTGATCAAGTAAGTATCCTTTTAACTGTAAATCATTATTCATTTGCTGCTTTACCCTCCTCCAGTTTAGACAAGTGATGATCAAAATCAAATGCTTTGCCTTGAGGATGGTGTATATCAGCTTTGTTGGATGCAGGTCCCGCAGAACAAATACTAGCTGCTGCATGTGGTAGTCAAGTATGTTAGTAACTTCTGTAGAGAGACAGAACAATGGCAGCTAAAGCCTCTTTAGATTTCTATTTATGGAGGAATTGATCACACCTTTAGATTTTGAAGCAGCTTTATTCCTTTGTAGTGACCATATAATTTACCGTCAGCTTTCTGAGCTGAGCGCTTGAACAGAATGCAGGTAAGCACTCTTGGTGTGTCCTGTGACTGATTTAGTACATTTTCCCTGGAGATGAAAGAATATCACTTTAATATCTAGATCACACAACGTAAACCTTCAAATACATGAAATAAAGCAGAAATATTAAAAGAATGTGAAAAATACCTATATGAAAAGTACATAGCTAGTGATATGAAGTGATACCAGAAAAAAGTCACAGGTAGTTTCTCCCTTGTTAAAAGAAGAAAAAGAATATGGTGTTGTTTTGTAGACTTACAAAAAGCATTTCAATAGAATGAAAAAGCAATGCCATGTTCGTGGCAAAGAATGTGTGACTTCAGAGAACAGTCAGGAAGGCTAATATATATTCAGTGTTCTGAATTTTGCTTAAAACTTCGCAAATCAGAAATACAGTATTATGAAAATAATTTTTTTTTGTTTTTTAAAATTATTTTTTTTTCAGTGGACAGGTCTGTTATGTCAGTGAAGGATTATCCATTGCATTAACTAGTTTATGTAATGTTTTGCCTCAGAGGTCATATTCAAGTGTGGAGTACAGCAGTCATTTTGGTATAAAACTGAACTGTAAATTAAGATAGCTTCATTTTTAATTCTGGGACTGTAGTTGTAATTATCTCTCCAATATTTGTTCTGGTTTATAGGAAAATATTTTTAAATGGTTCTGGATAAATATCTTTAAGGCACAGGATAACAGAGGAGGCATAGGATAATATTGGTATTACAATAACTATTACTTTAAGTAGCTAGAATTAAAAATGATCAAGATTACTTGTTTAATTGAGGCAGTTAAAAAAAAAGAATATGGAGGAATGTCTTTGCTGTAACGGTTCTGCACATTGATGCCAACCTGTTCACAGATACTTCTGGCTAAGTATGGTGAAATCATATCATATTGCTAAGTCAAAATGCAAATTCCCTATTTGTTATTTCTATCAGTTCCTGTTTTATTCTTAATTTCCCTGGGGTATAGACAGTGTTCTGCATGTTTCAAATGCTGAATCTGCCTTTCAGGGTTCCTGGTAGAATACTGTTGCAAAGCAAAAACAAAAACAATTTCCAACTTATAAGTGGAAAAAGTTTTGTTCTTAGTTTTAGATGAAAGAAGTTTTGCATATGATCATTGCTGAGGGACTTCTGTGGTTGGTGTGTGTTTTTTTGTTTGTTTGTTTGGTTGGTTGTTTTTTTTTTTTGTTTTGTTTTGCTTTTTTTCCCCTGGGGAAAGATGGCTTTCCACTTTTTTGAACACCACTGATCAGTTTTATGTGTTTGTCAGCAGTGCTGTAGTGAAGGAGCAGCCCACGTGTGCTGAATGTGCTGCAGGGCAGGATGTAGCTGCATCCTCACTTGTGGCATAGCAGCATTTTACACCTTTTTATACGTGTTGAGCTTACTTAAAAATGCTCAAGTCCTACTGTGTGTCAGCTTTCCCTCCCCTTTGAATTCCCAGTTTACGAGTCTTCAGCAGAACCCGTCAGAAAAGAATCTACAATCAATACCTGAAGATATTTTTCTAACAAAATATCTAATGTTGGGTGAATTCGGGTTGTCAGTGGACCAGCTGTGAGCAACTTGACACCCTGTGTCTCATGTGCCAGTACACACCAGTATGCATACACCCTTGCTTCTGGCTCTTGGTTCTGTTATTTTTTTGTCTGTCCCTAGCATAACCTGCTCCTACATAAGATCCTATCAGGAGTTAGCATTAGTCTCTGCACTCTTGCCCTTTATCACACCCTGTTACACATCTTGTTCAGTCTCTGGTTTGTCCCGCCCTTCTTTACCTCCTCTTTTTGCCCAATTTCTCGCTACATAATTCAGATTGCTTACATCTGAATGCTATAATAAGGAGCATGAAAAGCAAAGAGAGTAGTCTGTCCTTGGCAATTGCTATTGCTGTAAGCTACCAATGACCTAGGAGTAGTTTTGAGACCGCTTAGCAGTAAGCTTTTAAGTATTTTTAAACTGAAATTTGATAGTTCCAGTCAAGTTAAAAAATCTTCGTGAAAACTTGTGGTAAGCATTTCTGGCACCTAAAGCAACTCAACTGCCAGAGTTTGTAGCCAGATTTGAAACAAAATGGCAGTGTAATTTTTATTGTGCTAAAAGACATTATCCAGATTCCAGTCCCTTCCCCTTGGAAAAGTGAAGCAGAACAGCTGAAACAAATTTCTGTCCAAACAGTTTAAAATAATTGCATTCTAAAGAGTTGAATCTTATTTTGAAATGTTCTAGGTAGTGCTAGTTCCTGTTACTAAGTGTCAAGAGTTTTTAATAGAATTAAGCTTTCCAAGAGAGATTTTTGTTGAGCAATATTTACTTTGTAGAGTATGGCTGAGTCATTTTCTGCAGTTAAAATATTTCATATTATTACGATTGCCAATTTATATGTATTCACAAGTTTGCTAATACATTTTACTGCTAAGAATTCTTTTTCTATCATCAAAGAAGCTCCTGCTGCTCTTAGGAAAACAGTATTTCAGATTTTGAAGCTAGTTGCTTACTTTGTCTCTAAAAGAGGACCAGCTCTCTTTAGAGAGTAAGGGAAGTTTCAGTTTATGTTGAACAGCTTGGAAATTATCCTTTCAAATAGCAACTTAGCGCTAATTTCCTGCAAGGGCAAAATGATGTTCTTTAAAAGATTTGCAAGTACTACCAACACCATATTAAAACTGAAAACTACTCTGTCTCTTCTCTTTAAATGGTTATAACTGACATCTGCACTACCCAAGTTATTGCAGCTTAACTGAGCAACTGCAGACTTAGATTGGGTTAAACCACTCATAGTCAACCTGTTGCAAGCCCTTGCAGCCACACTTCATTTGTTTGAATGCTAATATATATAATATTGCTATATAACTGTTACCCAGTTAATAAAGTTAACCTTTGAATCAATATCCAAACTTATGCTTGGTTTCCTAGGAGTGGGAGAAGGCATTAAATCATACAGTATTTGAAACTGTTTATAGATGATGTGTCTCTGGATAAACATTGTTCTAAAAAAATGTTCTTTTTTTTATAAGATTGTCTTTTAAAAAAACAACAATCCAACATTAAAAAAAAAAAAAGAGTGGTCTGCATTCAGTTTTGAGTATTCAAGACAAGGCTTAAATTGTCATTCCTATTACTGGATATCTTAAATATGTCCAAATAAAGTGGTGTATATGAATCTCCTCTGAAACATTGTGAACTCAAGTTGATTTTATATTTTCTTATATGAAGTTGTTTACAAAATGATGTCTTTTGAACAGTTTACAAAGTGTATTTATCTAATCTGCTCTTCTGCTCAGGTATTCCAACTTGATCTTGAACTTATTTTCCCTCATGGTGGATGCCAACATTCCAGATATTGCTCTTGAACCTGACAAGACTGTAAAAAAGGTAACAGGAAAGCTTTTCTTGTCTTTCATTAACCAAAGCCATCATATCATGAAATTTTCAGTCACTTCTGGTGACCTGTGTGTAACCAATGACCTGAGGAGGCTTGCACATGTTTTATGAGGACTGAGTGATTTCTAGAATCACTGAAGTTAAAGACAGGAATTCACATTTGCCTAGCATATTTGCCCATCCATATATAGAGAATTGATCTTGATCATCCATGGAGTCCATGCCTAGTCTACTCTAGCACTCTGTTCCAAGTGATATTTCAACGTTCTGCTCAGAGCATACCTTAATGAAAAGCTTTTGATGTGTGAAGCAGTCAACACTGACTGTATCATGAAAGATTGCAGGATTCTAAACTAGGTGGAACAGTCACATATATATTTATAAAACGGTAACTGAGACTGTTTTTACATCTTCTTCACTAAGACATCTTTGTTTATTGTGAAAACAAACTCTGACGTGTGTCCCCTAATCCTCATTTTGTCCTATTGCTTCAGCCTGAATTATTCTTCTCTGTTTGGTGTTTCACCTACTGTTGACGTTGAAAATACCAGATAAATGTTCACATAAATTTCATTGCACTTATGTTTTAGGCAAATGTTGGCTTTTTTTATAACCTGATTTATAGTGAAGGGCTATCCCTTTTAGTTCCACAAATGACTTTGTGGAGCCTGTGAATCCAATGAAAATCAGTTCAGTTCACTTCTGATTCAAGCAGTGTACTTTCTCTAAAGATCAACCTGATCTGTAGTGTTTTCAATAAGCTATCAATGCAAAGATTCAAAATTATTTAAATTAATATTTCATGTTCTAATGCAATTCTCTTGAAAGTAAGTGAATTAACTCCAACCAAGTTTTTCTTGTAACCTGTAAGAATAAGCATCTATGTTTAGAATTTCCTAATTTCAAATAGCTATAAAAGAGTTCATGTAGTCATTGTTTCATTTCTGCGAAGGCTGACATAGTGTGGTTTGTTTTGTTGTTGTTGTTTTTTTATCAAATTCAGTCTCCTGGTTTCCATTGCCAGTTAACATACATTTTTCTTGTTAATATCTTGGCATCACATTTTATCTTGGACAACATTTCTGTGAATTATAACAAGGGTAGATTTTTTTTGTAGTATATGATAGTAGGATGTCAAATTCTGTAAAATACTTTTAAAGGATGCTTTTATTGTAGTAACATCTGAGTGTTTCAGATGCTTATAAAGTTCATATTTAATAGAAGTTTCCTCCCTTGTTTTGGAATATTAAATAAAGGTACAGAATTGAAAGCCAACAAGTCTTTTCTTCAGCTGAGAAGTATGTTACAGTTCACTGATATACAGTAGCTAAAATCAGGTTCATATCAAACGTGATTATAGTGTATCCAACTGGAGATAATAGAAGAAAGAAGGAAAATATGAAAGGAAGTTCATAGGCAAATGAGTTAGATCAATGTGCTTACCTCTGTATTTCATTACTAAGTATAAATAACAGTCCCTTTTTTCATGAAAATAGTATATGTTTATTTGCGGTCTGGTAGATCACTTAGGTCAAGTACAACAAAGTAGTTGTTATACTGAGCTCTGGCAATGCTGCAACTTAGATCTGTGGTTTTTACCCTGATGAAGTTCTCATTTTAACGGCTTGAAAATGTTGAGAGCTAGAACTGAGACAGTGAGGCAAGTATTTGTTATGAGGAATGCAGATCGCATTCATGCTTTAAAATGTTGTTTAGCTGGGGAAGAGTGAAGAACTTAAAATTTGATGCAAAATAATTATAAATGGATAGAGTTATTATACTGAGAGAACAGATTTCACTGTCACAAGTTCTGTAATTCATTTAGAGTGCTTATTCCTTAAAAAAGCAAAACAGAGTAAACCACAGTAAGGTATTATCAGAAAGATAGCTAAACTGTTTGGGTTGTTCATAAATGTTTTTTTTTTTTAACTTTATAGTCTTCTCAATCCTTTGCCCCAAGTATTGTTATTTTGAATAAACTCATTTTTTGACAGGTCAGCTGTTTATAATTCCAAATAACATTCTGTTCAGGTTTGGTCCTTTTGGTTTAAGAATTGTCCTTTAAATATACCTCTGGAATTTCTGCAAAAATGATACGTTACAGTGAGATCTTGAAAGAGCAGGTGAATAGAGGACTTTCTTATAAAGCGGGTGTTGATAGTATGATCTACTGGATAAACACAGCTATGTTCAAAGCAACTATGAAAGTATTTTGGTTTTAGTTTATTTCATTTTTGCTTTAAAGAAAAAGCATTAGGTAAACAGCTATAAAATGGCCTAGCAGCAGAATCATCTTAGTTCTTTGCAGAAGGGTGAAGAGGTCACTTTTTTGGTAGTGGTAGAAATTTTCTTTTGAATGTTTAATGCCCATTAGCCTGTCTCAAATCAGTTCTGGTCTTTGTTAGTACTAATAAAAAAAGAAACAAGGTGTCTTGTATCTCTTGGGCTGAGTGGCAAGTTTGTTCAGTCATTTAACAAGATAATACTGTACCTTGTTGTAGGAAAATTGAATAAATGCCTTCAGCATCTCAATTGATTTTTTTTTTTGTTTGCCTTTTTTTAAAGCTTTAAACAAAAAATCTATATATATTTCAACAGACTCAAATTAGCTAAAGATCCATTTTGGACTGACCCGTAAAATTAAATTACCTTTATGTGAGTCAAGTCAATAGCCATTTCAACCATGATGCCACTTTCATGGGAGACAAAGGTGGAGATTTACAAACATTTCTGTATCTAAGAAGGTATCCTTCTTAATAGTTATGAAGGAAATTTTTATAAGGAAAATTTTCTCCTTACTTATTGGTGCCTTAGTGACACTCATTCTCTGTTTTGTAGAGCCTTCATTTTTTTTTTTTTTTAGAGGGCCAGTGATCTAGTTAGGCTCTGATCTCGCAGGCAGCTGAAGTCATGTCACTGAGGATACAGGATACCTTTATTCAAAATCTCTGATAAATCAGAATATTACTTAGGATAAAACTGTAAGGAAATGTATATAGTACAAAAAATAATTTTCCTTTTTAAAGAAAAGAAAGCTTATTGAAGGTGGAACGTTAAGTTTCAATACATTTTGGTGTTCAAACTGTTCAGCGTTCCTTGATATTGGAATTTTTTAGTAGGTGCAGCAATCCTACTATTAGGAGCAGGTATAAAGTATTATAACTATACTTCCATAGGTTTCTCTTAACAGGATCAAAAAAAAAGGCACCGTATAACATACTTAAAATGAGTGTATTCTGAGCAAATTCATTCACTGAACTGTTCATGCCTCACAGGTTTCTGTTCTCATTGAAACAAGTGTGCTAGAGTACAGTCCATGGAGTTGAGGCAGTAAGGTGTATTTTTCTCAAATGTCTGCTCTTCCGATTCCTCAAAGGGAAAGCATTATGCTATTAGGCAGTACCTTGGGCTGTGTTCTGAGCAGCTTTGCAAAGAGATGTAACGTGTTATTCCTGCTTCTAGTGGGCAAAGAGGTACTTTGTGCTGCAGGAAATATCTGCCTGCTGATGGACAGTATATAAAAACACACTGGCGAGTAAAGCATAACATCAGAAATATTTGATGTTCTTCTTTTCTAAACTTTCAGAAAATAGTATGCCCAATTCTTTGAGTATGAGTGAGCGTTTATTTTTTATTTTTAATTCAAGTAGAGTAAAGAACACTACAGCCATTTTTTATGGCTTCATTTCTTGTACTTTCTTTTGTCGCCTGTGGTATGTGTATGTATAACAAGACACTAGCTAATCAATTTGAAAAGGTAATTGGAAGTCTGCCATCTTTTGCCTTTCTTAAGTTCAGACAAATCAGAAAACAAACCAAGATAATGGAAAAAGTATGATGTAGAGTACGCCCTCTTCAATGAGGCTGTGGATGATCTGAATTGTTCTTTGTTTTTTAACAGTTTCATTCTGCGATGGTAATAGAGACTTTTTAGAGAAATCTGAATGAGAAGGCACACCTAAGGAAAAGGTTATTAACCTGAGGAAGAAAAGGGAAGGCAGGATCTTTAGTTGTAAACTGTTTTTGCCAAAGAAACATCTACCTTCCAGTAACATGTTATAGCCCAAGGAGCTAACTGGAAGATCTTAAGCTTGATTATAAAATTACATTCTATCAAAAAGCATGTTGTCTGGCTGTCATTTCTGTCCAATGCTTGTGATATGTCTTGGGAGAAATATGTATCGAGTCGAGGCAAAATTGAAATAGCAGCTTGTCATGTACAACTTTCTGTAAAATAAGTATAGATTACACCTGTTTGACATGGTTTATGGCACAGGACGGAATAAGCAGAGCTGGGCTCTCTGTTTGTGTCATCTCTGAAGGTACTTACACATTCTTCTTGTTCAAAAGCTCTACACAAACTGATTTTGCTTATCAGGGGGAGAAGACTGGGTATTTTCTTCTTGTTAGTGTTAAATGTACCAGAAACTTCTGATGATTACACCTGGAGTTGTGGATTTGGAACACACCACAATTTGACAGTACCTTCTTACTTGCTTTGTATAACATCTGTGTTCAGAAATTAAGTCAATGCTGACCTTAATGATGCTTTCTTACACCTAAAACTGAACTGAAAATGAATGTCAGTATTGGCTGGGCTGGGGGGAAGAGGAAAAGCTCTCGGTTTCAAGTTTCACCATTATTCTTTGATGTATAGAAAATGGTTTTTTAACCAGCTCTCCATTTCCAGTGTGTGTACTGAGTATCACTAGGTAGATCATCTAGTACCTTTAAATTGAAAGAAAGTTTTGCTTTAGTGACTTAATTCCCTCAATCCAATTTCAATCAGTATTTTTCCCAGTGAAAGGATGGGAGGTGAAGGGGGGGGGGGGGGGGGGGGGGGGGTGGGGGCAAATCAAAGCAGAAAGGTGGTTGCCAGCTATCTAGGTTATCTCCACCCCATAAAATCTTAGAAATCCTCTTCAGATTCTTGATGTTTTGTTTAACATGAAAACATTTGTCAATTTTTGGCCAAGAAAAAGGAGCAGCAAAGCTTGAATTTAGTTGTCTTTTTTTAACCTTTCATCTCCTTTTGTCCTCTCCATACTATTAATAAAGAAACCTAGTGGGCTAGTGTGCTTCACCTCATGGGTCAGGATACCATCTCCTACTGCTACCCTTTGATTTGGGCTTCTCTGAGAACCCCCTTTGGCTCAAAAATGTTACAAAATGAAATTAAATTGGAAAATAGCGGAAGGTTCTCCCCAGTTTGCCGCTTGCTTTCTCTGACCTCTGAGATAATTACCTTTAAATTTTCCACTCTTTGCTTATTCTTTTCCAAATCTCAATTTTCAGGAGAAGGACTGGGCTGAAATCTGTTTCTGTTGACTTGTCAATGCATAACTGAGGACATAATGCAAATCCCCCCCCCGTGCCTTTTTTCTGCCACTGCTACTTGCCTTTTTATTTCCTGTGCAGCTGCAATGCTAATTTCCAATTGTTACTTTTTTGAAATAATGTAATACTATAATTTTAAATAATGGTAACTAGAATCTGCAGTCAATTACGCAGCCGGTTTTGTGTAAGGAGGAGGTATGCAATCACTCTTCCAATGTAACAAATGCATTCAGCATCGTCACCTCTCAACAACAAAAAAAAATATTCTGATCTTTCTGCAGGAAAGCCAGATGGCTTCTGTCTGTCCTTCATAGCAAGTTTGACCTTTAAATTAGAAAATATCAGGGACCAGTGATTCATTGGCACACAAAGAACTCGGCAGGCATTAAAGGACAGTGTTATAATTGACTGAACTGTGTTTCAGATGCCCATTGATTAAAGAAGGTGCTGCAGAGATGCTGCAAGTGTGTCATTTATAGGTGAGCTTAAAGGGATTGTAGATGGAAGGTAGCTTGTTTATGAAAGCCCTGTTCAGATTTGATAGCACCTTTGGATTTACACAGGAAAAGGTTAAATTGTCATAATTCAGCGGAGTGGGGAATTTTCTTCTTACAGAATGTAGCACTTAAAACACTTTGCCTTTCCAAATCTATGCAACTAGGTCTCACCACACCTGATGAGAAATAAGTGGTAGAAATGTCTGGAAACTGGGAAGAACAGGCATGCTTTATTTCTTTTGTATTAGCAAATCAAAGTGAAGTACTTTTTGTTTACAGGCAGAAGAACTGAAACAGAGAAACACTGTGACTTGAGGTTCAGAGAAAGTTTGAGCCAGTTTGTTTCTAATGCTGAGTTAATTTGTGAGGTTGTAGTAAAACTCCCTCTCTTCTTTCCCCCTCCTCCCCAGAAATAAGTCAGTGGATAATTGAGTGTTAAGTTCACAAGTCAGTGAAAAGGAAAAGGATTCTCATTTGTTGTCTGATCTGCCTTTTTAGACAGCAGTGGATATCTGTCCCTTTTTACCTAACTGAAAATATCAATGTTTTTTGAAAGGTGGAGCTAGGAAACATTTCTGAGGTTTATTAATGTCAAGAGGAGATTTAGTATTATTTCTCTGTATGAGAAATAAACTCAGTTTTGCTTGGTCAGTCTGTCTGTTTCAGTATTTATATTTGCTTCCTCCTCTGGGGAGGTTTATTCTTTGTAATAGTGTCACATTGACATTGAGCTCATTTTGCCTAGGCAGACGTTCATCTTTCTATCCATTTGGGTAATGATGCTGCAGCTGCACACCCAGCTTTTCTCTTTCTAGGCTGTTGATTCTGCATGTATATTCATTCTGAAATCCGGAAAGGCTGGAATAAACCTCACAGAGTGAAGTGAGAGCAAGAACACCCCTGGTTTGTGGTGCTTTATATCATGCTGTTCATTTGATCATCATAATTTGGCCAATATGATGAAATTCTGAACAGGAACAGTGTGATCTTTGCATATTGCGTCAGCTAAAACCCATATTTTTTCTGGAAGATCAATTTACAGGTCCTCACTAATGGCTTTATTAGCTTATGTTTTTTGTTTTGTTTTGTTTTGTTTCTTTTAAATAGAAGTCTTCCCAGGCTTGTTTAGACAGTGCAGTTTGTTCAAATCAAAGCCTGGAAAACAAAAGCTATTGTCGGAATAGTCCTTCAAATAAAATTCTTCATTCAAATAGAGCACCTGAAGAGTTTGTACAGCGAGTTGTTTGGACTGTGTTGTAATCAAGTCGCAAGGAAAGCAGGAAAGCCCTTAGCTGAAATAGGTGAAACGTAATAAGGGTTAAGCCAAGAATTTAGTGCTAATTTCTGCTACATGTACATTGAATGCTGTATCTTGGAGCAATCTTATGGCAAAACAGTAAAAATCATGAAAACCTCACTACACATTACTTTTTTGGCTATCAACTATTTTATTTGAGCTTTAATAGTAGTTGGTGCATATTATGACCCAATCAAAACGAACACTGGTCGAACAATCTGAGTAGCTGACTTTGCAAAGAGCAATCCCATATTAGAGTGATAAAACTACACAATAACTAGCTACTTAGCTAGTTGTTGCAGTAAACACCAGCAGTGCTGCTTAATGGTGCTGGAAGAACATAAGAGTAGAGCAACCAGCAGTCTTGGAATGGCTGACTTGCAATTAGTCTGAGAAAAATAGGGTGGAGAAAGGGTTTTCATTTGTCCGTGTGATGTTAGCTCAAAATATTTTGCTACTTTCCTCAATAATTATGTGAATCATAGCTGCAAATGTTCGTGAAATATAGACTGATTAACTACACCAGCAGTATTTCTGAACTGAGTTTCTGTATGTTCTCTAAATCTCAAGCCTGTCACACATCCAAAAATGCAAAATAGCAAAAGGGAGAAGGACAAACCTGAAGATTTACTTGCTGGTAGAAAGCAGAGGCCTGTCCATTATCTTAAACACTTCTACTACGACATTTAATATGGTGGTTAGGATTTTAGTATAGTCTCCTCTATACTGCCGTCCGGATTTTTATAATGTACACAGATCTGTGGGCATGATGTGGAGTTTTCTCTGAAATGAGCTTCATATAACACATATAACACGCAAAGACTATTTTGAAAATCAGTCTTTTTATTTTTCTGTGAAGACACTTCAAGCAAAAATGAAGTATGAATTTACCAGCAGATAACTGTCTGTTATTCTGGTTGATGTTACCTTCTTTCCACATCAGTTACCTTTGCAACTTCCCTACTAGTGAGTTGTCACATGAAATGTAAATATACCTAATGTTTAATTTTCTTTGAAATTTCATATATTTGAAAGGGGTGTTTGAGTGTGTGGGATTTTGCAATGGGAATTATCAGTATTTCACATGAAATAGTTTAATTCCTACTGTAGTCTGATCTCTCATGATGTTCTGCTTCCCTGTAATGCTTGTGCTGTGGGGCTCCTTTTAATTATTCTAGAAGTTAGCAGGTGAGATTCTAGTTTGTTTGCTTTGATCAGGCTGTGTCATAAGATCCCGGGTTTTCTGCTATGCATCGGTAAAGTGACTACTTGATTTTCTTTTTTGGGAGGGTGGGGGAGCATTAATTCTGATTCCATTTAAAATGAAGCACAGGTATTTCTGCAGCAAAAGGGTAGTCAGAACTGATGATTGTTTGGTTACTGCCCATGCGCACTAAATGTTAACACCTTTCCATTTGTTTAAACTATTTTAGAAAGCATGATAATATAAAAGCATAAAAAATTAGCTGCAAATTGTGACCTGATTAAAATATGTAAATGCAGTTTTAGACTATAAAAAAAGTGCTGTGTGAGTTTATCTTTGCACAGAAAAGGAAGACCTTTCATTTAATGCTTTAATCTGCAGTCTCTACAGATACTGTGTAATTCTTTGCAGAGAGTGTCAGTATCAGTTACCAAACCCAACCAACCAAACACCCTCTTTCTGTTACTGTATTGTTTGCAACCTGTGCTTGACCTCTAATTTGGGGAAAGTGTAGAAGCTGTCACTTGAGTTTGCTTCACCAGCAGACTTATCATAGCTGATAAGCCTGTGATTTTACATGGGACAATCATGGTGCAAACTGGTATCTAGTTATGGTTATACCATAGAACTTTTTCCTTTTTTTTGCTCGTTACTTTGCAGTTTTCCTCCTCTTCTCTGTGACTGCAGCAAGTGATTGTCAGCTTTTATATACCCTTCATCAATTCAGATAAAAGTAATTAATACTTAAATACTTAATGCTTTGCTCTCTTTGCACACTCACATACACAATATTTTCATTTTCATGCTACATCGTTACCTCTTCCCCTACTGATTTTTATTTTCTTTTGCTTTGAAAACCAAGCTCTACCATGTCTCTAAGTAGCTTTCTTACAGGACACTTCTGGTTTAACAGAGCTACAATAACATTCCTAGTCACATAAATTCATATACTGTGCATTTATTTTCTTTTACCCTGTATTTAGGACTAAATTATCAACTGTGCAGGTGGATAGAAAGTGAGCAATTTGAAATCTTTAGGCTGAATGTCGGTATTTTCATGGGTTCTGTCATTCTTTATACAGCCTTTTCACCCTTAAATGTTCAAGGTTACTGTTGAGACATAAAGGAATGTGTTTAAAGTTATTGTGTGCATACAGTATGGGGTTTAAAACTTCGTGGAAACAAAACAAAAGCTTAACTAGATTTGTCAAGTATGTTTCTTTCCTCTTTGACTAATGCTAATAACAAGCTAACAAGACTCAATTCAAATGCCAAAACGAGAACTCCAGGTAAATAATTCAGGTGGGATGTTTTTGATGCATTCATGGTGACCATTTTTCTTAAATGTGTAGAATGAGAAATTTCGTTCTTAAATGTGTAGAATGCATAACTCATCAGAACTTGACCCCCAAATTATCTTCCACCACCACGCAAAAATCTCTTGCTAATTGCACCACCTCTGTGAGAAACCACTGTCTTTCACAATATATGGTTTAGTTTGGAGCTGAGAGATTTCAGATAACAATTACTATTGGTTTTGTTACAAGAACCATAAGTCAGTATATATTAATCTTGTTGCTGCTGTTACAGCTCAAGAGGTAATTTGTCATCTTGCCATGTTTCTTCTCAGCTAGGTTGCAGCAGTCATTTTTAATTGCAGTGCTGAAAAACTTTCAGGCAAAGATCTAGTGCTCAGCAGCATTTGATCCTGCTGTTAATTGCAAACTGATTTTAGGGTCTTGCTGTGGCTAAATTTCTTTCCACATTATCAGTGTGCCAGTCTGTTCCTGGGGAAGGTGGGAAGTAGTTTAATCCTTAATCGGATAGAGTAAAGCAGCATTTTAACATCAGTAACTGCAGGACTGAGTTGTTCTGTGAACGGATTAGAAAACAGCTGAAGTGCTCCAGTTTTAAGAGTGCTAGTGTTTTTTTTGTTTTTTTTTTTTGTTTGTTTTTGTTTGTTTTTTGTTTTTTTTTTTTAAGCTGCAGTTAGAAATTTTGTCGAAATCTCACTGCATCACTTTTTCTACAAGCATGAAAAAAGATGTGATAGAAGTCTGTGGTCTCATTTGGAGAAGTATTTAAGCTTGTGTATAACTGCAGTCATATGAGTAGTGCAAGTTCAGATAGATTCTTCTGCGTGTTTTATTGACTGTCAAACTTCTAACATATATGGGATATATGGGAGATAACAAACTTTTCTTATGTTTGTTATGAAAATGAAAGTTGCATAAAATGAGCCTGAAATACCTTTTAATTCCCTCCCTGTGATCTGCTTCCTTAGGAGTTTGAACGTTTTTCAGCTTAATCTAGCCTTTCATACTGATGAAACTTCTTGAAGTTGCAGAACTCAATTTGTGTCAGTATGTTTGAAGTAGATTTAGAGTTACAACTGTATTTTGAGTGAACTGGTGTTGTCTTTGTGTACCTGGCAGGCTAACTTAGGCTTTTATGGTAGCATTGATGGGCACTCATCTGGAATACCTTGCCTTTGGAAGAGATGCAGAGTAATAATTAACCGGTATCTCAGAGAATATTCTTATCGTAAAGAGGGCAGTTGTCTATGTGATATCCTTGATGTGTAAAAAGAATGCAGAAAGGGAAGAGAAGGTGATACTAATCTCACTAATGTCTTTATTAAGAACATGAAATAATTTGGTATTTTTTTTCAATGCGTAAAGGTAAATGAATGGAAAATATTCAGGAGAGACTTGATTCTGTCTCATAGTCTGTTTCTTCAGTCTTAGCCAGGATAAGGTTAAGAAGCAACTTAAATCATTTGATATTTGCCTACGTGAAAGATATTTGTGATGGACAGTTATTTAATGTAAAAAAAAATTAATGAGCTCAACTGTTTGAGATGGAAATTGGACAAGTTCAGATAGGAAATAAGCCACAATTTTTAAACAAAGCAATTAATCATTGAAACAACTTACCTAGGATGTGATGCATTCTCTCTCACTGTAGAGACTCTGTAAAAGAGATTGTTACCGATAAACTGCAAATTATCAAACAATTTTTGCATCAAGTCTATACTATTTTACCTAGTTCATTATGCAAGTGACTGAGTAGATGGATATTACGGTCTCTGCAAGAGCTCACATCCTTTGAAATTTACCATTATGGACATAAAGAAAGTGATTAGATGGCTGCAACTATTTTCTGCAAGTAATGGGAATTTGCTGAGCGATTTTTATATTGTGGCCAGTGCTACTTTGCAAAAGGAATGCTGGGATCTTAGCATCCTTAATTTTATTCAGGGAGATCATGGATTTGCTAGGAGTTCTTAAACAGCAGAAATGGCTTTCTAAATTGAGCTCCCATAGCTAGCATTGTTATGCAAGAAATTTGTTTTTCCTGGAAAAAATCTGAACACTCACCATTCCTGTTTGCAAACCTTGCTTTACAGACATCACTTCATTAAACTGAGAAAATTATGTCTTGATATTTTTATTACTTTACTGAATCTGTGCATCAAATTACACGAACTCATCCAAAATGCTTACTTATGCATCTACTTCTCATGTATTCTGAGGGCAAAGGCATGTCTGCAAAACTTACTTGGCTTCCAAAAAGCAAAATGTTACTTCTTTTTCTGAAACTGCTTAAGCTCTTGCCAATTCTATGTACAGAGGTTCTGAATATTAAAAGAAATGTTTGTAGTAACGGTGCTTATGAGATGTTTCCATCTGGAGCAGTCCTGAACAATTGCCATGGAATTAGCTGGAATTCACAAAAAGGCATCCACTGTATCTTTGTAAATATTCATGGGTCGGGGCATTACCAAGACTGTAATAGGGGAATATAGATCTTGGTGCTCTATTCTTAATTACACTGCTTTAATTCTTAGAGAAATTGCAAGTACCAAGCAAGATGTGTTATTGGTACAACAATTTTAATAGTTAAAATATGTTGTCAAAGAAAAAAACAGTGTAAGAGGTAGCAGTGTCTCCAATTGACTGTTCATGGAGGAGGGTTGGGAGGGGTTTCTAGCTTATTTACATACTCATTTTTATGATACAGTTAAAAATCAGACATTTTGAATAGAAGTTGTTAATTTCCAGTAATCTGCTGTAATTCAGAAGTAAAATACGGATTCCTTACTAAACTTTGATAGCTTAAATGATGTCTGCTACTGGGTAGGTCTGATAAAATAGCGTATGTTATAACTACTGAAATCATATTTGTCATCTTTTCTGTCTCCCTACCCCATTCCAGGTGCAGGACAAGTTCCGTTTGGACCTGTCTGATGAAGAAGCTGTCCATTATATGCAGAGTCTAATTGATGAAAGTGTCCATGCCCTCTTTGCAGCTGTGGTGGAACAGATACATAAGTTTGCACAGGTGAGATAGCGTCTCAATTGGTAGTCATACTGAAAACTTAGTAAGATGAGAGGTCCAGAGTGGTAAGTTCAAGACTTGAGCTCATTATTGATGATGTTGTAGTTCATACAAGTTACGTGTTCTTGCTGCCAGGGCTGGAGAGCAAGCTTGCAGTGGTACTAGAAAATTATTTTAAAGGTCTTGGCAAACATGCCAAGTAGGATGTAACTGGTCATCTTAGCAGGGGTAAGAACTGCCAATTTCTTAGGAAGGGTGGGGTTCCTTGAGAGGAGGAAAAAATTCTTACATTGAAAGTTGTTATTCAAATTTCATTTTTGAATTTATAATGCTTCTGCCTTAAAGCTCTCTGGCTAGATTGTTTTTATCAGGGATTTAAGGTATTATGCTATTTGCCTTAAGTATTAAGCTCATGACAAGAAATAAAACTGAAAATTTTCATTCAAAACTGATCAAAATCTGATAAAAACACATCTCAGATTCTATGGCTATCTGTTTTGGGCTGTTTTGCTGAAGGTCTTCCAACTAATCAATTTTTTCCTGCAAATCAAAATTTTATTTTAAAGAACTTCATTACAATGCAGGGTAAAAAGTAAAAACATCTTTTCAGTCTGCATATGTATTTAACAAGGGTGATCTTTTGCACAGTGTGGGAGAAAAAAGAGTAATTACACGAAAGTATTGCAAAAATTGTTATTTCTTATGGATTACTTTGGTCATAGGATGTAGAATGGTAATTTCATAAGACAAAGTGATAAGTCTAGCACCTACCTCAGGTTTTTAAAAGTAAACAAGGCCATTACAAAGATTCAAGATTAAAATTAAGTAACTCCAATATGCGCCTGGACCTTTCTTTTAATCACATACTGACAGTCACTTTTTTAAAGACATCTTTTTACTTCATTGGTTTTAGGTGACTGCCAGTCTGTCCCAGATAATTGTTAATGCATTTGTGAAGCTGTATTAATAAGTCAAGAGTTTATGGATTTGATTTAGGTGACCTTTCCTTTCTCCATTCAGATATATACTTGCTTGACCTCTCTTCAACACTTAAAATTGCTTTTAAAATCGCAAGACAGATTTGTTCAGAATACATAAAGTAACTTAAGAATTTGAACCCAAGGATTTTAGATCCAAGGAAGGGTGTTTTAAGTAACAAGCTGTTTTTCATGAGGTTGTGAACTCTCTTTATGTGGTGCTCTAGAGTTTGACACCTGTGTCCTTTTAGCTATCATTTTTCTCTCCTGGGATCACATGAAATTTCACATTAAAATGTGAACAACGATGTGTTATTTTAAATGCTTAAGGCATTTTTAACCTAGTGCAATGTAGGATTCTTCCAGTTTTGGAGTTCTGATGACTGCCTTCATTCATATTCCGTAAATAGCTACAGTTGCAGGCTTCCCCCAGCAAGAACATTGGGTAGTGTCAGCATGAGGAGGACACGAAAATAAGTCACAAATGAATTGGCAGTTGACATGTATTAAGATTCTGAAATGTGTTCATGTATTAAAAAAAAACTTACCAAAAATCCATCAAAATTAAATGTAATAAGTCTATTACCTTTATACTACAAGTGAGGTAGGACACTTTGTAGTGATATTTAGTACTTCATTAGTCAAAATCATTACTTTTTTCAGAGACTGTCTTTGTTAGAGGAATTTGCTGCTGAAGTCTTCAGAGTCTTTAAATTGTTGAACAAATGAACAATTAATGCATAATTGAATTTGCAGTAAAGCGGTCATCTTACACAATGGCTAATTGAAGCTTTCAATTTGTTCCTGTATAATGCTGCATTGAATTACCAATGGCCTTGCTCTAAATAGTAATAAAAACTGTCTCTCTCTCAAAAAAAAAAAAAAAAAAAAAAACAGACAAACAAAAAAAAAAACACAGGTGTAATGACACCTGCTTAAATAGCAGATTTGGACCTAAAGCCACACAGTTTTTCATTTGAAGTGCTCTTAAGCATGTTTTTCTTTAAAATTATCAGTAGATATTTATTACCCTGCTGCCTTCAGAATAGGTCTACAGGGAATTTGTGATATCTACTGCAATAGTTAAGAGCTTTTTAATAAGGTTGGTTATTGTAGTGACCATTGTGTGAGCATTCTGTGTCAGTCTCTGTGAAAGTGGAGCTCTTCAGTAAAGCACTCTTAGATATTTTGGCATCATTTTGGTCCTGTTCTTTCATAACAGTACTATAAATCGGGTTCAATTCAAAACTCTGCTATGAAGCCTTTAGTTCCTAATGTATTGTCATACTAGATATTTTACAGTCTCTTTTATGTGCTATTTATTTGTTTCCTTCTTAATGGTTTTCAACAAACTTGTCTTAAAAGTAAATAAACTTAACATTTAGAATAAGTTAATGGTGTGGTATAATACTGCTCAACTGCTCAAGATGAGAAAAAGTGCATAGTAATTTCACTGGATAGTAATGAAGACTGGCTAGCCACTTCTCCCAGGAGAGTCATTTTCATTCTAGCATTATTTATTTCTGCCAAGAAGGAAAACAGTCACAAATTGAAGTGACTAACTTCACATTTTTACCTTGTAAATTTACAGCTTAAGTCATTTGCATTGTTAATCAGTGATTTTTAAAGAGTGAAAACCTGGGAGATGAGGGGTGTCCCACCTAAAATATAGTATTGCAATTGAGGTTGTACTAATAGGCAGTTGTTCTTTAAGGAGCAAACTCAATTTGAACTGTAAGCATAAAGAGGTTTTAGGATATTCAGAAGCTGTGGTCCAAGTGCTGTTGTGGTTCCTTTCACTCATAGTAGGGCTTCTGTTTTTCTCCTTTTGGGGAAGCCTGTCTTGCATGCTGAAAGTGGAAAATGTACCACCAGGACTGTGCATATTGGATGAAACTGTTTGTCCAGTGTCATACAGTGTTGGTTTCCAAATGGTCTTGTCTCCTGAAGACGTGCGTTCAATGGTTTTTAAACCCAGTTCAATTTACACATAACTTTTGGTCTCTGAGAATAAGCCAGGTTGAATAAATTCTGTTCTGTTTTTTCTTCCCTTGTAGTATTGGAGAAAATAAACCGTTTGCCTTCCTGTGATGGAAACAAGCCTCAGCAAATGCTCAAGAAAGAGACTTTCTCAAGCCCTTGTGGACTTCACTAAAAAGTTTTGGAAAGCAAAAGCTGCAGATTTGGTAGCATGGAGAACTGAGAGCTTGGGAGGCAGAGAAGCTTTTTGAGTCTCATTTCTTTAAAGGTTTAAAAATAACCATTTTTAAAAAAGGAGAATGTTTATTTATACCGTCCTTCAGGCTCAGATACAATGGCATTTCTTTCTAAGGAAAATGTCAGTCTCAAAGGTTGAAGTGAGCAACTTCCTCCCAAGCCAAAGATAACTGGAAGAGGCTGGATTTGATGGTAGATTCTTGTACCTGTTAAAATATTTTCTTATTTAAAAATGGAAATCATTGCTATACTGAATATGTGTATGTACAAAGTGCAGCAGTGAGGCTACAGTTCTTCAGTGCAGAAAAACACGAAACCACATTAATCTCCTCTCCTCCACTCCTACTAACTTTAATCCTTGAGTAAGTTTTAAATATGATTCGTGTGTTCCTTTATTTCCTACCTTGGGCAATGTTATCATTTAGAAAGGACAAGCATTTCTTCCCTGCTTACAAAAATGTTTTTAAGTGCTGATAAGTTAGTCGGCTGTAGGCAGTCAATTAAATCATCACTAACAGGCTCAGCAAACAGAATGCACAGTGAGGCGTTCAGTATTTCACACTTTAAATACGAATGTTTTCTGTACAGCAATTATATATTCATGACTAATAAACTCTTTGTTGTTGCAGTCTTGAGGTATTCTGTTTTGTCTTTTTCATCTTACCTGCTGAGACATGGCATGCTAGAGGATTATGTTCATAACTACTTGCTTTCTGCAAGGATTTTCACTACTGAGTTTGTTTGATTCAGGAATAAGGCCACTAATAAAATGACTTCTGTGCCACATGTTGAGTGCATAATGAATCTGTTTTGAATAATCAACAGTGTAATTAGCTCTTCATAAATGTGTGGATATTTTCAAAGACTGCACTTACACTCCTTTTTTTGTTTGTCAGGAGGAAAGCCCTCCCAATTATGAACATAAGAAGGACTGATTTGAATCTAAATCTGTTATTTGTGAATCAAGTCTTGCTCATTGCTGCTTCTGCTAGCAAACACAAGAAGTACTTTGAGGAAAATCCACTAAGGGCTGTAATAGGCCCTTAGTTATTTTGGCATATTACCCAAATTTGCTAGTTAAACACAACATTGTTTCAGCTCCTCTTCTACACATAAGGTGTTACTTAGTAGGATCTGTATTACCCTTGTTACTTAACGTTTGTATTAGCTGGCAAAACTGCTGCAGAGGGGGCACAGCAGTACCTCCAATCTTTAGCTGACTCCTCTTTGGAGGAGCACTAATTATCATTCTGGGGTGTTTTTGTTTTTTTAGACTTGCTTCATCTGGCAGAAATACGGAGTTCTCTACTGCTTTTATTTCTTATTGTTTCATCTTACATGCAGAACTTTTTGATATCTTCCTAAGATATTTCTGAGACCTTGGGATTTTCAGCTACTTAAAAAACATTGTACCAAAAAACAAACAAACAAACAAAAAACCACAACTTTTCTGTTTTAAAAATTTGTTTTGAAGGGGCATCCTATGTGCTCACACAACTTGTTGATTTGTGTGATGTAGCCACACTTCATTCATCTCAGCTCTTCACTTTGATCCCCAGTCCTTTGCACTTTATATATTCTTGAATTTTTCCTCCAGTTCTTTTGAAGAAAACTTCAGAAGGAGATATTTAGCAGTTGAGAGAACTTGCTCCAGGCAGGAGCAAGTATTCACGTGCAGTGCAGTAATCATCAACCCCAAAATCAGGGACAAAAGGAGACTTTGTCCTTCTCAGTCTTGTGATGAAGATACTTGGCTATTTAATAGGAGTTTATATTCACAGCACTGAGTAATACCATTTTTTTTAATTTTACAATCATGTTTCAGGAAGGTCCACACTGGTTATGCTTTGATGCATGTTGGTGAATTCATTTCCAGTCTGTTAAACTGTGCAAGAGTTCTGGTTCAGGGTGTCAGTTAAACTATCTGTGCTCTGTCACTTGCTGCAAAGAGAACTGGAAGTGCAATTCAGAATAAAAGGTTCTGGGAACCTGCAAGGTAAAAAACATTTGTGATGTATAAAGAAGATTGATGTTTCTAGGTTTTTTTCACAGATGTCTGAAGGAAAAGGGAGAGTGGTTGATGGAGGTCAATTGGTTGGAAAGGGTGAAGAGAGAGTGTATGTTATCAGGTTGGTTGAGGTGCAGGATTCCTCACAGCTAGAAGCATGCTGTTCATCAAATTGTTCTTCTACTCTGAGATATGGGTGTGCAGGTGGACTTACCTGTGTCCTGTCACAAGGCTGTGAGTGCTGGGCAGAGCCAGGCATACACAAAGGGAGCAGTGATAAGACCCATGTGAAAAAATTATTAGCACCCTAACACAGGTTGTACACAGCATGACAGTCATTGCACCTGAATGCAATACCCCACCTGCCAGCCAGCTGGATCTCAGAATTATCTGTCCTGTGGTCCATCAGCATGGCCGTTGTCCTGCTGCACACAGGCATTGAGCACATGAAAGAAAATACTCTCTGGCTATCAAAATGAAAGCTTCAGTCTAGTGCCAAAAAATGGTAAGCAGCCAAGGTGCACTCTGGTATTTAAACCTTCTGGTGTCCCTGGGCTTTGGAATTCTGTAGTGTTGTCATCTTGAGCTTCACCAGTGAAACTGGGCCATGATTCTCATGGTGATTGACATTGATCTGCAGGATGAGAGAATTAACAGCCTGTACTACAAATGGCTTCCTAAAAGGTGTTTGAGGGTTGTCTGAGCAGTGTCTGAATGGTACACTTCAACAACCCCTCTGGACTGAGAATCTGTGTGAAGCCCTGCATAACCTTGGGGATGTGGCTGCTGCAGACCACATGGATTTAAGACTTGCAGGATGGCATCTGAGAGGGATCCACATACTCTAGTAGGCTTACATGGCAAGGTTTTGGTAGCAGGGGGCCGTAGGGGTGGCTTCTGTGAGAAGGATCTAGAAGCTGCCCCATGTTTGGTAAGGGCCCCACTGCTGGCCAGAGCTGAGCCACTACGTGATGTTGTTTTGCGCCTCTGTGAGAGCATATTTAAGACAGGGAAGGAAAAAAAAACGCCATTTAGGGGGAGGAGGTGGAAGAGGGCGGATGGGGGGAAGGCATTTTTTGGTTTCTTTCCTTTGTTTCCTCACTTCTCTAGCTTTTTAGTAATAAGCAATAAATCTTACTATCTCCCTGTGCTGAGTGTGTTTTGCCCGTCACGATAATTACTGTGCGATCTCCTCGTCCTTATCTCAACCCTTGAGCCCCTTTCATCGTATTTTCTCCCCGCTCCTCTTTGAAGCGGGGGGTGGGGGAGTGAGAGAGCGGTTGTGGTGGAGCTCGGCCACCCACCCGAGTAAAACCACCACACATACTGAATTTCCTATTCTCCTACTGGTGATTCACTTGCCACTTGAGAGTTTGATCTCCACTGATCAATGGATCTGCTGAAGTCTGTACTGCACCAGAGATAAAAAACTCGTAGTTATGTGAGCCATGTACTAATGGCAGGCTCTACTCCCTCTACTCCAAGTGTTGATCATTATTATTCATCTCTACTCCAAGTGTTGATCTTTTGTTCTCCCTGCATAAGAGTAGTTATGAAAACATGTAGGCTTGAGGCAGGCTGCACCACTTGACCAGATAGCCCAAGGATAACTCAGTGTTATGAACCCAGAAGACATCATCAACCTGACCATACAGCACTTTTCAAGTATGTTTATGAAGCGTTGAACGTAACTTTTATATAAACGCTACAAATGAATACAGGGTTCTCACTATGTCATCTGGTTGTGTCATCTGGTTTAAAATGAATATAATAACCTGTTCATTTGCTGGACTGTGCAGAAACCTATAAAAACTGTACATTATCTCAGTTATAAACATTAGCACATGAATTCAAAATGAGATCTAAGTATGATATGCAAGGCTTAGAAAGACACTGATTTCACTGAAAATCACATTATGAATGAAGAACCTATGTTGCAGAAATCAACAAGGTTGCGTGCATCAGTGAAACAACTAGTATCTTTATCTGTTTCTACTTGTCTGTTTTTTTTCAGTATATTTTCCTAACAATTTAATAAACACTAGCTGAGTGCTAACAAACTGTCCAGATGTGTCTCTGATCCAAGAAATGACCATCTTCAGGCTGACTGCTACAATATACTAGTTGTAGGTAAGTTCATTATTTAAGGTATTGTATGATAAACATCAAATATCATTGAAAATTGTTCTTGGAAGTCCACACACCAAGATAGTTGTTTTTATTAGATATTATTTTTTTAGCTGTTCTATTTTAAATGAAAGGTTATCTTTCAGTTAGTCTGAAACCTTGTCTAACAGGACTAAAAAATGCTTAGTTTAACGGGTTTTCTATCATGGCTCTGTGTAATCTAGTACTGTGAGTATATGTTATGTGTCTGTCTCCAATAAATTCTGAATCCCTTGAATAACTACTGCAAATTTTGACTTGGGGGATGCTGCGAGTCTTAAAGGTGAAATCCCTACATGTTTCACAAAGGTAGATCATAGAGGAAGGCTCCCAGGGGAATGTCAGCAGTTTCACCCTGAACAAGTATTTGTGCATATACATGGAGACAGCATGTTTGAATACGCACAAAATTTTACATAGAGTGAGGATGTGAGCTCCATCATATGTATCAAAGCATGAAGCAGTAGTTGGTAGAAAACCAGGCTGTGCCAGCTGAGTCCCAGAGTAACCCGTCAAAAATCATCTTGTTAAATCTCTCCAGGAAGCATTACAGAGAAAAATAAATACAACAGACAGAAAATAGTTTTGCTAAGGACTTGTTTTACCCAGCATTTGTATTTTGTATAACTAGGGACAAAAAGAATTAGAAAGCCAGCTTGTGAGTTATTTATTTGCCTACTGGCATTCCTCCCTTTCATGATCTCACCCTCATTTTCTTTTTTTCCTGTAATCTCTGGTCTTTCTGTTAGGTTTGAAAGTGATGGAAGCAAAAGAAATAGTTCCTTTTTTTTTCCTTTTATTTATTTATTTTTTTTTTTTCTTCCCTCCCCTACCTATGCACTTGTATGCATATGCATGTTGTTTTCAATTGCCAGAGCAGAAAGTGGTGCAAATTTCTCCTTTTTTTCCTGGGGTGTATGTGTATGTGTGTCTTCACGCAGTAATTGCAAATATAGATATCATGGGGAGGAGGGAAAAAAAAAAAAAAAAAAAAAAGAGGGAGGGGCTCTTAGCTTTAATATAAAAGTCATATATTCTTTAGCAGGAGATGTGCCTGTTCTTATTGACAGTTATCTTGCCTTCTTGTGTGAACTTTTGTAAATCTTTGGGGGAATAATGGCTTTGGAAAGGGGAAGGAGGAGCAGAGAATGTGAATCTTAACAACACCTCGCGATGTCTTCGTAGCAAAGAGGAATGATGTTGCTAAATGGCACTTTTTTTGTAGTCAGCAGAGGTTTTACGTACAAGACCTAGTATCATCAGTGGATGGAAAATACAGTAGTTATTATGAAGTATCTGAAGTGCGTACATCTAAGGAGTCTTAAGGGAGTCATTGAAAACAGATTGCAGGCAGATTGTGTTAAAATAGATTTTTGTAACCCCTTCAGCTGATGTGATTATTCTATGTAATAGTGAAGCTGCTTAGAATACAATATTGGTGTCCTCCTGTCCTTCCAAGCTTCCATGATTTCGAAGGGACTCCTCCTTAGGGGAAGAAATTTCTCTTTGGAGCGGAAAATCCCTAATGGCAGTTGTTTCTAGAGTACTGAGCTGTGAAGTGGTTCACCTGCACGGATTCTAACCTGAAACTGCAGGAGTGTTCCTTGGAGAGGAGTTCATAGCTCATCCATGCATGGATGTTAATCAGTTAAGCCAGTGTGGGGGATGATCCTTTCAAAGTGGATTAAGCTTTGCGACAGCAAGGTACTTGCATTCTGAATAAAACCTCTCCACAATTAGAGGTTGTGCAAAACATAACAAAACCAATTTGAACTCCTTCCCTTCACAGAAGTGTGTTTATCCAAAATTTTTCCCCATCCTCCTTATCAGTGCTGACGGATTCGAAGATAATGATTTTATAGAGTCGTTCAAGGGGAGGATTTACTATTCATAAACTGTGACAGACAATAAGTAAAGTGACAATGAAGGGAGAACTGAGCCAATGTGGGGGTCTTTGGGGAGCTCTGGGATCAGTTCTTCCACAGGCAGACTGTACAGTTTTCTCCAACACGTACCTCCATAGTGATGATGAACAACAGCACTTTTCCTATCTTGTTAGGTGTTTAAACATGATTTGGAATATGTAGTAGGTAAATCGTACAGATACACTTTCCAGACTGCTGCTTCTGTCCTTGATCAATAAAATAGAGATTATTTTGTGCAGTCCTTTCTATAGTGTCTTCTTTCACTTGGAAACAGACTGTGAAGTTAATTGTAACTGAAGGTTTTTCTCTCCCATGTCTGCTTAATGCAGCATTTCTGGCTGATTAGAGACAAAGAACCCACACTGTGAAAGAAAAATTGCACTTTATTATTATTATTATTTTTTAATTGTTAACTTTTCTGTCCCTCATATATAAACGGCTTCCTAACTGAGAAGATAGGAATGAATTAACAAGTCCAAGTGCAAGGGGCTGGGCCTGGGTCGGGGCAATCCCAGATATGAGCACAGACTGGAAGAAGAACTCATTGAGAGAAGCCCTGCAGAGAGATACTTGGGGATTCTGGCGGACAAAGCTCAACACAAGCTGGCAGTGTGTGCTAGCAGCCCAGAAGGCCAACTGCGTCCTGTGCTGCATCAACAGAGGGGTGGCCAGCAGATGGAGGGAGGGGATTGTGCCCCCCTGCTCTGCCCTTGTGAGGGCCCACTTAGTGCTGTGCCCAGGTCAGGGGCCCCTAGCACAAGAAAGATGATGGCCCAGAGGAGGGCTACTGGGATGATCAATGGGCTGGAGTATCTTTCCTATGGAGAAAGACAGAGCTTGGGATGTTCAACCTGCAGAAAATGCTCCAGGGAGATATTTAAGAGGAAATTCTTCACTCAGAACTCAGAGGGTGGTGAGGCATGGGAACAGGTTGCCAAGAGAAGCTGTGGATGCCCCATCCCTGGAAGTGTTCAAGGCCAGGCTGGATGGAGCCTTGGCCAACCTGATCTAGTGGGAGTTGTCCCTGCCCATGGCAGGGTGGTTGGAAGTAGATGATCTTTATGGTCCCTTCCAGCCCAAGCCATTTGATGATTTTGTGACAAGAGCATGCATAGCAGGAAGCCTTCTTTAAAGAAATGATTCAGATGAGATTTCTGACCAGATTCTGCCAAGGCAGCATTACACTGGAATTTAATTCAGTTTCTTTTTCCAAGGGAGAGCACAGCAACAATGCAGAATTTAGCATGACAAATGAGGCATTTTTAGAGATGAAATACACGGCAGAGAAGTATCTACCACAAGAGCAGTACTTGTTAAATAATGAATGAAGAAAAAAGTGGTGTTACATAATTTGGAGGTGCTTTGTGTGGCTAGTCCACACAATTTACTAAAATCTGTGGGTGGTATCTTTTCGAGGATATTGGGCCATATTGCACTTCTCTTTTCCAAGTTGCAAACAAGATGCCACCAACAAGGTGCTGAGTGGCATATTAATCTACAAATGAGATGACAGATTTTAGCTCTGGTGTTGCTTCAAATTTGACAGAAGCTGCTTTTGAAATGAGAGTAGAGAAACTGTTACAGTTCTGGCTGTGCTTTCATTGTCCATTGGCCTTGACAATTTTTCACGTTATGAACTTCCATTTTCCTCTGAGCTCTGTAAACTTGGTGGTGCAGACCCATTTTTAACTTCTCACAGAAAAGTGCCATAGCTTGGGGCTCTAATTACAGATGGATCCAGAAAGTGCTATTATAATCTGCCAAGCAGCAGTTCATTTAGATTGTATTTTGCATTCAGCCTTGGTTTGTTGGCTTGTGTTCATTCCATACATTACGTCTGAAAGATGCCTGAAGAAATGTACTTACTGGAGCTCATGTTCCTGTCAAACATTGCTTTGCTGGTTCTCTCCGTATTAGAAAGCTGTAGTAAAAAGAAGGAGAAAGAGAATGTTGCTTTGCTTTCATTAACTAATATAAAACAAAGCAAACAAAAAAAAAAAGTTAACTGAAGTACAGCAAAATGTGATGATTGCGTTTTCAGCTTAAGCAAGCAACAGCCACAAGACACATTGTCAGGCCCTTTTTTATCAGGGTCCAAGTTTTATGCATGAACATCATCAGCTTTATGGGTACCTGATCCTGATGTAATATGCAGCAACAGATAAATTCTTTTATTCAATAACGAGATATAGCCAGAAGGAGAGCTTAAAGCTGTACAGTTTTTCTGGCTTAGCGCTGCATGGATTGTAAATGGATGTGTACAAGTACAGCTGAAAACTGTGAGTTCCAAGTTTCTCATTTACAGCTAAAGCTTTGTAATAAGTGAGCAGACCAACTCATTTAAGACTTGTAAATCAGCATACCCACAGTTCAGTCTTACACCTCCATTATGTATGTGTACAAAGGACTTAGCATTTTTCCTGCTATTTCATTATTTTTATGTAGCACAGGTTAAAATCCATAGTCATGTACCAACTAATGCTCCTCAATAGTAGTTGGAAGACATAGGAATTCTTCAGTTTGCTCCTCAGTTTTTCACATACTGAGCTCTAGTGCCTTGCTTTTGTAGCTTGCCATTTCTCAGCCATGGTGTTAGTACCAGTACAAAGGCAGGAGCAGGTACGGTGGTAGGGTTACCAGTTATCCTAAATTTTGTGCCTGCAACACGTTGAATTTGGACTAGAATAACTCTAAAGATGGCAGAAGCACTGTGCAATCACTGAAAGCTGTAGACAAATATTTGAGCAACATACTGTACTGTAATAAAGAAGCACGGAAAAGGAACCTGGGATCATTGCAGTCAGTGCCATACAGATACAGATTTGGGACAGTTAACCCTACCAGTTTAAAGCTGCCATATTTATGCATGTTCTGATCCTGTGGGTAAGAGGATCTGCAGGATCCTGGTCAGTTCTTTGCTGCCGTTGGATAACTGTCGAATGATCTCTTCTTTCCTCTTTGTTTTGCTAGTCAAGCAAGTAAGGATCGTCAACCCTAGCTTTATATTGTGATATTTAGTTCATAGATGAGGATTTCTAAATCAGTTTTGTTTGAGGTAGATAATAGATTTAGCCAGTATCTCTCCTGGACTCCATCTATCACTGCAGAAGAGCATGAGCCAACTGTAGTTTCCATGTTATACTTACCAGCCTGCTGTGGAGGTCTTGGCTACCCCCACACCATTTCAAGTGGCACTGCATGCTTAGTTATAGCCAAATTGAATCAATGCATATGTGCTTGCTGTAGGATGAGCTAGTTCTGAAACTACCAGATTTCACTTGCTGTACTGAGTAATTTCCATGGACCATGCTGGATTAAGTGTGCATACAACTCACATTTAGCCTTCACTTTTACTGTACAATCACATATATTGTTTTTTGAGGATACAGGAATGTTCATAGAAAGGGCTAATTCTATCAAGTTTTCATCCAGCTAACCTTAAAAAAAAAAAAAAAAAAAAAAAAAAAAAAAAAAAAAAGCTATTTCCATGAACCCAATTTCTGCAGAAGTTCAGAGCTTCACCTTTAGTGAAGGACTAAGAGGACCTTTTTGCTGAACACTGAGATACTTATCCCACATTCAGATGTCCAAGAACTTAACTAGCATGATGTGGTTGAGAGATCTCCTTCCATAGCTGCAGATGATGGTGTCCCAACAAGACAGACCACTTTTACCTAAGTTTATTACTGGATATGTTGCAGCAGAGGGTACCAGGTTTCTGGAATGCCATCTTATCAGAAGCTGGAGCAAAGTCAAATGTGTTTCACACAACGAGGCACATCAGCCAAGTTTATATCAGAGTAGATGACTACATTGCCCTAGGAGATGAACTAGCTGCTCTGTTATGCCCAGCTTTGGGCTCTAAATCAACATGTAACATCCAATTTCAATGGTAGCAAGGTTTCAGCTGTGCTTGCTCTGAACTCTTGTTTCAGGTGATTTGTGAAGCTTACGATAACAAATGTGTTTAGATACTGGTATTGAAATGATGCTAAGTGAGGCATAAAATATTAAATTTTATGATGTAGAATTAATCTGAAGCTAAAGATGAATTTGTACTGACTGCAGTTTTTGAATATCTTGAAACTTGTATTGATTATTCCTCCTATTTTGTTTAATCCCTTAAAATCTAGTGTGACTGTGGGTGGGAAGGAGGCTACTTCTTGTTTTTGGTTTGAGGTTTTTGATCTAAATAAATTAGGAATGCTGTACTTGAAAGGAATTTGAAATTACTATGGTGAGTTTCTGCTGGCATAATAAAAAAGGGATTTAATCTCAGTGCTCTGTGGATATCACGCAGCTGTTTGCCATTTCATATGTATGAACTTTTTAACCAGTCTCCTTGAAATCCTATATATCTGGCATCAGGGATCCAAGTTGTTCTTATTTTAACTGTTGCATCCCTGTTGTCTTCTCATGATCTTTTAAATTTGTAAGCTCATCTGACCAAGGATCATACTACATTTGCAAATTGATTCTCATGTGCCTGAATCTCTGAGCACCCCTATAATAGAAATAATTATGGAAGGAACTATTAGTTCAAGCTTAAATTCAAGCTTAAATTAAAAGGTACATGTAAATAACATGTCTGGGTGTTGATGGTTAATCTACTGTAAAATGAAAAGGGACCTTTCAAAGAAGATAGGAGAAGCCTTGTGAAGAAGGTGTATACATTGTGCTAGAAATAATTCACCTCATACCCTTTCATTTTGGTCAACCTGTATATATGGGGGGAACTGTTTTCTCTATCAAATTGAAAAGTATAAAAACCCAACTAATCCTTTGTCATTCTTCTGCACTGTACCTGATACCTTACAGCAGAGAAGAAAAAATATATTCAAATATCTTTGTACCCCTTACCACTATGTGGAGAAGAAATTCCTTGTCTAAAACTTCAGTCAGAAAAATATTACTGTCAAGATGGTAGTAATATGTTCCTGTGTGTTTCTGACAGTGTGCCAAGAAGCTCGTGTTGGGTTGCAAAAACAAATAACTGAGATTTGCCTGTAGCAAAATAGTTGTGTTTTTGGCCCTCACTATGTTTCCAGTATTTCTTATCTTTTTGGAATGAAATCCTAAATTACTCCAAGTCCTACCTCACTCATAATGTGACATGCCTCTTCTGTCCCTGAACAGCTCTTTCTTAACAAATCCTGTAGGGTTTTGTCTCACCTCTTTTACTCCTGCCATTTTCTAGACCAGCACGTAGACCAGCATGTGAATGCAGAAGGCAAAAAGCTATGCTGTAACCATCTTGAAATGAAAATCACTTATAGGATCAATACATTACTTCAATACTACATTTTTACACATTTCCACCCTTTTTATCCTTATCTATTTTTCCCTCCTTTCACTTTTATGTTTTCCTATTGGAAAATAATTGGAAGGGGGCAGAAATGCTAATGCAAAATAAATTCCTTTTTTCAATTTTTGAGAAAGCAGAGCAAAAACTGAAGGAAGAATAGAAGGAAGCATTCAGAAGTGATTCTAATAATAATAATACCATAAGGAAATATTGGCTTTATACAGCCCAATCTGTTAAATACTCATTCAAGAAAGACGTCTTGGAGTTCAAATACATAGTTTCAGGAAAACATCTTTTCATGCTCAGTAGCAGTCAAAGAGCAATTGAAAGTTAGGAGTTTTTTAGAAAAGGAATAGAGAATGTACAGAAAACATTCTCATGCCCACTGCTTATATGCACCTCTACGCTGAATGCAAGCAAACCAAGTCCAGCAAATGTCTACAAAAATGATTATGGGACTTGTCCGTTTTTCTGACAGTCTAAGGCGGGTTTGTTCAGTCTGGAGAAGAGCAGGTTCAGGGAATACATAAAGTATATAAATACCTGATGGTAAGAGGGAGCCAGACGCTTCTCAGTAGTGCCCAGTGTCAGAACAAGAGGATATGGGCGCAAATGAAAACATGGGAAAATCAATCTGAACTCAAAACTTTATTTATTTATTTATTTATTTATCTATTAATGGAGACAGGTTGTCCATAGAAACTTTGAGGTCTCCATCAGTGGAGGTACCGTTCTTGACAATCTGCTTGAGCAGGAGGGTTGGACTAGGTGGTCTCAAGAGCCCTCTTCCATCCTCACTGATTTTGTGAAAATCCTAAGTAATACATAAAAAAAGTGAACCAGAAAGAGATTGTTTGTTCTCTTAATGAACAGATGGTATCAGAAGGAAATTAGCAAGAGAAAGGTTTGAAACAAATAAAAGTGCTTTTTACACAGTGCGTAATTGAACTGTGGAACTTGTTATCATAGTGTTTTGTGGATGCTAAATAGCAATTAGATAAATGCACAGAAGAAACATTCATCAAGGTCAGTTAAACACAATATTATATACAGTTCTTGAATTCATGAACCTACAAATTATTGGAAACTGAGAGACAGAGTTGTATTAACGTATTGCTACCCTTCTCCTTGTTCTTCTTTTGGCTTTTGTCACTGGTCAGTGGTGGAGCTGACCTTGCATAGATGGTCATATGTTTAGAAGTATAATACATGTGCACCTTGTGATGCTTTGTCTAGCTTAGAAAAGGAAAATATGCCTTGAGTAGAGACAAGTTGTTTGCATAGATGCAGATGTGAGCAAGAAAGTTCCATTCTCAGGTCTTCTTTTGATTACTACTCTGTTTTAAAATGTTTAAAATTGAAATTAAATATATAAAACAGAAAATTCCACGCCAAAAAAAAAAGTATGAAATTACAGTTGAGAATGTAGCATGCTTTTCAGAGACTTGATATACTTATGACTTATATAAATATAAATAAAATGACAGAGTCAAATGGGATTTAGGAAATCTGTTCTTTTTGCAAGACACAGAAATATATCTGTTTACTAGGAGATCAAAGAATTTCTCATTAAAAAGAATCTTAAAAAAAAATGGAATCTTTAGGAAAATCTGAAATATATGATGAAGGAACAGTTTATCACTAATTTGTAGGCAAAATAGTGAAGAACTTAATTTGCACAAGACAGAAAACTGACCGTCTCCATAATGGACTAAAAAAAAAGGAGACTGAGCCGTGGGAGTTAGGTTTGGTTATGTTAAATAAAGCAAATCAAAAGGCAGCTATGGTCTTATCATAGCTCAAGGAAGGAGAAGTCTAGATGGATAAGACAGTTTTCTTATTTCCTTGTGGCTGAAGACCTGCATATTGAAACTGAGAAGAAAACAAGTGAAAGAGACAAGACTTTGTGCAAAGAATCTGTACAAGGTTGAAAATGTTGAAAAATTAGACAGCATGGGGATTAATTGAAGTCTGGGCAAGAAAGTTCTCTCTTGAAGATGAGAGCAGCTGAAACTGCCTTTGAACTGATGTCAGTGGGACACTGTGATTAAATACATCTTGTTTTTAAAGCACTGCTGTCCCTGTGGAGCAGCGATTAGGAACCCAGATCAATTATATGTCCGTATTGGTTTTAGACAATTTTTTTTTTTTTCTTCCTGTTGCCTGCATTGCAGGTTACTGGAATTAAATGGTAAAAAGGAGGAACTCTAGGTTAATAACTTACCTGGAAAAACTAAGTTTTCTTTGAGTAGAAAGATCCCACAGAATATAGCATCTGCTTCTTCCTCTGAGTGTGTTCAGGGTAGTCCAGCCTCCCCCCAGCACACACGGCTGCCCTGCGTGGCTACTGACCTGCTGTGCCTGGCAACTGAGCCTGCTGCTTTCTGCAGCTGCCATGAGCTTCATCTGAGAGCTGAACACAGCTGTAGGTGGCTAAATCCCTTCATCTACAGTCTGATTGCTTTGATAATATTTTTCCATCATGTGAGATGACAGAACTCTTATAGCATTGGATGAAAAAGAAACATAAGGGAACATTCCTGGATGCAGAAAAAAATATAAAAAAATAAAAATAAATCTTCATTTAAATAGTGATATATTAAAAAAAAAAAAA
>CM021797.1:5193347-5214626 GCA_011076525.1 Nettapus auritus | reverse complement strand
ACCTGGAGCACCTCTGCACTGTGCTCCCCCTCCTCTGCACTGACCTTGGTGTCTGCAGGGAGGCATCTCACTTGTCAGTCTCCCAGCTGCTGTTGTGCAGCTTTTTATTTCTTTTTCTTGGATGTGCTGTCAGAGAGATTTAAACTGCATTTCTCATGGCTTGTCTCTGGGCAGCAGTGGGCCCCTTTGGAGCTGGCTGAAACTGGCCCTTATCTAACAGGGGGCAGCTGCTGGATTCTTCTCACAGGGGCTACCACTGCAGCCCCCTCCACTACCAGAACCTTGCCATGTCAATCCAATACACTGGGGCAGCTAGGTCATTACTAGCCTGCAAAGTATCAAGGCTTAAATTAACTAATGAAACCCTAAATGTGATGGGGGTAGAAGGGACTGGGATAACAGTGCCACAATTTGGGGACACCAAGCTGAGACTAGGGATAGAATGATCACTGGGCAATTATCGTATGCACCCAAGGCAGGGACTAACTTGTTGGGAAATTATTTGATAATGAAATTGAGCATTCAAATAGTACATTGTTAGGCTGGCATAACAGCACTATTAAAGGGGGGCTCTCAGACCCTGAGAGCAAAGATATATTTGCCTTTGAGTGGAAAGACTCTGAAATGGGGCAGAAACAGCAATACAGCTGGACAATTTTATCTCAGAGGTTTACAGGGCCACCAATATATTTGGGCAAGTTCTAGAACAAATTTTGGAGTAATTCCAACCTCCAAAGGAGGTGTTACTGTTACAATATGTGGATGATCTTTTATTGCTAGGACAGGAGAAAACAGTTGTGAAGGAAGTCACTAACAAACTATTTGACTTTCTAGGAAAACAGGGCTTGAAAGTATTGGAAAACAAATTTAAATTTGTAGAAAGAGAAGCCAAATATTTAGGGCATCTTGTGTCTGAGAGGGAATGAAGAATAAATCCAGAGAGGATTCAGGGAATTGTTGAGCTACCCCTACCCAAAACTAAAAAGAAGTAAAAGTTTTAAAAGAAAAAGATTGTTAAGGAATTAGGAGTCATGAAGTCCAAAGGAAAACAGATACTTCCTGATGGGAGAGAAATTCTGAATCAAGTGCTAATGAGACAAATATTAACTGTTTTACATCAAGAGGATAAATGGGGAATTCAAGCAACCTGTGATGCTGTGCTACTGAAATGTGTATGTGTAGGAATATACATACTCTGGCTGAACAAGTACGCAGGAGTTGTGTAGTATGTCAAAAGGTAAATAGAAAAATTATCCACAGTCAGCCCAAAGGGGGGTGAGAACCAGGAATTCAATGCTTCCAAAATGTACAAGTAGATTATACAGAACTCCTTAGAGTAGGTAGATTTAAATACTTATTAGTCTTGGTCAATCATTTTTCAGGGTGTGTGGAAGCTTTCCCTTCAGTATCTGCTACTGTGAACATAGTAACTAAAGTAAATCTAGAACAAATAACTCCCAGGTATGGAATTGCTGAAAATATTGACTCTGATCAAAGAAACTTCTTATGTCAGAAATATTGCAAGGGCTAATGTAGACTCTAGGAATTAAGTGGAAATTTCACACTCCTTGGCATCCTTCCTCTTCTGGAAGGATGGAGTGGATCAGACAGTAAATAAGCAATTGAAACTCAGCTTTCCCAGATGAAGTGCTTACCTTTGTCACTTCTCTGAATTCAAACTGCACCAAGAAAAGATATGGGAGTTTCACCATATGAAGTATGATTTAGATTGCTGTACATGGACAAAGGGAATGAATTACCTCAAAATGAGAATAAAACAAAATAAAATAAAATAAAATAAAATAAAATGATTTTCTTAAGAACTACATACTTGGGCTGTCGTCCTGTTTGTCATCTCTCAGGACCCGTGGACTGTTAGCTCAAACCCCACCCTTGGAAGTCCTGATCCATCTATTCTGAGCAGGAGATTGGGATCTGATGCGAACATGGAGAGAACTGAAACTGCAACCTGAGTGGGAAGGACTGTTCCAAGTGCTCCTGACTACTGAGACGGCAGGAAGAATGGCTGAGAAGGGGTGGACTCATACCTGGGTAAAAGCATCAGTTAATCCTGTTACCAGAGAGACTGCATTCACATAGACTTTTAAGGTTAAAACTGTTAAAACTATCCATTGTAAACCTTTAACTTCTCCTTAGGAGAATTCTTAATGAATTAATGAGGTTAGTTAATTCATGGGATTGAATTACACAGAATTGGAGTGTTTCCAGGGAACACTCTCTGGAAATGGGAGAAAGGGAGGTGTTTAATCCCCACCAGAAGAATCCTTATTAGTTTGTGATTTTTAGTGTTTTTCTTAATTATTATTTCTTCATTATTATAGGGGTGTGTATATACATAGAAATGATGTATTTTAAGTTTATCTTAGTAATACCTATTCTTAATGTATTAGTGATAGGATAGAGGGAAAAATCAGCATTTCCAATTGATCCAGAACATCTCTTGAGTTCTGTCTCAAAATAATTGTTGGATTTGCACCCAGATGCCTAGAAAGACTGAAAAGGCCTTGTCCCTGATTGCTGTTTCCAGCAGCAACTGTGTGTGGATTCTCTAGATTTCTAAAAATGACAGATCATACTCAGTCCTGGGAAGGAATAGATTTTGAAGTTGAGTTCCCTACACATAATCCTGGCTAAAAAATATTGTGTTATCAAAGGTGCCTTTTAAACAACATTGATAGAAAACTCAGGGGGCAATAGTACTGACCCTGGGTGTGGAAATATCCATGAAGTAGGGAATAATCCATACTGTACCAAATATGGTAGCCATGGGAATGCTGATATACATAATACACACCAGATACGACATGAGAATCCTGTAACAGGATGGCCTGTCCCGAATGGCAAGGAGTGGTACTGGCTATGTGGCAATAAAGCTAGGAAGGTGTTGCCCCTAGGATGGTAGGGAGCTTGCATCCTGGAAGCAATAATTTAAATGTAACTATTATTGAAGACCCACAAAGCCAAAGCCCCCTTGAGACCACATGCAGAATTAAGCAGGCTCCAGATAATCCTTTAGTAAAATTCTCTAGCATTTCACAGTTTTGCAAGGTGGTTTTTACTTTGGTTAGGGGTGAGTGAATTAGAAAACACTATTGTAAATATCTCAGCTATAACTGAAGAATTAGAAAACAATTTATATAAGTTTGCAAAAACAGTACTCTAGAATCAAATAGTATTAGATTTCTTAATAACCTCATAAGAAGGAGAAATTAAAGGGTTCAAGAAAAGAGAAATTCAACATATATGGTATAGAGGACCGTCAAGAGGCTTGTGAAACTGCAGGACTCAGCCAATGAGGAAACAGGGCAGGTGATCAGATGTCAGGTAATAGGGAATAAAAGGTTATGATTTATTTACTAAAATGTGCTCCTGATTGACAGGACACCCGCCATTGCAATCGTGAATAAAATAGCTTCGCAGAAGATCCTCTCTGAAGAAAATTATTTGAGATTTTTCTCACACTTCTGTGTTGGTCAGGGAGACAAAAAATTATTTCTGTTGTTTCCGTTGTGTAATAAATTGAGAGTACATCTAATTCACAGTAATTTTAATGACACAGTGTCTTGGGTCTTTAGATGACTCCTTGGACTTCCATTTTTCTTGTATAATTTCCTCTTAGCCTCATTTAGAGTCTGTATAGTCAAAATTAGGTTAGCGACTTGGTTTAAAAAAATCATTTATGTACATTAAGTTGGGGGAAAAAAAATCACACAACACTTTGGCATTGAACAAGGTCCCAGCTGCAGTGCAATCACTTTGAACTGAATCCATCCTAAAGTTTGTTCTCCCCAGGCAGAATGGGCATACCATTTGACCGAATGGCTCCTCGGGGAGTGCTTACATGCTACATTTTCTTTGGCAGGGAAGCCAACTTGCAAAGTTCCCCGCTGTCCCTTCAGCTGTGTTGATACAGCTGTGTGGGGCTGCAGCATAAAGCAGGTCTCTGAAATTATCTGGGTCAAAACAAGCAATGCAAGCTTTTTTTCTCTGATATATTTTATCATTTTTGGACATTTTGTTTTGCACAGCAGCACCAAAAACTGTTGTGCTGGTAGAGCAGAAGGCAGGGAGGTGCGAGGGCAGCGAATGAAAGGATGAGAGGGAAGGGAAAAGGATGAGGGCAATGGGAAAGTCTTTAGAGAAGAAAACTAAATAAACACGTGTAGCTTCATTCTTGTTTGTTGTGCTGTTTGCCTTCTTGATTGGCAAGGGTTTTGAGCTGGGTGAATTGGTAACAGTTCACTTTAAAAGGGAAAAAAAATGACCCCAAGTTAGAAGAAAAGGACCAGCATGGGAAAGCTATATATTGTTATGCATTTTCCTGGCAGATATGATGGATCCCTTTTTAATACCCCTAGCACTTTGCAATTTGAACTGCTGCCCGCTATTTATTTAAGTTTAATCTATGTCATTTCTCTCTGTTATTTTTTTATCTTCCTTCCCACTGCCTCTCAAGTTTAGTATTTCTAGTCAGAATCCTATAATATTAGGAAGTCTTTTCAGGGTTTGGGGACTGGGTTTGTGGGGAGAAAAAGCTCAATAAATTATATATGCAATTTGTAACTGTCAGAGTACAAAATACACAGTATTTTAAAAAATAAAGCAAATGTTTGAATTTACATTCCATACTGGGAACTTATATTTTAAACTGAAACTAAAGCCTTTATCTGAAATGTCAGGGTTATAGATGGTGCCTTTATATATACAAAGATTTGCATAGTTTTTATCAAAATGATGCACTTAGCTGATTTTACATTCCAGCCTTTTATTTAGGAAGAGGGAAAAGATAATATTTCAGAAGAATATGAAAAATGCCTTACTTTTATTCAGGCCAGTCCTTCAATCTGTCTTGCACTGGTTCACTTTGGACATGGGAGCCTTTTTTGGTGGTTGTTCAGGACACATTCAGGAATGTTTCTGGGTCTGATCTTGGTTTTCAGACCCTATCCCTAAAATATCACACCTCCCATGCTCTTTTTGCACCAGAAGTCCTGCACATGATGGTGAATGCCTTGACCAGTACTGAAGATTAATTTAGGAATCTCCAGTTGGAGCAGTGAAGGTGTTTTTGTTTTTGTTTTGTTTTGTTTTTGTTTGTTTTCTCATGGGCTTTGTTTTCTTTTGAAGCTCTACACTGAGTTCAGGCTTTCATCAGCTTCAGGTCCCCTTGTGATCAGTTGCAACCTCCCAGTTGCTGCGTGCTGTGGGACTTTGCTCCACCAACTGCAGTTCTCCCAGAGCCTGAGTTCATCACTGCCTAACTCAGCCCATCAGAGCTGGCTTCCCCTGTCCCGGTGCTGGTTAACTGTGTGACAACCCAGCTTGGGAAGCAAGCCAACAAAAACCTGATCCATCTCTTTTATAGCATTGGATTTCTTCTGGCTGAGCTCCCTGAACCGATTCACTCAGCAAGCTCAGGAACAGGAGGGCTGGTGCAGGTGGGGCAGGGCACCTGTCTGTGACAGCCCCATTAGAGCTCATCCTGCCATGAAGCAATGCCCTTGGACTGTCTAATGGTTGTTGACAGAATATTTTAGCACTGAAACTGCTTGTTTCAATCCCTGGTGCTTGCTGTGTGACAGGTAGTGTAACCATCTTAACCAGGGAAATGATATTAATGAATATTCCATCCAGTGCACTAACGCATAATAGAACTGGATAGCGGGAAGTTTAGGTCAAATAAATTCAAATGGAGAAGAATGAGTTCTGTCAAGGTTCTTAAGCACACTGTGAGCTTACCAGAGAAGGTGGTAAATTCACAGTGGAGTGTTTATGCCAGGACTGGATGTCTTACTTAACAATAAGCTATAGTTCAGCTACCAGCAAGTTATTGGGCTGATAGTGTTCAGTTAGGAAGATAGAAAGAATAATTCCCTCCACTGTGGTGGCTGAAATTCTGTGCCCTGTGTCAAACAGAAGGTCATGCTTGCAGAGGGCTATGATCAATTCTCTTGAGATCTATGAATCTCTGCTGGTGGGTGTTTTAAGGTTGCCGTTTGCTATGTGTTTTACTGAATATGCAAAAGGAAGTCCCAAAACTCACATACATGAAATTGATTGCAGAAGTACTCAGCTCTCAGAATTACCTAGCCTTTGAAGTAACAAACTTCAGCATTGTCTGGGTACTCACAGGTTGCCAGAGCCCTAAAATTTGGGTTGTTGTGTCTATGGGTTATATATCCTATTGCCAAGAAGGTAATGGAAACTGGAAATGCAAAATCTTTCACATTTAGCCCGTTTGGCCCCTGTGACTTGAATGGACCCCACAGCCTCACTATTAGGGAGCCTGGGTTCCCATCTGGGAGAATCCAATAATTGGAAAAGTTGTGTCCAAATCCTATGAACAGAGCAGATGGGATCACACAGTCGTCTGTTAGAAACATCAGATGACATCCATTCTTTCTGATGAAGGTCTAGCTCTGTGCCCCACGGGGAAGGAGCAGGAAACAAACAAACAAACAAAAAGCAAAAGAAAAGCCAATCAGCCATGATCTTCATTATAAAATTAACCTCTGCTGTTTTCTCTCTTCATAGATATCTATACTCTTCGTGAAGCATCTCCAGAAGTTCAATAAAAAGCTAGAATCAGGGTTCAGAAATTCTTCCATCTTCTAGGTTGTTCTGTTGCAATTGTCCCCAGGCTTCACTGGTCCATGGAAAGCAATATTAACCCAGTGACATGCCGCAGCCTCAATAGTGCATTCCTGTTTTATTCTCTTTAGACCATTAGAGCTTCCAAAGAACTTTAGTAAATTGGAGGGTCTTGTAGACACTGTGTTTTCCACAGAAGTGTGACAGAAGTGTTACAGGCTCCCATGCCCTTTGGTTATAAAGCCCTGCTAGCTCGATTCAGCTTCTTCATGTAAGAATCTTTGATTTATTTTTTTGAAGATGAAAATCTCTCTCTCTGTTACAGAGAGTTTACATCTCCATCTGAGAGAGCTGAAAGTTGTAAATCACAACATAAGAATTTTTTCTTCATTTTTAATATTGATTTCTTACACTAGATCTCAATTCTTGGGGTGGGGAAGGGCAGACTGGTATTGTTATCCTGCCTCTCTCAGAAACCAATACCTCCCACTATTTATTGCTGCTCTGCAGAAAAGTGAGTTTTACTACTTGTCGAGATTATGTGAATCCAAGGCAATGGAAATTACAATGTGTTATGTGCAGCCTCTGGGCATAGGGCTGCAATTCTAATGTGGGCAAAATCCCCCACTGCTGTCTCTTCCTAAGAAGCAAACATCTCATCCATTTTCCTTGTTTCCTCTCTTTGATGTTCTTACTGAAATTAATCATTTGACAGCAGCCAAGGCTTGCTACTGGCCTCCTGTGACTTAGCTATCTATCATGGATTTTATTTAATATAATAGTACAAAGCCTTCTTGCATTCAAATCTGTTTTGATGTTTGTTTGGGAAGTTCATGAGTTATTATGTCCTTTCCCCCACTGATTCAAGCCATGTAGAGCTTAGGAATTGCTGTTTGTCATTCCATAGCTACAGTAGCCATCTGTAGCGCTTGAGGTATTAAACTACGCTCATTCTGCTCCTTAAGCACAGGTTGCCACCTTCTTATCTCCCCCTGGAGATAAAGGGGAATCTCTTTACAGCTTTGCACAGAGCCTGTGAGATACACCAAGGCCACACCAAACCCATAATGCAGCACAAATTTGGGGCTGGAAATGGCTCTCATTTGCATGTTTGTTAGGCTGTATTTCTCTCTAAAACAAGAAGAGACCCAAAACAAGCCTGGGAGTGAAACTTTCCACTGATGGGGCTGTATTAGTGGGAGATGGGCAGGGAACTGAGGTGCACTTTAACAGCCTTAAAAGCTGTGCATTTTGCCACAGACAGTCATTCAATGCAGAAACAGACATGTGGTCTTGAAATGTTAAGCAGGAGCACATAGAGCCCATTTGACTGGCTTGGACAAGATACTCACCATAGCTAGGTGAGATGAGCTGCAACCTGTGTGATCTATCCAAGTTCACATAGTAACGTATGTCATGTTGAAGAAGTCTGAAGTTCCTTGCCAGTATCTTATCAAGAAATGCTTTGTCTCCTCTCTATCTTCTGTGGGGTTTTAACCTTCTCTGATAACGGTTAAAGTGAAAAGTAAGTTGAGACCATCTGGAGATTTGTCTCAAAATTGTGCTACAGTTCCACAACAAATCACTGCAGCCACTGTCAAACATATATATATATATATATATTTACAGGAATACAGCAAAGGGCCATGTTGCTATTAGAGACAAGCCCAGAACAAAACACCAAACCAATGCTCTAATTTGGGATAGCAATCTGGGTTTGTCAGTGGAGACTCCCATCTCAAGGCCATAATCTGTCTGATCAATCCAGTTACACCCTCGTGCAAAGAAATATGTGTGTTTCCTGTCTTTAGCAATTGGCTTCCCAAGCCTGTTGCCTAACTGTTGAAATAGTTTAAGCATTATTCCTGTAGTGTTCAGACAAAAAATATTACATTCACCCATTTTTCTAAAAGTGTTTTAATAGCCTATTAAAACAGTTGAAATGGATAATTAGTAGGATCAGTAAAAATAACTGGGGAAAATAACATTTAAAATACTAATCAGTGTTTTTACCAAAATATTTCTGTAATTTCTCTTAAAATAAAATAAATCTTTTCAGTCAGTTAAGGAAAGGATATTTTGGTGCTATTTAGTAATGTCCTTTTTCACATCTTCTGAGATTAATTCTTTGAGAAGGCTTTGTCACTGGTTAGAGAGCAAAGGCTACCTTCTCAAAGGGCTTTGAGGGTTAGGACTAGAGCTCTAAATTGAAGACAGTTGGAAAGAGTGGAATGCTTTTTAAGGAAATAGAGATGATGTTTGAAGGATCAGTTACAGAGTTACAAGGTGGTTAAGTTTGGCAGGCATCTCTGGAGGTTGTCTGGTCCAACCCCTGCTCAAGAAGGGACCCCCAGAAAAGGGAGCCCAGGACCATGTCCAGGTGGTTTTTGAAGATCTCCAAGAAGACTCTGTAGCCTGTGGGCAGCCTGTGCCAGGGCTCGTCACCTGCACAATAAAGAGGTTTTGTTCATTACAGAATCACAGAATCACCTAGGTTGGAAGAGACCTCCAAGATCACCTAGTCCAACCTCTGACCTAACACTAACGAGTCCTCCACCAAACCATATCACTGTATCTAACATATTTGAAAGACCTCCAGGGGGGGTGACTAAACCACTTCTTTGGGCAGCCTGTTCCGGTGTCTAACAACCCTTTTGGTAAAGAAGTTCTTCCTAATATCCAACCTAAACCTCCCCTGGAGCAACTTGAGCCCATTTCCCCACCAAAAAGAAGCACTCGCACAACCCCTGAGAATCGGCAAGAGCTGTTTATTGCTGGGACATCTTGCAGATAAGCCTGTGGAATGTCTGTGGTGTTTGGTGGCTCCAAGGTAATGCTTGCAATGGAGCCTGAGCAACGAGTAGGTGCATCGCCGGGCAATCCTGCGATGCTGTTGGTGCTCTCGGATGGCAGAGCACAAAGACATGCTGCGGTAGTCCCAGGTCTGTTCTGGCGGAATTGGATCCACTTCCAACCTCCACATCTGGTGGATCCAGCTCCATGGGCTCCATGGTGCTGGGCAGAAGGCTGAGCCAGTCCTTGCCCGGGACTGCCCAAACGGGCTGCCTTCCATCAGGAATGTTCTCAGGCCAGGGTGAAGAACCAGGGCGTCATCTAGTCCCAAGCCTCAGTCCCATGCCACTGTCAGCTTGATTTTCATGCATGGATCCAACAGTGCTGTCTGGTTTATGGGCATTACTGGGTCCTGCACTGTGCTTGGTCATGGCTTTGCACCCGCGGCTGTCTGCCTGATGCTCCCGCCCTCAGCCCACATCACCATTGCTCCTATGGCAAGGCCCAGGCCCCCTGTCACTGGGTGTTTGAGGGGCTGGCCTGTTCCCTGCATCGTTGCGGTGCCAATGATACCACCTCTATTTGTCTGTGGGCTGGGCGCCAGAGGTCCCTTGAGCACTGGTGTCTCTTGTGCCACTGACACTATCCCTCCACCCACAACATATCCCCTTCTGGTCAGGTGCATTCCTTCTTGGTGCTTTACTGGACTGCATGGCTGTCCTTGCACACCAAGGAGGCCTGCTGCTCGCCTTGCTCTTCTAATCTTCTTCCTGCTACATAAGCTGGCAGTCAGAGGGTCTAGAAGCTCAGCGAATGGTGGGGCAGCTGCAGGGGTCCTGTTTTATAGGGCCCGCAGCAAAGGCAGGGCAGTGGTGGCCACTGTGACCTCAGCAAGCCTCTGTGATGGACTGGCCCACACATGGCCAAATTTGGGTGGCTGTGTCTTGAAGATGCCCTTATGTGGACAAGGAGGAGGGTTGGGGGGTCTGAGGGCCCCTTTTCTGGAGCTGACTCCCCTGGACCGTTCAGCTTGCCAGAGAGACAGGCTGCTCCTCATGTTCAGATGGAGCTTCCTGTGTTTCAGTATGTGCCTATTGCCTCTTGTCCAGGCACCACTGAAAGGAGTCTGGCCCCATCTTCTTGACATTCTTCCTTAAGATATTTGTGTATGTTGCCAAGATCCCCTCTTCTCTTCTCTAGGATAAACAGGCCCAGCTCTCTCAGCCTTTCCTCATAAGAGAGATGCTCCAGTTCTATAACCATCTTTGCTGTCCTCCACTGGAGCATCTCAGCTTTGATTTAGACCAACTGTGTCCTTCTGGGTAGATAATTTAGGTTTAGCAAATGGAGACAGCTAAGTCAGACTGCAGTCAACCTGTAGTCAGACAGGTGCCTTCAGGGGAAGAGTGGGGTCGCTAACACTGTGCTTTTGGACCTCTTCTCTTTTCTGTTAACACCATAAGTAATCTGAGCTGAGCTAGAGAATAGAGAAAGCACTCAAAATGTTGAATCATATATAGAACATATGACGATAAAAATATAAATTTTTTTTGTGCATTATGAGATGAAAAGCTGTTAGAATTATTCATTAATTTCTGCTGCTGAATTTTTATCTTAGAGAAAAAACGCAGATTAAATTAGGAATAGCTAAAAATGTGCCATTAAAAGAAAGCTGATTTTGAAATAATATACTGATCTCACTGATGTATATATATTTATTTAATTTCTCAACTGAGATCTGCTCTATTGCTTAAAATATTGACACCATACCTGTCTATCAAAGGCCTTTTATTGCTGTGGGACATTATCTGTGCTACAGCTGGTGTGACAGACAGAGACAAGTAAGTTGATTCTTTAGTATTCTTCCATGTCACAAAACCTTAAAAGTTAACATGTTTTGACTAAAGCACTAGACCATGTGGAATATCCAGAATAGTGGAATTTATGTGCCTGTTGACTCCAAAGGCAGAGCAAACAAAAATAATCCTTATGAAATCTAACATTCTATGTAAATATGGTTCTCCTGTGCTTTCTTATTGTCAATGGCAGAAAAATTAATAAACACAAAACTATTGCTGTTTTAGGGAGTGGATTCTTCTGTGTAGGAGAGCGGCTGTTATCCCAAAGCCACAATTACATATGTCTAAATCATCAATTCTCTTTCAAGTCCTTAGGGAAATTCTATGTTATGTTGCAAAACTAGAGGGTGCTAATTAAGAACAACTACAGCAATGTGTTAATAGTGGTGAGAGTTGAGGAGGGACTGTTAAAATCACCCATCAGGAGCTATTTTTTTTTTTTTTTTCAGTCTAAGTCAAGATTCCTTTATTGTCTGTTGGATTTATCCCAGGAAAAACTGGTAAGAGACTGGCAGAGCCACATATGTAGGTATTTGCTTCCTTTACCTGCTAAGTCAACACCATGTTGGCACATGGTGGGGTCTTACTGAAAGGAAAATATCTGTTAAATTCAACAAAAGCCAAAGACTATCATACAGTAATTTCATCTGCTATCAACCTCATAATTTGATTTCATTATATATAGTATTAATGTAGTGATTTGATCATTCTGAGTCTATTGATTTACTGATTTAATTTTAATTGTGACCTCAATTTGACCACTGCATTGTTCAATCTTTAATTATCCTAGTAAAAATGTAGTATATTAGCTCACTAATAGGCGCTTTTAAGTGAACATTTGCTTGCTCATCCTTTTAAATAAATCCATTAAACGTATACAGAACTGTTTTATTCTGTCTGCCTGCAATGTGGGTCACACGCTTTCAAGATACAATTAACCTCAAGTGAGAAATTTGCAAGCCACTAAGTTATTGTACTGAAAAGTAAAACCAAGGTCTTTTCACCTTTTAATGTAAGACACTATAAAGACTTCAGTTTCTTGCTGGAGAGAGAATTCTGGAGCACAGATGAAAAGATTAGGATGAAATGAACAGAAATGCTGAAGTTTGGGGTTTTCTTTTTCCTCTGTTTTCCATTAGGATTTCACTAAGGGAATACAGTACCACAAAGGGCCCATCTGGTGGCACTATTAGCTGAAGACTATTTCACAAACAGAAGGACAGATTTTATACAAGGAAAAAAAAAAAAAAAAAAAAAGGATAAAAAAAAAAAAAAAGGAAAATGACAAATCTCACTAATGGTGCTATTCATGTTGGTCAAGTAAAATGCTCAAGGTTCATTTTATTTGCCTGTAACATTACCTTCTCTTCAGTCCCATTCTCAGGATTCCTGCAGGTAGGAGTACCAGATTTTTTGATCCTTTTCTTTATTTGCAGTTACAAATATCAGGGAATAGAAAAACATCCTTTGTTAAATAAATGCCTAATTGTGAAATCATCTACAGGTATGGGCGGAGAGGGGTCTATCTTTTTTTTTTTTTTTTTTTTAATTCCTAGTAGCATCAGGAATGCAGATGTGTTGAGCACATATATATATGTAGGAAATGTTTATCTATTTGTTTATTTTAGATCTTAAAGCATTCAGGATGATCTTACTTGAAACTGGTTATAAAGATACCTTTGTTCTGTCACGCTTTATGTGTTAATGAAAAGCTCATATATCCCCTTTTCTTGGACTCAATACACTCCTTTATAGCCATTGAGATTACTGAATTTTTTAGTGGCAGTGACCTTGCATCACTGATAGATAGATTCAAGTGCCTGAACACTGATGTCCAGGGCCATTTTAGCTTCCTTTGGGTATCTAAGACACCTCCATTGTGTTTCAGATAAGACACACAAAATGGGTGTGCCCACATTCCTTTGCATATGGGCACCAGGGGAGAAGCTGAGTAGTTTCCTCTCCCTGAGTGGCATAAGACCTTTGTAAACTCAGAATGCCCCAGTCCTCTAGGGAATAAATATAGAAGGAGTACAGAGAAGCTATCCAGGCTCTGGCATGCCACAGCCTGCTGGTGGCAGTGAAGCTGAGATGTCTGAAATCCTGCCTGTTCACATCAGCATTTACACGTGGCACTGGACTGGAGCTCCATCGATCTTCCCCTTCTGGGTGTTTTCAGCTGCCACTTGTTTGGCCCTGGCTTTGGCATTCTTAGGACATTTGCATGAACTAATTTATCTCACTAAAATGGAGAAAATATCTTGGGAGGCAGAAGAGTTGGTAGTTTTCTGCTATTTAAATCAATTAAATTAGTTCAGCGCAGGGTCCTGCAGCAGCCAGAGTCTCCTCGGGGGACAATGGGACCTTGCTGCTGTGACAGAGGTATAAGAAAAAGGGACAGAGACTTTTTCTGACAGCAGAAATCCATTATGGCATTTTCTTGCATTTGAAACAGAACAGTAGTTCTTGCATCTCCCTTTGGAGTGGCTTTGACACTTTCCATTAGGCCAGCTGCCTGTTTTCAGGCCCAATGCCAGCAGCTCTCCCACAGACTTGTTTTGGGAGGATATGTGGCACCTCCCTCAGCATTCCCTATGCCACCTGCCTGACTTTGTGGTGCTGGCTGTGTTTTGTGTCTTTTGAAAATAGTATTTAGCTGCTGTAATTAGAAAAGCCACACCTAAAAAAGAAAGTGGGTACCTCAGAGCATTTCTGAAAGCAACAGCAGACAGGACACCTAACTTCAGATGAACACTTGGGAAAGTCTTGCTATTGTCTCCAATTGCTGTTTCAAAAAGAGATGTGATAGCTCATTACTTACCCTGCCTAAGTAACTTAGGAACTTAACTATCTAAAATACTTCTAGTTAAGCATGTAGGGATGGACTTCAGTTGTGATTGCTGTGGAAGTTTCATTGAATTTAGGTCCCCTTCTTAATCAAGCCATTAACTTTTAAAGAAGCAGAAGAGATGAGCATAATGTAGCAGCAATAAAAATAATTAAGGTTGGAAATGGGTCTTTGTTGCTGTCTGGGAATTTGCAGAGGAAATCTAAGTTTTGACTTACGCTGTTACTGTCATGCAGCATTGATATTCAGTCTGATGGCTGTACAATGAATCTCTCTCTCTTTTTTCCAGCATAATGTGAGACAAATCTACACAAGATGAGAATATCTATGTGTTCAAAATGCAGACTTTTAACCTGATACAGTAAGAAAGGAAGTTTGTAATTGAAAATTAATTCATACTGGGAAGTGCAGTCAATAGACAATTACTAAGATACAGCTTGTGTTTATTGCTTGAGGAATTTTACACAAGATTTATAACATCTAAAAGCAATTACCTTTACATGTAAAGAACAGTCTAAAAAAATGAAACTTAATTACTATAGAAGCCTTCAAACATTCTTTACCTCATATATGTAATCACCAACCAGAGAGTAATTAAAAAAAAAAAAAAAAAAAAAAAAAAAGGCATATGAAAGCCAACATGTTATCCATGTCAAAAAAGATTATATAAAAGTCCCCACATTATCCACAGTTCTTGTTCTTTCACTTTTACAGGAGAGTGGCACTACTGTTTTACTCCAGAAATGAAAATCAAATCTAATGTATGTGAACTTGAGGTCAAATAGGATCAAATTTTTAATAGTCAGGTGTATCACTGCCTCTTTCATCTTATATGCCCACTCTTTAGACCCACTGATAGTCTCAGAAACATGAGATCTGCATTCTTCCTGTAAAGAAGAACCTAAAGGAACTTAAGGTACATTTAAGTTAGTCAGAATGGAAAAATTGGTTTGGGTGTTGACCCAAGCCAGAATCAATGACCTGCTCAGAGCTCTGCCTCATGAGAAATTCCTAATGACATCAAAATGTTATTGTCATTCCACTCTTCAGCCCCTTTTGCCTGAGCGAACAGGCATATTTGGTGAGACTGCTCATTCAAAATACATCCTTGGGACAAGTTACAGTGGTGACAAAATGCCTGATATACTGAAGACTGTGTTAACTTGGAAAGTGAGATAGTGAATGCATGACATGAACACATTTCAAAAAATGTTGAAGTAAAGGATCTGTAGAGATACAAAGGAAAGCAGCCACATACAAGTGGGAGTCCCAGCACCGAACAGGGAAGGCAGTTCAGAGTGTGAAGACTGCCTTAGCTAAATAAAAGACCCATGGCACTGGCCAAGTTGGGTTAGTATTGAAGAATGTTGAATAATGCAAAGGTGAATGCTGTTTCTTCAAACTCGTGGTTCTTTGTTGTACACAGACCCACAAGCAAACCTTTGCTGAATTCAGGATGTTTATTTATTTATTTATTTATTTTTAAGTGTGTGTCTGTGTTCTTTATTATTATTATTATTATTATTATTATTATTATTATTATTAAATTTTTACTTCATAACAACATGGCTTACACCAAAAAGATTTTAGTAACCCAGGGGCCTTGGACATTCATGCTATCTTGGTCCTTTTTTTTTTATTTTTATTTTCTCTCTGTGATATACAATAGTTTAGACTCTCAAGCACTGAAATGCCTAACTAATGAGGTGTGGGATCACCATAACATACGGAAGACACCTATAATGGACCATAGAATACAAAAAGTCCAATGGGATACAGTAATGGTTCCTTCCCCCCCCCCGGTTAAGTCTGTTAAATTTAGTCTGTGTAGTTGGTCTTTTGTTGAGTTAGTATTTTTATAATATTTTTCTTGTACCAAAATTGGAACGGAACATCCAAAAAGAGGAGTGTGAAAATTCTTTTCACTTTCTAATTGCTATGACCATAATTGATTTTTAGTTATGCTTTCTGTTATGTTCTCCCTTGCCTTGCCTTGCCCAATATGTGAATAAATGCTTAATGTTTCATATTTAAGATAATGAAGAACTCTAATGTGAAAACCTGTAAATACATTGTGGTAGTTGCAAGGGAGTTTTGACTCCATGCACAGGTGCAGAGAAGTGATGAGAGTTTTAGTACATTTTCACCCTGGAGTGAAAGGAAGCTGCAAATTGGTTATAGAGAGAGAAAGTAAGTGTGTGTGAGTGGAATTTTTTCTCAGATCTTCCATCTTCAAATTACTTCTGAGATTAAAACAGTAATTAAAAAAAAAAAAAAAAAAAAAAAAAAAAGCCACAAGAAGATTTATTGGCCAGTGAGTGCAGAGTTGCGGGTTTCTGCTGCTTTTGTTAGTACTGCAGCAGTCTTTTGGCTTATTTTAGAAGCTGGGAAGGCATCTTCAGCAACTACACTGAAACAGCAGGTAGTGCTGAAGTGACCCAGGAGAGGGAGAAACGTGCTCAGGGAACATGCAAGCTCCTGTGACTATCTGCACAGCCATGTGTCACTGCGTTTTGTGGATGAGTTCTTCTTTGCAGGACTCAGGCAGAATCCCTAGGGATCCATTGTCCTCCATGTTCCTTTCATGGTTGGACTTCCTGAGTAAAGGCACCTGTAGCAGTATTTCACACCAGAGAGATAGATAACCCTGTGTTGCAACCGCTTCCTGAGCTTCAAATCTGAAAGCAAAATTTAGTAATGTGCAGGATAGAAGTTAACACAGGAAGATTTTCCCATTTAACTGATTGGGTCTAACTGCGGACAGTTCAAGACAGTGTCACAGCTGGAGGTCTGGTGGTGGGGTTAGACCCCTGGTGAAAGTGTAGAGCTGCCAGGCTGTGGTCCGTCTGCTCCTTTGTCACACGCGAGGGGGGAATCAGGACTTGATGGCAGAACAGATTTTGTCCTTTGTGAGCTGCTTTGGCACAAAAGGCAAAATGTATGCGTGGGCTATTATACACAGACCTCCTGGGTGACTTCTCAGTACTTGATTACATTTTAATTATTTTTGTAATGTAAAAGTGAGCCTACTCTCTTGAGAAGAAAGAACTGTTTCTATTAATCTACCAGGTTATAGCAGAGGATCAGCAATTAGCTCTATCCTTTTTATTATGCTATAATTATTAATAACAAGGGGCCTCCAAGAGCCCCATTTCCCACAGAAATCCCATTTGGTCAAGCAGTCAGATGGTTTATTTTGGTTTATACTTGACAGATGGAGAAAAGGTGGTGTGAGTTGTATTAAACTGAGAGGAGCCTGGGTGGATGTTTCTAGCTTAGGCATCCCATATAATGTTGTATCACCAGCAGCACCAGTTCTGGGTACTAAACAAAAAGTTTGAGGAAAGATCCCTGCAAAACACAACTCACAATCTGATCAAGGAGCTACCTTTCCTCATTACTGGTATTATTATTGGCAGCACAGATGGACACTTCAACAGTTAAGGCTACCTTTACTGGCCATTTAACTGAAGGCTGACAGATAGTAGTGGGGGACTATATCATAAATGCTGTTCCTTTGTGTCTCTAGTCATCTGCAAACAGCCACTCCTGGGGACAAGTTTGCAATATGTGCTTCTGTGCAGCACCATGTTTCAAGCTACTTATGACTTGTCCAAAGTTTATTCAACATCATGTTTTCCAAGCTAAATGTCTGCAGATACATCTCTGAACCAACTCAAATATTTTTAATTATTTCCTTTTTATGTTTACAAAAACCCATTCTCAATACTGTTTTACTAAAACCTCAGTTACTCATCATGATGAAGTATCAGTAAGCAAGTATCTGTGGTATCAAAATTTTTTACCTGTTGGTTCTGAAAAATCACATGCAGAAGAAATTTTGGGAACCAAATTTCTGAAAACACTTAGCTGTTTAGAGCATGCCCCATTACTGGCTGTCCCCCTCTGTTGCTATCCTCTGTAGTGACTACACCTGCTTCTTAGGATGGCTGAAGCTGAGAAATAATTTTCCATGCTATGAGTGTTGCTTGCTGTGAAAATTTGGTTTGTGGGAAAAAACAAACAAACATACGTTAGCAAATAAATATAAATATATAGAAAACCTCAGTTCTAGATTATCTGAAGTTTTCAGACCTTGATACTGCAGCCTGATTATTCTTCTAAGAATTTTTTTTTTTTTTTTTTTTTTTTTTTTTTTTTTTGTGATTGTTTCTGGACATAGTAACTTCCCAACAAAACAGAATTTAACAACTAAAATTGTGTTAAGGAGTCCTCCTTCTGTTTGATAGCTTCTGCTACAAAAAAAGCTTTACAAGATTAGTGTCCCTCTGAGCAATTAAGTAGCAAGGTCCCCTAATCTCTGAAGTCATACACAAAACAAATAGAGTAGTAGATGTTGCTTCTCTGGGATCATAACAATTATTTATTGCTTTTAATAAGAGTGAGTTTGCTCAGATCTGTCAGGATATCCTTTTCTACTAGTGTCAACAGGAGTAATTCTGTCAGTGCAGCTGAGGAGGTGAAATCGGAATTATGACTAATGTACCTTCATTTTCTGGCATGATGAAGGAAAAAGAGAGCCCATAAAAAGTTTGGGGAACTTCAAATACTGTGGAATTCTCCCTCTCTCTCTCTTTTATTTTTTTCTTCCTTTTTTTTTTTTTTTTTCATTTTTTTTTTTTAATGAAAAACTGTTATTTTAAAATCTCAAGTTTATAAGGCTTCTTCCACTCCTAGTAAAGCTGTTTTATATTAATCTTTCACTTTTCAAAGTATTATATGACAGAAAACCCCTCATGTCATGTTTTTATCTTGCTTTTCAACACCTGTAACATAGATCAGGGTACAGCCATGATCAGGAGGGTGGGAAGGACCTAGGAAGGCTGTTTCCCTCTCAGAAGAAGCAGACTGGGTGCCCCAGTGAACAAGTATGGATGGAATGAAGTTCAACAGCTCAGTGCCGTGACCAAGTCCCTGTGGAACCTGTTCCAGTGCCCGACCACCTCTGAGTGCAGAACCTTTCCCTAACCCCCAGCCTGACCCTCCCCTGTCCCAGTTCCATGCCGTTCTTGGGTCCATGCGTGCTTGGGTCCTGTCGCTGTCCCCAGAGAACAGAGCTCAGCGCCTGCCCCTCTGCTCCCCTTGTGAGGGAGCTGCAGGCCGCCATGAGGCCTCCCCTCAGCCTGCTTCGCTATGGCCTGAACACACCAAGTGGCTTCATCCACTCCTTATGCGTCTTCCCCTCTGGAGCCTTCATCTTTGTAGCCCTCTTTTGGACACTCTCTAATAGTTTTATGTTCTTATACTGTAGTGCCCAGAACTGCATAGCGAGACTGCACCACTGCAGAGCAGAACAGGACAATCCCTTCCCTTGACCACCTAGCCCTGCTGTGCTGATGTACCCCAGGGCATGGCTAGACCTCCTGGCTGCCAGGGCACCCTGCTGGATCATACTGAACTTATTGTCAACCAAAATGCCCATATCCCTTTCTGTAGGGCTGCTCTCCAGCCTCTCATCCTAGAGTCTGTACATACAGCTAGGGGTGCCCCTTCCCCGGTGCAGAATCTGGCACTTGCTCTTGTTAAACATCATATTGTTGGTGATTGCTCTGAATTGTCAAGATAACTCTGCAAGGCCTCTCTACCCTTGATGGAATCAAGAGCTCCTCTCAATTTACCGTCATCTGCAAACTTCATTATATACATTTGAGTATACATTATACATTAAAGTCCTACATCCACATCATTTATGAAAACATTAGAGAACTGGCCCTAAAACAAGCCAAATAAACCTGTTTATATCCACAGGGGATAATTCACCTCCTGTCTGCTTCATTATTGATGCAAAGATCAGTTAAAGGCCTAAACCAGCTCACTCATTTTGCACTATGCTCAAAAGTTTGACAAGGCCAGACCCGTGGAAAGGAAGATCCAAGCCTGAAGGCATGAGCCACAAGTTCAAGGATCATCAGTGATATCATCAACAATACCTAGCACTGCATCTGCTGCAAGGAAGGCAGGACTAAATCCAGCATAGTACTCAGGGGTCTGAAACAAGGATGTATGCAGTAGCAAAGCATTCAATCCCAAAACCAAGATACAGATTTCAAATCTGTTGTTCACCTTCAAATGTCTCAAATATTGGACTGCAGCATTCTGTAGGCATCTTGAGTTTCCTTCTGAGTGTATCCAGATCTGCTCCAGATTTGGCAGCTCAGTCCTTATCTCACACCTAACTGAGGAAGTCCTGGTCACAACTGAGAAATTAAACCTTCCTCTAGCCCAGTCCATTTACAATGTCAAAAGGCATTTCCCCTTGGCAGCATTCCTGGACTGGGAGCTTACTACGGGACACAGGTGATAGCCACTTGATTTTACAGCAAAAGCTGGGGCTAGAGAGTACTGCTGGTCAGTTTCTGCAAGCCTTATTATTATTATTATTATTATTATTATTTTATTTTTTATTTTTATTTTATATATGTATATATATATTTGCCTTTCCCTGGGCAGTCACATCACTATCTTTATCAATTTTCACTTGGTAAGGATGCTTGATCACCTCACCTGTTTAGGCTGGAAGAGTGCTTGCAGTTTTGGCTTGATTGCGTTTGCCTCTCAGAGCCACTTGATGGCGGTCGTTAGTGTAACAAAATTTCACGTACACCCATATGTGTTTGCATGTGTTTATAATATACATAGTGTGACTCACTTCTTAGGAACAACAGTCTATTATTATCTGCTGCATTGTGCTTAGCGTGGTAACTCTTTTTTACACAATGACTTCCCATGTATTTACCTAGATTTCTGTAGCTTTTACAAGGCATTTGCCAGCTTCATAAAGCTCTTCATCAAAAGCAATTTCCTTATGAGTCGTCACACACTGTGGATGAAACCAGGCTGTTCCTGAACAGTGGAAGTAAAGTTTGCCAACATATTTTCACAGCCATCATGATAAATTGTATCCACATGACAGCCTTTGAAACTTTTAAGTTTTGCATGTTTTACACTCAGATAATACTTGAATATAATGTACATCCATGCAAAATATGTTCTCCTGGCAACTGCAGGCAGAAGTAGACAGCCATTGAGGACAAGAAGAGGCTTCAAAACACCCCAAATCCTTCAAAATATGAGCTGGAAGAATAGGAATTCATAATTGCACTGGATGCTAAAAAGCATGGAGAGATGCTGGTTTAAGATGGGTTC
>CM021797.1:5096759-5193247 GCA_011076525.1 Nettapus auritus | reverse complement strand
AATCTGGCTCTGCTCTACCCACAGGAGAGCAGAGCATCACCTCATCACCCTTTTTCCTTGTGAATGCTTATTTTTGCTTTACAGATACCAGCAACATTTTCTCTCAGATGATTTAATTACCATATCAAGTTCAACTTGGAGCAGTTGTTCTCAACCTGAATTTAACAGTGACAGTTGCTGCTTCTCTTTCAGACTGAAAGAGCTTGTGTGTTAGAAAGCTTGACTATTTTTACATCCATAGCAGATTAAAAAAAAAAAAAAAAAAAAAAAAAAAAAATTTTTTACTTGTCCCCAAGCCCTCACAAACCCTTAAAAACACACAAGAGCCCAAGGACCAAGGCCTCTGTTTCATGCCTTGAGGATTATGGCAAGCATTTTAAATGCAATTATTTGATACTGCAATTTTAAATGAATAAATTACCTTTCCCTATTCAAACCTGGACCAAATCTTGATGAATGGAAGAAAAACCTTTGTTCCAAGGTAACTTTACTAACCCCATCGGGAGCACAGAGCTGGTAGGTTGGACAGTTGAATAACGCCTGGGGGGAAGCAGGCAGGAGATATGACTCATTCCTGTCTGAATGCTAGCCTGGCCTTTCAGGCTTGCATAGAGATAGAACTTGCTGCCCGTGCTACAAGTATTCTCTTTCTACTTATTATTATTTGCAGTGGGAAGAAAATCGTTAGGTTATTTGATTATAGGCAAATGATGGTAAACACAGCTCTGCAGAGGATCAGAGAAAAAATATTTGAAGAAACCCAAGGAGCCCTGATAAGCAGTGAAAGAGGAGCACACTGAATTGGTTACCCCCAAGATGTTTAAGGGGGAGCACTAAAGGTGGAGAAACAGAGGTTCAAGGGAGGTTGGGAAGAAGTTTATTTTCCCAAAGTGCGTGAAAATCACTTGCTTGACCAATTCCTGCACATGTTCACGACAGCTTGTCCTCTGTCCTTACCAAATTGTGTTTTTGACTGTGTTTCATATGGTCATGCTCTCAGTGTACTTATGTGTGGTACTAGCCAACTTCAAGCTGGACTAGTAGGTGGTGGGATGTAATGTCTGAATACAGCCACCAGAGTGAGACGAGGAGCCTCAGAGGTTTGGCAGTCCAGGTGTCAGTGGCTTGCTAGGATGAGGACATGTGGCAGCCTGGTTTTCTGGGGCTGGGATGGCAGAAGCCACACTCTCCCATAGCCCACCAGCTCAGCAACCTGAAGCAAAATGCTCAGAGTAGCATACCCTTACACTAAGCTTTGTCTCTGTAATGGAGAGGACATTCATCTACCTTTCTCTGGTGAGTCTGATGCAAAGTACATTTGTCTGTGCTGAGCCTAAGACAGAGGAAGGTGCTATTTCTTAGACTGGCTTAATTTCTCAATAGCAGTCCCCTCCCTGCTTTTTTAAGGAACGAATTACAGGGTAGAGTCACTCCTTAAAAAAAGTGATGTCTTTCAGGCTGAATGGCTTTATTAACTGTGAGATAGCCTCTCTGAAACTGTGCCACTATGTCCCACCCATCCTGCTAAGGAGTTTGCCTCTGCATTTGAAGTTTACTGAAGGGTTTATGTGAGGATGTGTGCTGTGATTTCTGTCAAGTTTAATGGTGTTTAAAATATAATTGTTCCAATACCATGATGCTGCTCAGTGATTTTTATGTTGAGAGTTTCTATTAAATCCCTATAAACAGAGGTGTCTGCAATTGCTTTAATTCTCAAACAGCAAGAGCTGTTAAAACCCATGTAGTCTACTGAAATTGTGTGGTCAAAACTCCACAAAAGGTCTTGAATAATTCAGCTCAAACCTCTTCTGATATAAATCTGGGCTAAGATCATATGTGCTGTACAGAAAACTCTGGGCATTAAGCTGTCATGAACAGCAGCTACTCAAAATTGAGGAAGCCCCATCTCCATAAGAACTAAGTTTGCACTAGTACCCCAGTGCCTGATGTTTTTCTTCTCACCCTGTTCAAAAGGGTGCCATGGTGTCTGACCTGTATCAGGAGATGTTCCATCAGCACAGCCCACAGTGGCGGTTGTTTACATCCCCTATGTTGTATCTCATGATGCCAGAGTATTCTGAGCACATAAATAGTGCTTAGAGAATGGACTTGAACTCCTTGACATGACCAAGCCTGAACATGAGTATAATGACATACCAGAAAAACTGGATTTCCTGATACAAATATTTCATAGTCTGGATGAAATTATATCCTCATTGCATTTTTTTTCTGAAAATTGAAAAATATCTATGGCATTCTTAGATGAAAAAATATTATTTTTGTTCTTGATTTTATTAACATTTCTAAGAAAAAACAAACCATAACTCTCCACCATGAGTGCAGGTTTGCAGAGTGTCTTCTGTATAATCACCTTTAGCACTCTTTGAGAAATTAACTATTTCAGAGGACTCCAACTTGTAGTACCAAACAGAACAAACATGAAGTTAATTCTATCCCAAACAAGCAGTTTTAAATTTCTGAGATTCGGATTGTGAGCTCTGAGTTCTTCAAAAGGAGCTGCCTTAGGTAAATATCTAGGTGCTGATATATACAGAGCTATGATTAATTTTAAGTGGGAATCTAAGTTACAATCCTGAATTGTCCACTTACAAACAAAAACATTTAAAAAATTCTGAACATAACCATGCTCCTATAAAAACTAACAATCAGCAGCTCTGAAAATCCATCACTTCTCTACACAGCTAAGCAGTTTGTTCCCCTGATCTGCTTGTTTTCCAGACAGAAAAAGTAAATTGCACTTATTAGGACATTGTCACATACATAGCTTATGAAAGCCTACAGATATAGACTATAGTGTAAAAGAAGGGAACAGGAAGTTTCAAGTGATTGTGTAGTCTGGAGTAATCGACTGAACTCCCTCCATTATGTACCTTACTCACACACATGGGCATAATAACTTATAGCACACTCCAGCACAGTTGTGATTTTTAACAAAATCCCAGAAACCTTTTCACATACTAGAAAACACAGCAGGAGAGGTGGGTATGTCAGCAGCCTGTAGCACTGTGGAGTTTGCCAGTTTAATTTCTGAACTGGCAACAGGGAACAGATGATGTCCTAGGATAAGGAAGGAAGAATTCAATGAAAGAAGGAAATAGTTTCCAGCAGTTTTATCTAAGAAAGTTTTCCTGGTGTAAATGTGATACCTGCCTGAGCTCTGAGAGCATGAGGACTATTACAAGTGCCTGTAACCCTGTGGCCTGTAATACAATGCTGCCAGTATTAGTTACCAGATTTGTATTGAGGATTGCACAGTTCAGGATGAAGATTCGTCAACCAATGGTTCTTAAGCTGTACTGTGCAGGCCCAGGACCCAAGAGGTAGGCCCAACTAGACCCAGGAGGCAGGCCTTAACTGATCTTCAAGATCACGGTAACCCACACTATTTATTGTATAATTTCCAGATAACCATTCTGGTACTAAGATGTAATGTTCCTGGAGAAATGTTCAGCATTAACAGCAATCCACTAACTACTTTGGTGAAGGTGCAGACCTTTACACACTTTGTGGCTTGTTATGTAAATGACATCCACTCATTTTCAACCCATTGCCTATACTCTAATTCAGAAACATTTAAGAGTTATTTGATATACTTCAAGAAGACATTTTAGTGGTAAAACAAAATATATAATAATTTTCCAGAGGAAGAACCAAGAGTTCCATAGCTGTTTTCCTTACAGATACTCTGTGCATGAACTTCTTGTGTGTGCCAGCATATCTATTTTTTTGTTTGTTTGTTTTCCTCATGATTTGTTTTCGGGAGAGGAAAGTAGCTTACTACAAACAACATCCATTTGACAGAAAGTCTAAAATAAAAGCAAAACACTAGATGGACCAAAATTTATTCAAAACCTCTGTGCCCTCAAAACTCACAGTATGGTGTGGTTTAACCCAGCAGGCAGCCAAACGCTACCCAGCCACTCGCTCACTCTCCCCAGGTGGGATGTGGCAGACAATCAGAAAGGTGAAATGTGAGAACTCATGGGCTGAGATATAGATAGTTCACCAGGTAAAGCAAAAGCCACGCACACAAGTAAAACAAAATAATAAATTAATTCACTGCTTCCCATCAGAACTCAGAGCAGGGGTAAGGAGAGGCTGGACCACTGCAGTGCATCAGCTGAAAGTCTGGAAGGATACTGCTGGTGTCTGGAAGCCACAGAAAATGTGGCATTTCCCTCTTGGGAAAAAAATAAAAAAAAAAAAAAAAAAAAAAAAAAAAAGGAAAAATCAATATATAGAAATTAATGTGCCTTTGTGAAGATTCAAAACAGATGGGGAAAAGGTCAAGGATTCTTTGTTGCTAAGTGCGTTTCTATGACAACTGCAATATGTATGTTATGAGTGAGCAATCATTTGTTCCAGCTGCTGGATCATTAAAGGGGCAGCATTTCCCGGAGCACTGGGAATGTTATTCATGGCTTATTTGCTTTTTCTTTACCCCTCTTTAAACTGAGGTTCAACAGGTAAGACTCAATGAATACATGAAAGTCTCAGTCAATTACAGCATGCTACACCATGGGGCAGCTTGAGCCTGGATCCCACAGTGAGTACCTCAGAGGATGCTGGGAAGGCTTAGTTAGGAGATTAGGGACATTAATTTAGATCCAATTGTTCAGTTTAATTGGTACACTCATGATGCTGAGCTGTATTGGATGCGTTTTCTGTAGAACTTTTGTCATGACTTGAGACACACCTGACTGATATCTCTTCAATCATCTGTAACATAGGCATAATAGTATATATAAAGACTTAAAAAATGTTTGGACATCACCTTACAAAAAGTTAATTAACTTGAACTGTGATAGAAAATGACTTCTTTCTTCACACATTGAAATAAGAGGACAAAGCCTCCATCATGGCCTGGTTGTCTATTGCTTCATCATCATAGGGATCTGTACCAAAAAAAACACAAATTTCATTGTTTATAGGAATCTAATTTGTGAAAATGTTGCATGTTAACAGACATGACAGTCTCTATATCTGCTACCAAAAGACCTGTCTTAGCAGTAGTGAAAGAAATTGGTCAATTGCCCTGACTTGCTTTGGCCAGGCAGCAAAGTTGGTATTATTTAGCTGAGAACTGGAAGTTATAATAAAACCAAGCCTTTGACATGGAAAGCCAGGTAATAACCCAGGCTTGAATAACAATTCTTTTGTCTACCTTCTGACAAATTGTCTTTCTCTTTTCCATAGATTTTTTTTCCCCTCACTCTTTCTTTGTTGCAGCTGGTGGAAGAACAAAGCAGAGTGGCTGCTCTGTGTTTTGGATCCTGTCCATCTTGCCTCTCTTCACCATATGGAGTGATAATGGGCTCTGCTATTCAGATCTTATTTTGTTCTTTGAGAAATATGTAGAGGGTGGTATTTATTAAATTCAGTGAAGAGTCTCAGGAACAAGGCTAAGCATCCTGCAAACTGAGCATCCTTCAGTGATTTGACATCTGTGTGGTTGACTGTCTTTCTGGAAGACTGGGCTCAGCAGCCCTCTGCATCACAGTTCTTTATCCCACAGTTTAGACTTTTCACAGCCAGCCATAATGTGAGTTTCTCCATGCTGCCTTATGTAAATCTCCTTGGTGAAAAAAGAATTTATTCCCCATTTTGCAGCCACAGCCTGGTGAATTTACTAATTAGGTCAGTGATTTCAGCTTGGCATCTCTGCTGGTAGATATAGAGATCTAGACTCACATCTGTTCCAGAGTGGGTACAGACAACATAGCTTGAAAGCACACCATTGGAATGAAACGTCACGAGGGTTGTTCCCATACTGGATCACTTATATTTGGAGAAAAGGAACTAGGAAATTTGGGAAAATAATTTTGGTGGGCGATGTGTCTGATAACAGAGCAAGCAGCTGAGGGGGAACTGGAAGAATTTGCAAAAAGATACAGAAAACCGATGCATTGCTATTTCTCAGATTAGCTAGCTGAGATGTACAGAAGGGAAAAGAGCTTGAGAAAAGGAGACTAAAACTGATCAGCTTTGGAAAACAAGCAAACAAAACAAACAAACAAACAAACAAACAAATCAGGTGTGTCCTCCAGAAAATGTTGATTTACTTGTTTGAGTCTTGAACGTCAGCTTCAGTTCCTGAGTCTCATAATTTACTGTCAGAAAACAAATGTCTTGTTTTCATTCAGGTATATCCAAAAGAAAACCTGGCATTTTATTACTTCTGCCAGTTATTCCTCTACCTCAAGTATGTTATGTGGCCCAGTCCTGTAAAATCAGCCAACCCTGCCCCATTTTGCAGTTACTGAATTTGATGGTTGTGTCCTTTACAAAGAAGCACTTTTAAGTTTCCTTTTACAAACACTCATCACACAGAACCTTGACCAGAATATGCAAGCATTTTACCTTTGCTTTAAAATTCAGCTGTAGTGACCTCCTTCACTACTTCATGTGTTAAGGTGGAGAAGAGCTGGTATTTTCATGCCAGAAAGGAACAAAGTCATATTTGAAATGTTCCCTGTGTAGACTAGATACACTTCAGCTAGCTGGATTTGAGTTGCATGGGCCAATAGCAGTCTGCCCATATTTCTGTAGCACAGTGCTAAGCCAAGCTTAGCTTAGTGCTTAGCCAGTGCTTAGCCAAGCTGCTAAGCCTTGTGCTGTAGACACATGCAGGTCAAGGCAACAGGGATAACCCTCTCTGAAATTGTATTTTTAATGGTAGAAATGTAAGATTTAAAAACCACTGTCATTTTCTTACTGAGTGCTCCCATTTCAACCACTTCCGAAAAAGCTGATGATTAGCCTACTAAGAAGTGCTGATTTTCCTGCATACTTTCCTGCCCCATCACATTTTTGGTGACAGAACAGCTCTCTTTGATTTGTCAGCCCGACCTGACCACATGTGAAGAGTAAAACTGTTTCCATCTCCCTTCACTCCTTTCATTATTTAGGACTATTTCCTGACCTACTGTTCTCAGTTTCACAGACTTTTACAAGCCTGGATTTACTGAGGGGTAGAAAAGACTCTCCCGAGTCCTGTGTTATTCTCATTGCTTCACGGTTTCTTGCTCCTGCCCTGTCTGGCCAGGGATTTAGGGTCTGAACTTCCTGTGCATCAGTGACTCTCAGATTCTTTTGTGTGAATACATGCATACTATGCACCACATTGCAGACACAATGTTGCTTGAAGATTCATTTTGCTAGTCCTTTTGGAGGAAGTTTCCACAGTAAAACTTGTCTTCATCTAAAAGACTATTAGCTATAAAGAGAGCAGCAAAATAAAACTCTATTTAGAATAATAATCAACTTGTCTGAGAATAGAGTGAAGCATTGTGTTTACAAATGTTCTTATTAATAAGAATTTGCAAGGAAACACCAGATTTTTTGCAAGACATATGCTGAAAAAATAACATTTATTCAAAAAAAAAAAAAAAAAAAAAGAACACAAGCACAAATTATGAATAATAATAATAATAATAATAATAATAATAATAAAAGTAATTCTAAATTACTTATTTTATTTTTCTTTTCCTACCCACTGCAAAACCTCCAGGACTCAGATCAAAAGATCAGATACAAGTCAAAGCCAAATGAGATAAACTTACCAACCTATCCAGGGAATGGCATCTACCACTCCATTAGACTAGGAAGCTGTGTCTGAAACAGTGAAAGACAGCCCTGCCATTGGAAAACATGCCCACCAGCAGGTGCAGGGGTACTGGGACCAATGTCAAGGTCCCAAAGTCTTAGGCTGTTTTTAGAAGCTCCCAGAGCAATTTGCCTGAGGACTGCACCAACAACATGGGAAATTGCAAGCTGCCAACTAGACTGGCAGGTAACCTAAGGCAGCAAACACACTTTAAATGTCATAAACACTCATGCTATTTGCCCTTAATCAGTTTTTGTTCATATTTTAAGAAGAGAAATATCAAAGCTCAAAAGATTTACAATATTTACTTTGTTAATTGCTTACAATTTTTACTGATATTCAGGACTGGGATGTGGCTTTTCAGATTTACGGTCTATCTTAGTTGTGAAATACTTTTCTTAAATGACTAATTTCAAAGTAGCTCTCTAATGACAGGGTGACATCATTGTGATCAGTAATAAAATTATCCTTAATTCAGGGGAATTGATAGGCAGACACTCTGTGTGTTTCTGATATTTTCCTTGAATGATTTCGTCATTCTAGTTCCATAGCTGTCTTTTCTGTGAATTATATAATTTATTGCTATAAGAAGCCCCAGTAAATTTTCTGTATTTTAGGACCCCTGGAAGAGAATTCAAGTAGACATAAGCTCAAAACTACAGGCAGGAAAAAATACACCTGAAATCAAGGATGATATCTCACTCTCCAAAATTAAACACAAAAGTTGTTTACTTTTAAGAAGCTAATATTTTTCCATTAATCCAAGCACTTTTTCTTTTTCCCCCAAGACATTCTGAGGATAATTTTACATTTCTGTGCTAGAATGTGCTAGAGAAGTACAGCTAGCCTATTGTTGGTACTTGTTAACCGTTTAGCCCAAGTCTTTCAATTATTTAGAGAGAGTGATTATTTACAGAAGTACTGTAATCCCAGCCTTTACCTACCTCTTCTGTTGTCAGTAAGAAATTATTCTGCCTAGGAGAGCTTTATGCACTGTGTATTGTTTCCTTTGTCTCACAATTATCAGTTTTGTTTTCCATTACTTCAAGTTCAACACATCTGCAGGTTACTAGGTACAAGTCTTTGTGCAGTGATAGATAATGCAGACGTTTTTTCTTACAACAGTGGAACTTTGTGGGTCAAAAATAAAATAAGATAATGCCATGGCTGGTCTCTGGTTTGTTTTGCAGGCTGAGTCTTGAAGGGATATAAATATGAAAAGAAGCAGTTTGGGCTGATAATACTGCTGATTTAAGTAATGGGCTTTCAATTGTAAGCATTTGCAGAGACATAATCTAGGAGGAGTGAATACATTTGGTACAAATTCAATAACAAAAAAAAAAAAAAAAAAAGAAAACGACACAACAACTAAGTGTTCTTACTGAAGGAGTTGAGCTGAAAGAACTCTGAGGTAAGAATATGTATACGAGAATCTGAGAAAGTAATAATGAATAATAAAACACTGTGATTGAATTGGGATGCAGCTGACTTGGAAGGATGATAGTATAGGCAAATACTAAGCCTCTTAATATAGCTCAACAGCTACCTTTGTTTCCACTAACTTAAGTAATAGCTCATGACTTTAACTGATATGTGTTAAAAACAGTATTTATTTTGGAATAATGAAAGAATGGCAGAAATACTCATGAATGTTATTACAATATTGGACACCCAAACTACTGAGGGAACAATTTAATATGAGGAATTTAAAGATGATGTTAACAAGTTTCAGCAGTAAAACAGATTTTGTCAAGAGAATATGATTTTGGTAATTGCTATTTTTCTCCATTCTATATCAGAATGAAACCATAGATTTGACAATTACTAAGGTTATATTCCCCCATTGAAAGTCAGCATGCAAACCAATATTAAAGGGAATAATGATTTTCAATGTTTAAAAAGTCAATATATTACGGTTTCTTCACTGGCAAAGTAATACACGTTTCAGAGCCAATGGTAAGGTGATAGGAAGCCACAGAGCTCACTATCTGACTGTCAAGAAGGCTGGCACTCCATTAACTGCTGTTTAAATATCTTCAACATGTTTAAAGAGATAGCTTATTAACTATCCAGCATCTTTTGACTTTCAGTAAAAAACAGTAGCTAATGATTTCTCAAGTGTCAGTGGCTGAAGTCTTTCAGATTTGATGGGATGCATGCTACGTAATTTTTTGCAGGCTTGATAAATTCAGGGGAAATGGTTCTTGTTGAAGATGTGTTGATAGGATCACCAGGAGGATGCAGGTCATTGTCCAGTGGGCAGGAGGTGCTCTACCACTGACAGCATGACCAGCAGTTTTGACAAGAAGGGGAGTTAAGCTAAGGCAGTGAGAGGTAATTTCACAGGAAAAGCTCTTTGGAAAAAATGTCACGTTCAGATTTCCCGAGCTGTTTGCTAATGTGGTAGACCAGAAGTAAGAACAGTAGTCTGAGATATTCATATATAAAGGAAACTCTAGGAGAGTGTGGGACAAGAGGTTAAGAGCTCTTAGCAGCTTAAGTAGCAAATAGTTCCTTGGGAGAGATTGCAGAAAACACACACTCTTGGCTTGATGGGCACTTTAATCCTTTGAAAAGTTCATACCATATCTCTTTGCACCTTTGCATGTGTAAGGCACATCTCCCACATGCTACTCTCTGGTTTTGAGCATTAACATCCTTGTCTTCTGAAGCATTCTTGGCATGTGACTTCATCTAAAACCAGTTCTAAAATAAATCAAGTAATGTAAGTGAACAGAGATTTCACTATGTGAAGGAGAACAGAAGTTACCTGCGGGGTACTCCTGTCTCATAAGTCACGTCATGGTTTCCATCTCTCTTACTCTTTTGTAACACGCCAGGATGAAATCCTACCCTTTCTGAAGCTATTGGGACTTTTCTCTTTCACTCTGCTCAGGCAGAGTTTAACCTTTTTGCTCTGTATTGTCTTTAAATATGCTGGCTTCCTTCCTTCCAGTCTTATCATAGCAAGAACTATACATTAAATTCTCTACACCTAATCACAAATAAAGGGCAGTGTAGGGAGTCCTGTTTCACATTGTTGTTTTGATGCAAGGAACTTCCAGCTTAGATTTGTATTCCTTACCTGAGTATAAAACGAAAGAGTAGATATGATGGTAGTGCTTATTTAGGGATGAATGTTCAGAACCAGGTTCACATTTATGACAGGTTTCTTTGCAGGTGGGTCCGAAACATAAGAGCTATTCATGTGAAGCAACATGACTATTTCTTGGCATAGTTTAGATTCCCATTTTGTGCAAATTGGCTTTTCCCTGTACTCAGTGAACTCATTTTTAGATAAGCTCGGGCTTTGTCCCTAGTTATATTAATGTTATAGGGAAGTCCAAGAATGTAATTAGACTTCCATTTTTTCTGTATGAACTTCTACAGTTTCATTTGTATCTAGAAAAAAAAAAATAAAATAAAAAAAAAAAATCCTAAAATCACAAATCAGAATAAACTTCTGTGTTGTTCCTACTATCCAAATGAATACCTTTTACTGATGGTTCAGTAACCCTTATACAAGGTGGTCCATTATATTGATGACTCTAAGAATACATGCATGAGTAAAGCCTCCCCATAGCAGACTAGAGCTCTTAACTGTGATCTATGTAAATAGCTTGCTGCCAGCATTCACAGTTTTATCTTGGATATGAGTTCTGGGTTATTTTTAAATACCCCAAGTTCATGGATAATGCAGTGACTTGAAAATTCTATCTTTCTTTAAAAAAGAAATAAAATAAAAAAGTAAAGGCAAAATCAAGTTAAAAAAATAGAAAGTCAAAAAACAAAGATAAAAGCTTGACCCTTACCTAGGACCTCAGAGGAAACGCAGCTGGTGATACAGATTTAAATCAAGCCAAGTCACTGACAAATTATGAATGCTATTGCATGCCTTAATAGGCTAAAGGTGTCTATCAGGGTTTGTTTTCTGAAGGACCACCTTTTATAATACAGCCAATTTCCAATATACTTGGCATAATTGTGATAATGCATCAAAAACCCTATTGTGCTGCAAATACAAGGGATTAAGCATATGTTTTTTTATGCCTTAGGATTTTTAACTCCTGCTGTAACTGGTCATGTTGTACTTACTGTTATTATCTTACAAACTCTTTTTGTTCCTTTGTTTTTGATTTTTTTTTTTTTTTTTATGTTTTAGATGGGAATATTTTAATACTTTTCGAGTTTATTCACCTGAAACAAATGCAAACAGAGCTCTGGCTTGGGTGGTTTTTGTTGTTGTTGTTGTTTTTCCAATAAAAGATATCATTACCGCATGTTAAAAAGTATGCAGGCAAACTGATGTACCCAGCTATTTCATTTCTGCTGTGTGCACAAGCTACTAAGAGCAAAAATGTTACTCTTGTTATTGCTTGCTTTAGGAGGAAACACAGTCAGCTTCCATTAGCCTATTAAAGTGGCTGATAGCTAATTCTGATGTCTGCAGAACTTTTCAAAGAACTCGCAGTTCATTGCTGTGCTAATACAAGCAAATTGATGACACCTCCTGTGATTTTAGATACAGCTGGAAGGCACAATTAACCAACTGTGTCCTCTTTAAGTGCCTGGTGCCCCAACCCTGACTTGGAGAAATAGCTTAAGACCTGATTACATACTGAATGCAGTTCAGTAACTGAGGCATTTCTAACACAATAAGATGTTAGGTAAGTGTGAAAATACTATACAACCTTGCTGCTCTTCCCTGATTTTTAAGAAGTGTGATCTAGAAGTATTTTCCTACAGTAAGCCCAATAAACATTTTACTTCTCCTGCTAGAAATTCTGTTATTTATTCATTGTATCACAGCATTGCAGAGATAAGGTGATCTTTCTATAGACACACAAATACAAAGTGGTTTGAAATGTGGATGTACCTCATTCTACTGCATGCAGTATGAACACAGACCTTTGAAAAAGCTGGCACAGAAGGATGTATGCCCTTTGAAATGAAATGTTACCATCAGTTTCATGTGGTCAGCTGGCAAAAGTGTATCAGAAAATAGACAATGAGCAAAGAGATGTGTTAAAAAGGGAGCCTCTGATGTGGAAATGAGAAGGGAGTTCCAGCTGTTTGGACACATCTGCTGAGTAAAAGATGACTGCCTGTTAAAGACTGCTCTTTGGTCTAAGAAGAGGCAGCAGTAACCATGAAGGGATCAGATGAGTCTCAGACCAGAAAAAATAGGGATTTAAAGATACTGTATGTCAAAACACAAAAAGCAGCTCACTGTGGAGCTAGTAGAATTTGAGAGTCTGATTCATTTATTGGACGGGGAGGAGGAATGAGGAGGAAGAATTACTACAGTGGTTGGGGATATGTTCCCTTGATATTGTATAGACACGTAACATGAAGCTGAGACAGCCTCACAAAGCTTACAGTGTTGGCATTAAAAAGCAAGCCATCAGAATCTCTAATTTATGGATGAGGAACTGAAAAACAGTGGTGACACCTAGATTCCTGTTTTGTTCAGCTTGCTCTTGAATTCAGTATGGACTCACAGGTGGGTTCAGCTATTCCAGTTTTACTCGTATTGTGCTTTGGATGGGGAGCAAGTAGGAACCTCAGAAAAAGCTGGAGATTGACTCCTGCTGTTACTCTACCTCTGAACAGAACAGAGATGCAGTGAACTTAAGCCAGTTGGCCCTGAGCTATTTCATTCAACCACAAGCTCAGCACAGATATAGCCAGAGAAACAAAACCACTATTCTTTATATTTCAGAAGACAATCTGTCAACTGTGAAACTAAAGGCAGTTCTCAGAAATTGTAGTCCGCTGATTTAGTGACAGTGTTGTTAGCTCATTGAAGTTAATCAACTAAACCATCTATTATAAGACTTAGCTACAAATTAAGAAAGTCAATGTACATATGGAAGTCTACATGTCGCTCCCCTTATGGTTAGTGGAGATTTAGGGCTCAGTTCTTCACACATAACTGTCCAGAGCTAAATGTCTTCAGGTGCTGTCTATCTGGCTCTTAAGCACTGCTTAAAAATGAGGAAGCCTCCCACAAGTCCTATATGATAGCTACCAGCTTCCACAAATGTCTCATAGACCCTCCAGACTCTTAAATTACAGCAGAGTCCTGCATATGGGTAACTAAAGCCCAAACCCAATGAATGGTTTTCTGAGTACCTCAAGCTCCACTGACTGTACTCAATGGATCTCCATTGACCTGGGAAAATCTACATTTAGGTGTCTTAAATATGAAATTAAACTCAAACAGATTAGAATCAAACTATTAAAAACAATAGGTTAATTGTGAAATCATCAGCAACTTAGTGTTAAACAAAAAGGATTTTGAAAAATGAAATGTGTTTTTTATTTTTTCATAAACCAAGCTGTATTTAATTACTCTGGTGGATTTCAGCCTTTAAGAATTGTTGCTAGAGACATCCTGATAATAATTCTCCTCTACAGGGAACTGCTTTTGTTTTCTTAATAAAATTACTGCATAAGGTTACATTCGCATTGTTTCAAAAGCAGCCCTGAGGCCTAATTTGCCAGCTGTCGTCAATGTCTACTGTCACTTGGGCACTAGTGGCTATCTTTCAGATGACCACCTGGTGCAAGTGGAGAAAAAAACTTAAATTTGCCTTCTGAGCTGGATTGCTCTCTAGTGTACAGTTATCTGCAGCATGAATGGGGCTTCAGAAATTAAGATTATCAAAGACTCTAAATTCCCTAAATCCCCACAGCTGAGGATCTGTTCCTGTACCAGATGAATCGTTGATGGAGAGAAAGGAAATAATTCTGTGTCTCAGGCCCCTCTTATTTCTTTCTTCTTAACCCAGTGTAGACCCATAAGTGAACTGTAAGGTAAACAAAGCAAATCTTACTGTGCACATTTTCTTTTTGTAGGCTATTCACCATCATTGCTAGCCACAAATGAGTGGTTTGTGTCTATAAGAGATGGCACAAAGCATAAAGGATTCTCTATTTAACAATAATTCTGATCAAAATGTTAAAAGCTTATTCACCACAGTGTGTCAAACCTTGAGAATAATTGGCGTGTATGATGAGAAGGCCACAGAACAGTGGTTGCCTGGGTGATTTCAGTGTCGAGTATGATCACCTTTGTGGAGTTGAAATGCCTTTTCTTTAAAGACAGGTGGCTATTTGCCATGTTAGGCCAATGCTCCAATAAGCTAAATGTTCTTGCCGACTTGTTGCCAAGGTGCTCCCAAGGCAAGGGACATTTCTGCATTGTGATGCTGCATGGTTGGCATGCTAACAGCTGTGTCCTCAGGGAAGTAGCACAGATATCACAGAGAGAGGAACGCACAATGCATCCCAAAGTCCTAGGTGCTAGGGAGAAGAGAGAACAGGGAGGTTACCCAGCCCTCCCTCCTCTTTTAATGCAGGTTGCTTCCATTGATAATAGTCACCAATCCAATTGCAAAGGCACTAGCATGAGGCCTCCACCTCTTCTCAGGGGGTAAATGTTGCATGGACTGAGCTGTTGGGACACTCAGTGAGGATATAATTTCAGTTCAGTATGATAGTTCAGTATGAGGAAAGATGGAAAAAAAATCCACAGCTGTTGTTGTTTTCCACTATACTAAACTCTCCTGTGAATGTTTAAAAGTGGTTAAAAGAAAGTAGAAATTAAATTCCCATATACTCTGCTTGTTTAAACAATAAATTCCAGTCACGTTATGCGTGCCTCTTCCAATTATTTATTTATTTATTTTCTGCACACTCTCTAGACACAAAGATGCAGATGGACATAAGAATATAAAGAATACTAAGATGACTGTCAGAATTTGGGTTCACCTGGAACAAGGAAAGATCATATTCAGACTTTGTTGGATGAGAAAGAACGTCACATGGACTGACTAGAAGAAAATCTATTAGAAAACTCTGAAGATGGGGAAAAAAAAAAAAAAAAAAAAAAGTGAATGAATGCCAAACTGCAGAACGGAAAAAAGAAATGGGAGGGGGGTGGGGGGAGAGTTACTTATATTTGTTTAGGATGGGGTCATTAAAGCAACTGTAAAGAAGCATTCAGTGCAGAGGAAGAACTGCAGCAATAACATAAGAAGAGTTCCCTGATTCAGAGAAGCTTAAATGTTCATAAATAGTGTTTTTAATGAGTTTAAATGGGAGAGAACTGGGGAGGTAGCTGGAGAAGAAGAATGATTCTTTGCTTTTCCCATAAGGCTGGGAAGAATAGCTGAATGTACTTATGTTTACTATGGAGAAAAAGAAAAATCAGTTTAGACAGAAAATGAAGGAGAAGGGTTGCAAATTCAGCCCACTAAGTTCAGAAGACTGGAGGAACTGGGCTCAATGGAACCAGTGAAAATCAAGAAACAATAGTGATGACAAAGAAGGAGAGGAAGTTCTTGTGTACCTGTAATCACTGACAGAAACCTCTTTAAGTACACTTCTGAACACACAAATATCTGTAGGAGAAGTGTATATCAGCTTAATTTTCACCAGAAGGATTCACCTTCCAAAATCCAAAGAATGTGGAAACATAAAAAATAATAATCTCTGATTGGAGGATTTTAAGGACAAGATATATGAAGCTAGATTTCAGTAGACTTTCATAGAATCCCGTGCTGTGGTTTAGGTGACTATGTATGTACTGGCATGTGATCATCAGGAGGTCTGTGTGGTTATGGGATGGGGACATGTCTACCTAAGCAATGGGAGAGCTTTGGATGCTGTGACTGGTGTTGCTTCCATGTCATGCACAATGTCCAGACATTTTGCGAGGGAATTCAGGAAAGTGAGACTTCAAGGTGTTAGATGTGATGTTTGAGATTTAAATGATACGCTGTGTGAAGCTGGGAATTAATCCTTAGAACTATTCAATGGCCTCTTGTTGCAGCACTACTTGACAAAAGCAATAATCAAGCCTTGTCCTCACAATTAAAATTACTGATGAAGGGATAAACCCTAGTGAAGTAAATGACACTTTCACAAAGTTGAAGAAAAACAACCCATTGATCTTGATCCCACTATGACCCAGAAGGCAGCAAAAAGTCAAGTTTTGGACTTCTGTGTCTAGCCTGGCAAAGAGCTTGATTTGCCTTCATATCCATTTTGGAATAATTATTCCTATTGGACTTGTGCCTAACAGTGCAAGGTGAGACAGTTCAATTATTTAATCATGCCATCACTTTCAGTTTGAAAGGCCAGTGCTACAGCAAATGTGCTTTCTCCTTAATTTATTCCAATACTTAACCTAGTTGGTCTGTTCCCTGCTTGTGCATCTTCAGTCATGTATCAGAATATAAAGAATCTGCTTAATTTTTATACCTGTTAAATATTTTGAGTCTCACCTTCAGTAGGTGGCTTTGAAGATGAAACCTTTTTATACATTTGTATGTGCCTTTCTACAGATGCAAGCAAGGTGGGAGGTGATGGGAAAACAGAGATCACTTTAAGTCTATCTTCTTTTGTATTAAGAGGTAAACACTGCAATTTCAGAATGTATCTGCAAGCAAATTAGAACTACCTATACCTGCTGGTTATTTCTGTAGTCATTTGTTTCATTTTCGTTGGGATGCTTTTGTAAGTATTTTAACTTTCTGTCAGCACTCTAATGACTATAAGTCTTTCACATGCTTTCTCAGACACTGTTATACAGTCTAAAAACAGTTTCTGCTACAGCCTTTTTAGGAGTTGTTCTGAGGGTCATTTAGAATGTCTCTTATAGATGGTAAAATATTAAAACAGTAAATCAAGGCAAGAAAATTCCAGCCCCAACCACAGGAATATCCTATAGTGAAAGTCTACTTGTTAAAGTGCCTTTCAAGCAAACTACAAAACCAAGGTAAAATTAGGAGGTGTCTGGAGAAACCATGAAATTAAGGAAGAATTGTAGGGCTACTACATAGAGGTATGATGACTCAACCATAAATATGTAATAGTATGAACTTCAGGGTGACTGTGGAGCTGTGCTTAATTTTACTTATGAACACACACGATGATCTCAGAGCTGGAGCTGTTTTGGAAATTACTCTTGAAAATTCCTATAGAAACTTATGACATAGTGTATTTTCTACATAAAGAAAAATCAGCTATACTTCCTTCTTTTAAACTCAAGAGGTTTTGGTTTCAAAGACATAAAATATTCTACCTCAAAGCAAGCAAACAAAAAAGAAAACAACAAAACAAAAAGACCATCCAACCAACAAACAAAAAAACCCTGTACAACAACAACAAAAACACATCTCCTACTTTTTTCACAAATAGCTTAATAAAATACATCTTTGGAAAAAAAATCTAAATCTACAGAAGAAAAAGAAAAGGGAATAGATGGTAAAATATATGCTTTGCCTTATCTGTTTTTGCAATAATCTTGGTAGTTCACAGGACTAGCTTTGCATAGGATATGGGACAACTTTGATCAATCCACCCCAAAATATTATTCATTTGGCTGAGATCTTAAAGCTTCCTGAAACAGTATTCCCAGCAGTTTCTGTCAAAAAGTTAGCAGAACACATTCTGCAATAAAATGCACTGGAACCATTTTACATTATGAGAACATTGTTTCAGAGAAGACATGAGGAAAAAATTGGGTGAAGGGATGAGGCTCAGATAATATTTTGACATACATATTCTCTTTTGACATTCTGAAGTGAAATGTTTGGAGTGTGTTTTTGGAGCAACTGTTCATAACTATGCTTCTTGCTCTATATTATAATTTTAAAAACAAAAGTTGAAATCTAAACATTTCAAAACATTAAAAAATGTTTTTGAAGAGATCTTTCTAATGCTTTCAAATGTGATCTTTAAGGTCCTTTCCAACCCAAAGCATTCTATGATTCTGATATACTTTAATTCTTCTCTTCTGTGAAGATAATATTAAGGTGGCAGCCAGTGAGAACAGCTTACCTGACAAGATGGACCAGTGGTATGCAGCCCACAGGAGAACAACTGTGCAATTCATTAATACAACAATAAAGGCACAGAGAAGAGATATTTGAGTAAAATTAGTATGTCGGTTTGTGTTCAGACCAGTCACGTAGTCCTAGACCTGTGTCGCATGATGGAAAAACCTGTTGTGAGTGTAGCAGTCACACTTGTGCAACGTGAGTTCAAAAGAATTGAAATAATATTTGCTAAGGGATGGGGAATGGAGACTGCAGCTGTTTGCCCAATAAAACAAATTCAATATCTGAATGAAATTGGAACATATAATCAATATTGGTCTAGAGAGAAAAGCAACAATAATCTTATAGCTCATTGGAAAAGGCCTAGCTTTGTTAACCTTCTGGTCATGCTGCAAAGCTATCTGTTTTTTTCCTTTTCTGCTCTGCTTAAAGATTTTGAGGGCATAGATTGAGCTTGCTGTTTTGCAGTGATAACTTGTTATTGTTTGTCTCTGTATCAATACTATTTTTTCATGGAATAAGCTACAGGAGGGACTAAAGAGGAATAAGGAATGCAGACCATAGGTTATACAAAATAAAATGAATGTATAGTATAGATTCACATAACTAAAATGTGTGCTAGGTGAAAATGGAACTTTTAAGATCAAATGTTCATGGAAGCTAGATTTGCCTCCAGATTTAAGTATATTTCAAAATTTAGGGAAAAGAGAAAGAACTTCATCCAGGAAAGTGACTGGTAATTCTCAGCTAAGCTGGCAATGTAAATGCCATAGGAACAAACATCACATGGGTGCTGGAGCGTAAGATATTTTGCAAAAAGAGGCAAAGTTGAGAGGTCCTAGGTAATCTTAGTGATCTAGATGTGTTTCTTTCTTAAAACTCTACAAGGAATATCAAGTTTAGCTTCTCAGTTTTCTGCTAAATTTGGCATAATGCATGACATTTATGATTTTTTTTTTTTTTTTTTTTTTTTTTTTTGGTTTTTCCCTGTATCATTGGAATGAATTCTCCTGAGGTGTTTTGAGACCTAAGAACCTAGCTAAATAGACATTTTGTCTTTAAATTCAAAGTCAAACAGGTGGATTAAAAGCTCCTCTTGGAAGCTTTTCACTCTACTTTGAAGAATGCAATGGCTTTAGAAGAGCATAAATGTGACTGTGGGTAGTGCAGAAGATTGAGATTTGAGAAGAGAAACATCACTGACTTCTTCAAGAACAAGAAGCAAAGCTGCTCATGAGGTACTAAGAGGGAGAGGGTGAAAAGGAAGGACGGGCAAACAGAGAGCTGAGGAAATGAAAGACCACTGAAAGCATGGGAAATAAAGAGAACAAGAAATACCAGGCTAACATAAAATGAATGCGGTAAAGTAGGTGTGATATACAGTATAATATGTTAATAATGACTACTCAAAAAATTGAAATAAGTATAAAAAGATCATATGATCTTTTGATGATCAAATGATCAAAAGATCATTTATGGAGATACATTCCAGTTTTTTATCAGTCCTGTTAGAAACAAAGATACTAAACAGGTGATAAATACTTACTCTGTTCAAGAAAGAGAAGAATATGAGGATAAGCCACAGTTTTAATAGAATTGCTTTTCAGTCCCAGGCACAATTGTCACTAAATTTGATAAAAAAAAAAAAAAAAAAAAAAAAAAAAAAAAAAAGCTGAGAATTTTTAGACTCAGGAGTCAAACTTATTGTCTGCTTCTCTTGGAACAAGAGCATAAAATATCACATATCTAACCTTATCTCTGAAAAGGTAAGTCAGCTTAGGTTACTAGCTTTTATTTGGGCATATGAGGTATTTGTCATATTCTGTGACTGACAAGTATATTGCCTCTTTATTTATGTCCTTCTGTGCAGTATCTGCCACTCTCTACATTTTACCACTGTGGCTTTTCAAAAATCTAAATGGCAATATGTAAAGTTTTGAGCCTTTCTCCTAGTGTATTTTGTATGCTAATAGTGGAACAGGCATGGTGCATTCCAGTCCTGAGGACAGCCTATATAAGAAATCACAAGCACAGCAAAATACAAAATAATCAGACTGAAATCAGGTTTTCTGGGTGATGGCTGCAACCATCACACAGAAATGTGGATAAGGTTTACTAGGAATATATCTTTTCCAGTGTAATGTAAATATAAAAAGTTCAGACTCACAGCAAAGCTGGATATTGATTTTTTTTTAAAGCAAAACAAAACAAAACAAAACAAAAACATTAAATCTGGCCCATTACTTTGTTTGCATAGTGCATACGTTTAAATCAAAACAAACAAACAAACAATATAACAAAATGAAACAAACAAACAAATACAAAAAATCCCACTGGTTTTAAAAGTTCATCTAAACCAGGAAGTTTGAAGATGTGTTCATGTAATCCTTCCATTCTCTCAGCACAACACATATATGTAGTAGATGTTGTAAGGAACTTTAAAGCCATCAAGAATCATAAATATCCCCTCTGTGTTTTCTGCCCTGCTCAGATTCCAAGCAGTTTAAACATTTCTGAAATTACGCCATTCTTCCAAATGAAAGTTTCCAAACCAAGTCTTGAAGAAATCCAAACGTGCCATTTAGCATAATGCCTCATCTGATGCTGAGCTATCCACCGTCCGCACGGTAACTACCTTCCCCTCACTGAATGCTAATGTAATGGGCAGCAGTGCCATTTGGAAATTTAACATGGAGTCAGCTTTCAATAAGCCATTTCTCCTTTCTGATATGAAGGTTTTCTTTCAAAATGGACCTATTTGTGTAAATTGCAGGCAGGTCTGTTTGGAGCCTGACTATTTCCCGCAGTTGAGGGAAAGCAGGCTAGTGCTTTTTATGGACTAAGCTATCAGGTAGGTACACATTTGACACAGAGTGCGCTGAGTTATCAACTTTCTCCAAGGGCAATCATATATCTTGTGTATCCAGAGCCAAATTATATTTGACATTTCATTTAAAGCCAGAGACATCCTGATGCTAAAGCAGAGCATGAGTGGTAAGAGTAGGAGGGCATTCAGTTTGACCGGATGGATGCCTATTCCTGCCCTACTTGTCTGGGTGGTAGATGAGGCCTAATAATTCATCATCACCCTGTAATTTAGCCAGATGGAAATCTCAGATTTAATTTCTTTCCAATGACATCCCTTCCTATACCTGGCAATGTTAAAGAGGACTAATCTGAGCTAGCTGCAGATGCCATCATAACCAGCATTATTTATATAGTTGTTTGTGAAGATTTCTTTGCTTATACTGAGAGTTATCACATCAAGCCTCGTGGTTTGCAAATTACAGTCCCAGCATTTCTCAAGCTCAGCCTGTTCCAAATCTCTGTATCTTATCATGGGTCTCTGTTATACCTCTTTATGCTCTAAACTTCAAATTAAAAAATAAACTCCTTTGCTGAGGTGATGGAGGGTTAAAGGTCATTAGGATGGGTATGGCTTCATCACATTATAAGGAACTTTGAAGCCATATAAATCATAAATATGCTCTTTGTGTTTTCACAGAAATATTCAGTTGCTGCAGTGGTTTGTGACATACTGAAACAGGCTCAAAGCTTCTCTCTTTTACACAGTATCACCTTAGAGTCACTGGATATGATCTATACCTATGGAACTATGTTGAAATTCTGTGTTCATTATAATTCTATTAAATTATTTGCCAGTGATTCCAAGTCCAACAGAAACATCTAAAGTAGGAAGAGGTTCAGGATGTGATCTAGTATTTTGTAGTGAAATTACTTGTGTATTTTGATACCTCCTCAGCCATGCCATCCTGGGTCTGTTGTGAATATCATTGTATGCAGCATGATTATTATGAAGGACTTTTTTTTTCTGATTAAGAAAATTGTTCATGGCAGCAAATACTATTGCTGTGTATGAAGAGACCCTTTATATATGCTTGCATTGTTTCCTTCATTATATTTTTATTTCACGTGTCACAGACAGGCATATCTCATACATCTTAATTATGTGATTATCTTCCAAGATGGAGACATATTTCTTGTCTCGAGGTGGTGGAAAATGCAGGGGGAGGGAAATCTTGTACATAAGTATAAACAGAAATAGAGGAAGTCGCACCTTATATCAAATTGTTTTCACATTTCCTTCCCTATTGATTTTTCAAAAGATAATTATTGTGGTTGTAGTGTGAGCTGCTCTCATTAGAACCCATTGATTGTTAGCTATTATTATTGCTTCAAATGTTGGAACTGGGAGGGAAGAGATAAAGGAAAAATTAGGGTCAATATTTTATTGCTTTAATGTTTGTTAATTGCACACTTTGGGCATGTCCTTCACCATTTTTTTTTTCCTAATAAAAACCCTGGAAAATTAATTATCTTTTTTACACAATGACCTCTTTGCTTTTATTAAGGTCAAAAAGGGAATGTATATTCCTTCATAAAATGCAGCCTTGAATTGATTGAAAAGGCGAAAGCCCATTCAACTCTTTTATTGCCAAATGGCCATTTTTTCAGTAGTGTCTGCACTTATCTGCACTACAAAGAGCAGAAGCACCATTCTTCATTTAGCAGCACCACTACCCACCGTATAGTCTGTTGGAGGGTTCCTGGTAGTTGTGCAGTTTCTTCTAGCTTCACATGGTTCCCTATAAAGAACAGAGAAACCTGCAAAATGCCAATAAACTATAGGTTTTCCCTTTAAATAAAGATAATTTATTTGAAACCTCTGTTAAGTTTAAGGAATCTGGTATTGACTCACTCAGCAAAGCCTGTCTGCCTATTTTGAAGTCTTTTACTGAACACGTAGGTTTCCGTGGTTCCTTTGCTGTGATTGAAAAGGACTTGTAGTTGTTAACATACTGCTCCTGTATGGTAGAGAGGTAAAACAGAAGTAATCTCCAAAGCCCATAGGGTAAGCCACAAGAAGCTACTGGGAAATCTCACAAAGACACCGAGACATTAAATGCAGAGTTAATGACTTGAGATAGAGCCTTTTTTCCCTAGTAATAAGGAAGCCTTTCCTAGCTCAAAGGAAGGCACCTATGACTGGGCTTCCTGGCAGCCAGTGCAGAGGTCAAGGACATAAAGGACAGCTCTGAAATGTTGAACATATATTTGTGATCATAGAATCATAGAATACCCTGAGTTGGAAGGGACCCATAAGGATCATCAAGTCCAACTCCTTGCACAGCACAGGTCTACCCAAAAGTTTAGACCACGTGACTAGTCTAGACCAAGTGTACAGTCTAAATGTTTTTTGAATTCAGACAGGCTTGGTGTAGTGACTACTTCACTGGGGAGCCTGTTCCAGTGTGCAACCACCCTCTTGGTGAAGAATCTCTTCCTGATGTCCAGCCTAAACTTCCCTTGCCTCAGCTTAACACTGTTCCTGCGGGTCCTGTCACTGGTGATTACGGAGAAGAGGTCACCTGCCTCTCAAATCCCCCTCGCGAGGAAGTTGTAGACCATAATGAGGTCCCCCTCAGGCTTCTCTTTTTCAGACTGAACAGGCCCAGTGACTTCAGCCGCTCCTCATATGTCTTCCCCTCTAGGCCCTTCATTGTGTTCGTCGCCCTCCCCTGGACACTCTCCAACAGCTGAATGTCCTTTTTGCACTGTGGTGCCCAGAACTGCACACAGTGCTTGAGGTGAGGCCACACCTGTGCAGAGTTGAGCAGGACGATCACTTCCATCAACTGACTAGCGATGCTGTGCCTGATCCACCCCAAGATACGGTTGGCCCTCCTGGCTGCCAGGGCACACTGCTGGCTCATATTCAACTTGCTGTCACCCACAACCCCCAGATACCTCTGTGCGGGGCTGCTCTCCAGTGTCTCGTCACCCAGTCTGTACGTATAGCCAGGGTTGCCCTGTCCCAGCTGCAGGACCCAGCACTTGCTTTTGTTAAACTTCATGTGGATGGTGATCGCCCAGCTCTCCAGTCTGTCCAGATCTCTCTGCAAGGCCTTTCCACCCTCAGCCAAGTCCACAACTCCTCCAAGTTTGGTGTCATCAGCAAATTTACTCAAAAGACATTCTAGTCCTACATCCAAATGGTTTATAAAAGCATTGAAGAGGACTGGCCCTAAAATGGAGCTTTGAGAGACCCCACTAGTGACCATCCATCAGCCGTATGTGGCCCCATTTACCACAACCCTTTGAGCCCTGCCCGTCAGCCAATTGCTCACCCATTGTATGATGTTTTTGTTAAGTTGTATGCTGGACATTTTGTCCAGTAGGATCCTATGGGAAACCATGTCAAAAGTTTTGCTGAAGTCCAAAAAGATCACATCAGCTGGTTTCCCTTGATCAACTAGATGGGTGACCTAATAAAAGGAAATCAAATTTGTTAAGCAGGACCTACCCCTCATGAACCCATGTTGGCTGGCACCAATGGCTGCATTGTCCCCCAGGCGCACTTCAGTAACTTCAAGGATGAATGTGATCTCCTCCTTCTACTGGTTTTGGGGACAAAGTCTGGAGACCTGAATGAGATCAAGGCAGGCTTTCCTAAAAACCCTGGCTTCTTTGTCACAGCTGTGTACAGGAAGGATGGACTGTCCCCAACTCACATCACCTTCTTGCTATTCCTCTACTTGACAAAAGTCTGGTGACCCATAGGAAGCAAGAGTCAGTGGATCAAAGTACTTTCAAAAAAGAAAAAAATAAAATAAAATAAAATAAAAATAAAGACATGGGAGCTCTTTTCTCTTTTGTTCTCTTCTGTCCTGCAGCAGACAGAGCTATGCCTTAGTCTAAGAGACAGTGATGGAAGTTACTGCCCCTGTTCAGCTTGGTGCTTGCTGTATGCTGTATGGAGGTCTATTCTGAGCCTATATGCAGGGCAAGTATTTTGAGAGGATTCAAGCATGAAAAGATAAAGAAATTCTCTTATGAGTCACCTGCTGACCTTCTCCCTACCTTGGGTGGTCACGACAGTGAGAAACGAGATGACCTCAATGCTTGTATACTCAGGCAATTAAATTCTACGTAAAGCTGAATACCAAACGCATATGGGATTCTGTGGATCAGGTGCTGATAGGCATTTTTCCAAGGCCATAGAGACTATCTGTAACGGATCAAGAGATTTCATCTGGAATTACTCACTCAGCCCTTGACCTTTGCACAACAAAGCTGCCACCGCCTCTCTGCATCTGCTCATTTCAGCTGCTGCTTGAAGGATGGCCTGGCTTTTAAGGGCATGTCTACATCGTCAGCCACAGATGGGCACATGCTGTGCTCTGAGCTGCCAAATGGGAGCTACCTTTCCCAGGGAGTCAGTGCAGACACGTAAATGTGAAACCACTGCCATGCTAATGAGTCCAGCTGGGTGACTTTGTGTCCTACCCAGCTTTAAGCACACACACCTCCATGGAGAGCAGTGAGGTAGTAATCAACATCCATCTTAAAACAATATTATTTTGTTTGGTGCCAGGGACGAAAAGTGTTAGAGAGACAAATTGTTTTTTAATGTAACAGACAGCTGGAATACATATTTAGTCTTAGGTTTCCAGTTTGACGTGTCACCATGAGTCAGGTTAGATCCCAGAAATAGGACTTTTTAATGTTCTAACACAGCACTGATTTTCTTACAGAGTGGAGCTTCCCTGTGCTCTTGTAAACTCTATTCTTGCTAACACCCACAAGCTAACATTGAAATCTTTAGGTTAATACCAGTAGCACAAAACCTAATCTGGTTTCAACACCAGACTGAGCAGTATTGAGTAAATATTTAGAGCAGAGCAGCTATGAATATGATTCTCTGTATTACCGCAGCTACAATTTTAGTGCTTCTCGAGCTAAATGTCTGAAAGCAAGCATGGGGTGCCCTGTGTTTGCTACCACTTGGGTCCACAGTGGTTTGACAGTCAGAAGGAGAATGGATTAGAGTTCCTGAGGCTCCTTGATTGGAGTACAAGCCCTTGAGTGACTAATAGAAAAAGCACTTTTCAATTTCCACTGGGCAATTCATCTGACTATTGCCTAAACTGCTCTCTAGAGTGAACAGTTTTGGGAGAAAAACTATTTGTGAAATGTATGGTAATATACTGACAGTTCCCCCCAAAAATAAATAAATAGATTCAATTAGAGTGACACTTGTCACACTAGTGAGCACCATTTATATTGAGAGTTTGACACTCCTGAATTAACATAGTTGGTTAGTCGTTTCTCATTATTGTTATTTCCCCCAGACTAACCTTACCTCACAAAGCCCACCAATAGCAGTGGGACCTGTTTAGATGTGCCTCAGCATCACTTCTTGGAGTGGCGTGTGGAAGCATCATGTGTAAAGCAAAGCTCAGCTCTGGTTAGCAGGAGCATTAAGCCATTAAACAGTCGGGGAGCATAAAGATCTCTGTACCCGCTCTCTTTGCTGTGTTCCTGCTTAGCTATCAGCAAATATGTGTCGTAAATGCCACATCATATGCCTACGCACTCCTGCCCTGGGTTAGCATAATAGCCACCCTAAATTGTATTATGCTGTGTATCAGTTGTTCAGTATTCAAGGTCTGTTCCTCCCTAACCTAATATTATGATTTATCCCTGCCTTTGATTTTTTTCTGTTGACTGCTAGCTGTTTCTGTAAGGTTACTGTGGAAACAGGAGGAGTATCCAAAGATAGCAGTTTGTCTGTAGCATCTCTGTGCATCCATATGTCACATCTATATGGCCTAGAGGCATTGACGTGTAAGAACAAACACTGCAAGAGGGAGCTTTTGCAAGTTAGGCTATTGCAGCAGTCACTGTTCTCTTGGTCTTAAATAAGAGGACTCACAGCTGGTAAGTGCGTGGATGTCTTAAGCTCTGTCTTAAATGCCATTTTTCCTGAAGGATATTCCATAACTCCTTATTCTGGACTAAGAAAGAATGTTTACTTCTACAAAATAAAACTTTTTTTTTTTTTTTTCTTGATTATTCTTTTCCTCCAGGGGAGGGTTAGAAAGATTTCTTCCTCTCTCATACTGGCATTGTGCCTTTGTATCCCCCCCTTTGTATCTGTAATCCCAAGCAATCTGTATAGCCCTATCCCCATTTTACAAATCAGGTGATAGAGTCTTTGAATGCTGAGTGCCCAGCCCTCCCCCTGCCCTGGCTGCACAATTCAGATGCTTGTACTGACCGAAGTGTGAGAACTGGTCCTGCACACATACTTGGCTGGATCCAGCCTTCAGCACCAGTTCCTTGATTTCCCATCAGTCAAGGGAAGTAAGGATGCTGTCCTAGCCAGCGGCTCTGCTCAGACTACAAACTCTCTTCAAGGTATTAGTAACACTTATTTTTATTCCTGTAAGTATTAGATGCTGAGGAAATGCTGGTAAACATGGCTCTGAATACCCATAGCAGCCTGGTTGACATGTAATAGTTAGGGGTGATTTAGCCAATAACCTAGCCTGATTAGGGCTGCTCTGGGGGCAGTTTTTTTTTTTTTTTTTTTTTTTTTTTTTTTTTTTTTTTTTACCATGAGCTCCTTTCAACCACTGATATGCCCTGTATGTCTTTTCTGGGAAGACAATTGCAGGTGCTGGTGGCAAGATCTGGAACTGAGTGCAAAACATTCCTGTAAGTCTGAAAACACAGACATCATTTCCCTGCTGATGTGCTATAAAGAGGAGAATTACTGGCTAATCCCTTAAAAGAGAATGCATTTCTGTGCAGGGCAAAGAATATCAACCCCCTTAAACATCCTTTGTTTAGACAGAGATGAGGGCTCCCTTGGCATCAGCTTTTTGTCATTCGGTCCTTTTTCTCCTGCTCTGCTGTGAACCACAGCTCTCTCCAAAGCCGATTTCAGCATCGCCTGCCTGTTCTGCTGCCCTGCAGGCTCCTCTGACCTGCAGAGCTACGCAGAATGTGCAGTGCATCTGGCAGAAGAGCTAGGAAGGAAGGGGAGACAGATTTAATTCCCCTGTGCACTATATCATTAACGTGTGCTTTCACCTCACCAGGAAACAGCAGGCTTGGCCACCTTTTTCTCAGGTACCTCAGTGCTTCCCTATCCTTGCAGACTCAGTGGCAGCATTGCCACTCAAGTGCAGGGTTCTCGTGCCCCAGGAGGAGTGCTGTGGTGCCCTGAGATGGTCCACGGAGCAGGTAAGAGCTTAGAGATGTCAACAGAGACATGCAATTCTTTGTGGGAAGCACTGTAGGAAGGGAAGGTCTTGCCCAAAGGAGCTGAAAGAGCAGTGAGGGTGGGAATTATTCCTGTTCCAGAGCCCTCTGGTGCATGCAGCCTAAACAACTTTATTTAATACCACACAGAGAACCCATGGACCAAGTATCAATTCCACCTCTTAACTACCAATTAGAAATTGAAATTATTCTCCTTTCAAAAGCCATATTCAAGTTTCATACATGGGGAAACTGAGTCACAGTGTTGTAGTAGCCCAGACACCATCCTGCAGTGAAACTGGCAGCAGCAATATGTCTCCTGGAACTTGGTCCACCTTCCATAATCATCCCACCTTTGGGTGGATTTTAAAGCAGGGGCAATTGAAACCATGTCTCATTTGCTATGACAACACTTGCTGAGAGCTGTACAATAAATAACAGATCCAGAAAAGAGAAAGCAGTGCCTGAGTGCCAGGGAAATCCATCAGCATCTGCTCACAGGGCTGCAGAATTGTCATATTTATTGAGTTATTTATGAGGTCAAAGGCAGACAGAGGAAAACTACTCTTCTGACATCTTCTCACCAGCACCACAGCCTATGTCTGGGTGGTCACGGCAAAGACCAGTTCACTTGAACCAGTGTTGGAGAGAACTGGGTGTGTTTTTGTTGATGTTCCCACATGTGTAACAAGGTGGCAAGCCTCAGTTCAGTTTTCATTCATTTCAGACAAAAGAGACAAAACAATAAGTAGGTATAACGGATTAAGTGTCTCCTTTGGAAACCCCTTCCGGTTATGGATAAAGCTCATTAGGTGCATAGTAGTCAAGGTAATTATCATTTTCATTTACAGCTTTGGGCACTATGGTAATATAGATGATTTATAATGACAAATTCTAATTAAACGTAATAAAATCACTTTCTTTAGAGAGAGGTTTTATAGATGAAAATCTGGATGAACCAGACTCTTTTTTTTTTTTTTTTTTAATTTAAACAATTTTAATTAAAAATGTAGTTTGTGAGCAAAAGGAAAGTTTAGAAGGTTTAGAAGATTCTCAGCCTGGTGTAACCATTCTGTATTCTGAAAAAATGGAATTCATTTCTTTTCTGGAGATTGTCAAATATTGTCTGTAAAAACAGTGCCTTTTTGTGTTTACACTTACCAATTTCTGTATTAGTTTCTTGAAAGAGATTCTCTAAGTTTCCAGTTTCCCAAGGGATGCTCTTCCTGCAGCTTTCCAAGCAGCAGAATCTGCACTTTGCTGAACAGCTTGAGCTCAAGAAGAAGTGACATTATTTATTATTATTATTTATTACTATTATATTTATTATACTTTATTACTATTTTATTTATTACTATTAAGTATATTAATATATAATATTTTGTATATTACTATTAAGTGTCACATGGTTAAATAAGAACCACAGAAAACAGGTGTCCTTTGCACAATAAGCTACATCCCCAACATTTCTGCCCCTTGTCCCGCCAGCAAGCCAGAGAGGCTCTGCTGCTGCCACAGGAGGCTGTGTGGGGGACTCCATCACCTCCCTTTTGTCTCGTGGTGCCAGCAGAGGCTGGAAACCCACTTTCCACCAAGGCCCTGGGGAAATATTATATTTTCATTTCTGCAGCACTGGGACTTTGTGTGCTGTTGGTCTGTCTCCGTGTCTGCATGTGTGTCTGAAATTCCTCCCCCAGCAGTCAGAGAGAAAGATCTCTCCAACCCTGACTTCACTGGTCTAAGTTGGTAGCATGCTGAGGAAGTCTTATTAGGGGTAAAGCTGTATTGGAAAAGAAGCAAACAAAAACAAGACTGAAATAGCAAGCAAGCTGTCAGATCTGTGACCCTTTCATCCAGCCTGAAATAGCAGCGAACATTAAAGGCACCTGTGGGTTAAGAACAATTGCTCTTGAGTTTAACTTCATTATGTCGATCAGTCAGTCTGAGAAAAAAAGGTAGCTGTTCCCTTCAGAGCAGCAAAAGGTGTTAATAAGAAGAGAAGTGATAAGGATGCCAACCCCTGTTGGGTGGCAAGAGACAAGCAATATATTGCATGTAGAACATCAGGGAGAGCTTCATCTAATTTAGAAATGGCAAAAGCTTCTCTCTATTGATTGTCCAAAAAGAGTTCACATAGCCTTGGAAGTAGGTGATCTGGGTCATTCATGTTTCTTCTTATTTTTTTCCCTCTCAAAGACCTGCTATTAATTCGAGTCTTGCCTGTAGTGAGGAGAATTATTGGTCTGAAGATGTGCATCACATCTGGAGAACAACTGTATGTCAGTGTGCACTGAAGACATCCTAGCATAGCAGCAATAAAAAGGAATTGTATGCCTTAATAAAATTGTTATAACTGATGCCATGGTTTGGCCAGTTATGTTTCACATAGCATTAACTCTGTCTGCAGATACAGTGTGTGTATGCAACAAATGCAAAAGGCAGAAAGATGGCCTCTGTCTGTATTTGCAATATATTCATGATATATATATATATTTGTCCAAAAATAAATCAAAAGAAAGACACACCCTTCTTGATCTTTATAATTGATGCACATATGAAATACAGCTGATGCATGATGACTAGAGGTATGGAAAGGGAAAATTGAGGAGCGAGCACTGTGGCTTAGCATTACAGCATCAGTCCAAGAATCGTGATGCATGTGTGGAATGACCTTGCTTGTGCGGACTGACCTTGCTTGTGCCTTGTTCTTCCCATTTGTAAAGTGGAAATAATGATGATGATGTCTTCAGCAAATAATTTTTCTTTGAAGATGAAGAACATTGGGTATCATTAGTTACAAATTTTCTGAAATTATGGGGAATGGATGAGGTAAGGGTGTTAAAATCAAAATCTGGCCTTCTGTAAGCACACAGGATTGCTTTCTGGTTTGGGAGGAATATCTCATTGACTCAAAGGATGTGTGAACCTGGCCTTTGGAGTCGTGAATTTGTTTCTGCCTTAGACCAATGGCAAAGCTATTCACATGTTGGAGCCCAGGGGAGAGCTTTCGCCTCCTTCCCCCATCAGAAAACCTGTTTTTTTGCTGAACAGCTCCCAAGATCCCAAGATAATTCAAAACTTTGTCCTTAGTCAAATTTAACATTTTTCTTGCTCTACTAACACTCCTCTCATGCACATTGGCAAGTCATTAATAAAACTGAAGCGCTGTGGTTTTATGTATTGTTTCTGTAGTATTAACATCAGAAGTAAGTTACACTTTGTATCACTTATTATTTCCAGATCCCTGTGCATGGGGTACTAAATCTGATAGCCTGGCTTTATTCAGCTGTTTCCATGCCCGTATGACTTCTTGCTTTCACTCAAATCTTTTTTTTTTTAAAAAAAAAATATATATATTTATTTATTTATTTTTTTCTTTTCCTTTCTTTCTCTCTGCTTAGCTGTTAAAAAGTTGTTTCACCTCAGAGAAAGTTTATTTTCTGTGGAGTTTGAGTGGTATTTGTGCAAAAGGGCCAACCTTCCAGATGTTTATGGCACCTAGGTTCTCTCATGTGCAATTGTATTAAAAATAGCCTTGCATTAGGGCCTGACCAGTGGTCCTGCATGCACTTTCCTACTGTCTTTAGTAAGATCATTTCATATACCAGACACGTTTGAGAGCAAGACTTAAGAAGCACTTTCTTTAGTCTCTGGATTTTATTAACTGTGTTTTTGTGATGAAAATGCTTATATGTGTTCGCAACATTTCTTCTGGAGTTCAGCCTGGCGTTGCGTACATGGGGAAATGAACTCTGCTTTTGGGTTCAAGGACAATAGGATGTTGTAAGACAGGTCTGATCATCAGTCCCCTGTGGCTGTCTTTTGACAAAAGATTCTCGTCATCAAATTTTAAAACAATCTCACAAATAGCAGTCAGCCTCAATAGGCTGATGAGATCTTATTTGTTCCAGACTCTTTACATATGCCCTGTAATACTTAAATTTCAGTATCAGGTAGGACTACTCAGGAATTTCCTAAGAAATCATTATTACCAGAAAATTAACATTCTTGGAAACTTAAATTGATAAAGTTGCAGCATTTCAAATAATTATATTACTCATGTGTTTGAATAATTAAAGTACCATATTTCTGGCAAGGTAGAAGATACAGAATGCGTAATTTAAAATGCATTAAATGCATTAAATTTAAGTTTAGAAATGATCTTTTGTTCCTTTGAAGTTTACTAAAGACAAATTATCCTCAGATGATCCAAATTAAGTTTGGTAAGGTAAGGCCATAGTTTTTAGGTTTCAACTTCCATCTTGTGAGCCAGGATAGGAAATCACTTTGAAATCTCAAAGACAAATTTCTTCATGTCCAGATCCAGTAAGTTTCTTGAAAAATATTTCAGCTCATCCTGTGAATGAAGCATATATTAAATAAAATGCCAAAAGGGAGAAAAAACAAAACAAAACAAAAACTCACTTAACTACCTTGTTAAGAAGTTATAACAACCAGTCAAAACTAATCATGGGTACTACATTTGTTGATAGTTAGCAGAAAGAGTTGTCCCCAGAGGGTAATTTGTTGCACCTCTTTCAGAGTTATCCAGGTAGAAATTAATTACCCTCGGGAATTCCTGTGGTTTATATGTGTTGTTGTTAATTACAGGGGAAACTGAGGTGACTGTCTAAGCAAGATGCTTCCCTTCTGTATGATTAAAGCCAAGTGAGATGAATCCCATAGTGAAGTAACCTAAATAGGGTGACAAAAGCTTTTTGAAATATTCTTTGGTTTATCTTTGCTCTGATCTTGTGTTCTGCCCTGAGTGCTGAACATAAAGAATTTAGCCAACTGAATTATCAGCTACACAAACCTCAGCATAGGGGACCAAGTTTTGCTCTTGCAGTAACTTTTAGCCTGTGCATTCTCAGGAACTTGAATAGTGATTTGTGCCAGGAGAATCAGCCCCACTCACTGTCTAGAAGGGAGTAACGACAGCTTTACTAAAAACAACTCAAGAAGATAATTAGAATTGGTAATGCTTTAAAACTTTCTGTAAGTGGGAGTAAAAAGTGAGTATCAATCAGGATGAAAAACATCTGGAATGTTTCTATATGTATTTTTAAATTCTCAGCTCCTTTTAAAACAGAATGACCCCTGGAGAAGCAAGTATTCCTTTCACCTTCTGTGGCAGCTATTTTAGTGGCTTTACGTGTGTTACCTCCCTGTTTCAGACTTGTAATGAAAACCAATACTTTCTGTTTCTATCACTGCATAAAGCATCTAGTTACCAGCTGTGTGGTCCAGGTGCTTTTATTTTACCCCTGCAGAAAGGAAGAAAAAAAAATCTTTCAAATCCAATCTTTATAGATCCCTGAAAAGTTAAATCCAGTAAAGTTATCGTATTCTTTTATTAAGGAGGTCACTAGTTTCCTGAGGCTTTTCATTCATCCTCAGAGCTAAATACTGACATTTACTAAATCAAGTATTGGTTACAAACTAGAAAAGAAGGAAGCAAAATGAGATGCAGCCTGGAGTCTCTGCTTGAAGGTTGAAAGTTTAAATACCATTTTGGGTAAAAAGCCATGCTGAACTCCATATGTCATCGCTTTCACACACTATCTAGGTATATTCGTCCAGTTTGTGTGGGACAGTGCTTACAAAACAGCATATGGCTGTTTCAGCTGGAGTCTGCCTTAGTAATGAACATCTCACCCACCTGCTATTATTTCACGTAAATAAATACAGCTCTCAAGCCATGGGGAAACTGAAAACATAGAAGGGGGTGTAATAAGAAAAAACACGATCAGATCAACAGCTTGAATTCAGCCCAGGAGAACGATCCCCAGCAGCGATAGCTGCAGTCCCTCTGCAATGTGCCCAGGGGAAAGAGGTCAGGTCCTCAGGCCAGCTTGTTCAAGTAAGATCACTGCTGTGCTTTTCAAGTCTAACAGCCTTTGGGTAAACCTGGCCATATTCATGTTTTCTGTATGCTGTAGATGCTGGCACAAAATGCTGCCAGTTTTGCACAGGGGTGTCTAATGGACTGAAATACCTCTTCACACCAGAATGTTCAGATCAAAAAGCACAGTTGAGTTGCACTCCCAGAAGGTCAAAGATGCAATTGTGGAAACTGAGCTGGGAATTCACCTGTAGGCAGGAAAAAGTACAGTAAAGTTGTCTTTGCTGAACACTCATGTGAACAGGCATGTGCTCTGTCAGTCTGCACCAAGCAGCTGCACAGAAGTCTGTGGATACTCACTGATGTTCTGCCAAGGACCAGAGGCTGCATGAGACCCTTATAAGCTCACAGGGGTTTAAATTAAAGGAGTGGCTTGGGTTGGAAGGGACCTTAAAAACTATCTAGTTCCAAACCCCCTGCTATGGGGGAGAAAAGGATTCCACTTAGCAGTTATTGTGTGAGACAAGGATACTCCTTAGCAGTAACATGGCTCAAATCTTATTTCAGAGAAGTGTCCCAAACACTACAGAGCTAGGCAGGCTGGTGGGAAGCACCCCACACTTCCCTGTGGGGAAACTACCAAAGCTCTTTGAACATCCTTGCCCTTAACCCAGTGAATTGCTTAATCTAGGGGTCATCATAGCTCTATCTTGTTATATGTCTCCATGTCTCTTTAAACATTGTTTTCCTTTCCCCTGAGGGGCATAAATCCAAAATGAGGCGTGGAGGTGCACATCTCCATGCTGGCCCCAAGGAGCAAGGCTCAGCTTCGGAGAGGAGCAGTTGAACCACGTAGTGATATCCCTTGGATGGCTAAACCCACCTTTTTTCTTGTGAAACTCCTGGTTTTCAACTACTGATACAGCTTGTCTTTCTTGACTCACACAGTATGGCACCAGCGGGTCAGATCAAGAAACCCTTGCTGATTTTTAGACAGGGAATGAAGATACCTGTCTCCTGTCTATATAATAAAGTAGAAAATCCTTTGCTGTCAGTTCCATAGTGCCACTGTTTAATAAATAGAAAAGCAATAGGAATTCAGTTCCCAGTTTCTGCCACTGCTAGAGTTTTTGTGTTGAAATCCCCGGGCTAATGGCAAGGCACTTAAGAACTGAAATAAAAAATCTCTTAAAAATATTTAACTTATGTTCTTTTTGCAAGTGACTGTATTCCTGCCTCAAGAGAGTCATGTACTGAGTAAGATATTTTCCCTAACCCCTATGGGAAAAGCAGATAACTACCTGCTTTATAGCCCTCTGTGTTCTCTGGGTTTATCATTTGTGCATGATAAAGGAAAATGCCATATTGACTGCAATGAGTCTTTTTTTTTTTTTTCTTCCCCCCCCTCTCAGGAATTTAAAGTTAAAGAAAGTAAAGTTTGTTTTAGAGGGAGTCTGCAGTTTTGCTTAAGATCATTTTCTGTTATCACAAAAAATGAGTTTTCCTTTACACTCTCAAAAACAAAAAGATAATGTAGGGAGGGTAAAATTAGCTGTTACCCTGAAAAAAAGAAAATCTGTAAAAGCTTAATTAGTCATTGTCACTGTGCTTTCTGAATGCCAAACAGAATTAGCTTTATTCTTGTAGTGTTTCTGAGGGAGAGTGATGCATCCCCAAATACCTGATGGCACAACAAAAGGTGCCAGCAGTTGGGCTACAGATAACTCAGATCCAGTTTACTAACCTCTTCCCTTTTCTGCTGAGCCTTTTCCTCTGGAAACGTTGTCCTTATAGACTTCCAGACCTTGTGAATCCCTTACCATTGCATTGCTTGGATGCAGCCTTTCAGCTGGCTATAACTTCAGTGCAGTTTTACCCAAGCAAGCTGAAGCACAGCCTAGGAGGAGGAGTTGCTGTGACCTTCATCTCCCAGTTGCTGGGCACATGAAGAGACACCTCATTGCAGAAGACATCCTCAATAAAGGTTACTTATTTTATCTCCCCTCCTGAAGGAGCAAACTTTTCATTTAGACAAAAGGAGGGAGGGATTTAACTATGTTACATCCAGTCCTTGATGTAAGAAAAGAGCTAGTCAAAGTGCTATCTTGGATTCATTTAAATTGAGAGAAATGTTTACAATACATAACTCCACTACTTTAAGCTTAAGAATATCAAATCTCTCTCCATTGTAACACAAGTTATATTTTCCTAGCTTTTAAACTGTGGGAGATGTGAAGTACTCTTTCTTTGTAAGTCAGTGATGGATCCAATTAGAGAAAATGATCACTATTTTTCTTTCTTTACTTCTTTTCCTACCGAAATTTGAAGTTTAAAATAATTCATCCAGAACCACCTGATGGTTATTAGACAGTCCTTCAGCCAGTTTACAGAGAAATATTTCTATAGAAATACATTTGCAACAGTTTGAGAATGGGCTATAATGTTATTATCATCAGTCTTTTTGATATTTTAAATTATTTTTTAACAGGCAATAGAATCTTTGGAAGCTATAGGAAAACATTTTCAGTCAGTCTACAGTTATAAAATATGAAAGTAACCATACAAGCATGTTCATGTGTATATTTCTTTATATATGCATATATCTCAAATGTATACTCTGCAAAAGAGAATCATGTTAGAGTATTACAAGCAGTGACAGGCATTCCACCAACAACTGATGTGGGTCATTTCAATGTATAACCAGTTCATTTTGAGCTATGCAGTCAGCTTTGCTAACACTATCACAGATGATTAAAGCAGCAAAAATAGATTGTGACTCCCATGACAAAAGGCATGCCTGGCATAAAGCTTGTTGAGATGCTCTAATGAAACTACCTCAATTAGATGTACCAGTAAGATGACCCCCAAATACTTTGTTAAAAACCTATGAAGTTCAAAGGCTTGTTGTTAAAAACAAGTGAGGTTACTGATGCACTCTGACTGACATCCTTGTTCCTAGGAGCTAACAAAACTAGCCCTGCATTCCTTTGCATCCAGCTCTGCTGCCACTAGCCCCCAGGCCTTAACTCAGAACAAGAGCTTGATGTCTGAGTTTTTAAAGAAGAAAATTAATTGTGCTGCACTCTTTAAACAGGCAAGAGGTCTGCGCAGTCCACAGGAGACTTCTCGCTGGCAACCTGATGGGCACGGAAGGCTTTGAGGTGTGATGCCTTCTGCCTCCAAACGGCTGCAGCTGCACAAACACACCAGCTGTCCAGTGGGACTGCCATCAGTAGCGACAACCAGCCTGCGTCTATGCTAATGAAGCTTTTTATTATTCAGAAAGGGGTGGCCACATCCAGACTCACTTGCCAGGGATGGTCCTTGACCATGCTGCCTCCTGAAACCACGGTCGGATACTGTGAGTTAATTAATCCAGGTCAAAACTGTAGCAACTGTCTTAAAAAAATTAACTGTACAGATAATTAAGTTCTGCTGTCCAGAACTGGTGCCTGGCATGGTTCGTTGTGCTAATGTAGATGTAGAGTCATAGTGATCATCACCGAAGCAAACACAAGTGAATGTGCAGACCTCATCCTTCAAAGCAGCTTTTACTCATTTAACATTCTTTTGTGACAGAGTCACAAAAACATGGGTGACAGAGCACAGAAACAGGCTGCCCAGGGAGGCTGTGGAGTCTCCTTCTCTGTAGATATTCAAGGCCTACCTGGATATCTACCTGAGCAATCTGCTCTAAGGAACCTGCTTTGGCAGGGGGGGTGGACCTGGTGATCTCTTGAGGTCCCTTCCAACCCCTACAATTCCGTGATTCTGTGTTTTTATGTCTCTTAATAACTTAATTGAGCTCATCAGTGGGTCATGAGCAGGAGAGGCCTGGTTGTCCATCCACTCTCAGCTGCTCTCACAGCTGCATGCACACTGGTACCCTGCAAAAAACCCCTCACCTCCCAGTTTTGTGAAGCTCAGAAAAGGCAGACAGGACCTTGAAGCTTTTGTGAAGTTCAGAACAAGCAGACAGGGCAGGTAGGACCTTGAGGCTTTTGTGATTGCTGCTGGCTGGTTTTCAGAGCAAGTGGCATCCCTCCTCCCCTCCTTCCATATCACCTGTGTCTTCCTTTAATCTCGGTGGTTGAATTAACTGCTTTCCAACTCAAGGAAAGTTTCACACTTGATCATGTTAAAGAAAAAAAAAACCTTCCTGACATGAAGGCCAAGCGAAACGTTGATCACCACAGCTCTGGTGACAGGTGCTGAGTGCCGGAGGGAACTGTCACTTCGCTGTGTCCCAGGTTCATGGATTGCATAGTGAAGCCCTGCTAAATGCCACTGCAGGAGTATGAACAGAGAAAAAATGTCTGTACCTCAACAGGTGCCTTTAACCTCTTTGTGGCCATCACACCTGCATTTGGCTACACAGAAGTTTCAGAGAAACCTGTGGAGAAAATGTAAGTATATCTAAGCATAAGACACTCCCCTCCTCCCCCTAGACAGTCGGTAAAATAATACTTTTCACAGCTCAAGGGTGATGTCAGATGTCTATTTTTTATGCATTTTCCATCATATGTAAACTGCCCTCTGCGAAATAGGAAGTGATATCAGGACTTCACAATATCCATAAAAATGTCCGTGACAGTTGCTGGAAATCTGGGGGACAAATACCCATTAGTGAATTACCCTCTACTACATTAATGTAAAACAAAATAAATGCTGAGAGGATGAGGAGCAGACAAATTCAGATGATTAATGAGACAAATTTTAATGTCAGAATAAATTTTCCTCTGGCACAAAGCACTTTGGGAAGCAAACAATTCTTTCTGTCTTTGAAAGAAGCCCATGGACATTTCTCTCTCTATATATATACTTTATGGAAAGACAACTTCAATACATATCCTGCTAAATACTAGAATCTGTAGATGTTAGCTTAGTCTTTATATTAGTTATTTGTAAGAAGTTCTGCAAACAGCATTCTCTTATGTAAGACAGGAGATGAAAAAAATGCACAGCTCCAAAGTAAAACAGGGCATTCTGGACAACTGTGATAAATAAATCCTGCCACCCCTCTCCCCCCTCAACAAACAAACAAAAGTTAACTCTAAGTAAGTAGCTTAATTATTTATCTGCTTCTATTATACTGTTATCAATTATTGTTCTACTTGTGTACAGAAAGAAAACATTTGCATACATTACATTAGATGTTATGTGAAGAAATGTTGTATTTCGATGAATAATTGTGGTATCTGAATGTGAGAGAAATCAATATGCTGACACCTGAAATAAAAAGTAAAACACACAAAACTGAATTTGTATGAAAGAGTTCAGTGAAGGCTAGGCTTAGACTTGATTCACAGATTTAATAACTTTCTTGTCTTCAAGATCTGAATTTTAATTCACAAGTAAGAGCCTAGGAATTGAAATAACAACAACAACAAAAAATGTCTGTCCTCATTTCAATAAACTTTTCAGAAACATTGAGACAATAAGTCTCATTTCAAAGGGTAGAGATTACAAATAACTTTTTAGATAGATGGATCATTCTATCTAACTGAATGTGCATTAACTGGGAATGCAATTTTAAGGTCAACATGCTTATAATTCCTTTTTTTTTTTTTTTCAAATATCCTTTTCTAATGGTATTGCAGCTATGGGAGACAAGTAATAAAAGTACAACAAAATACCAAAAGGATAGAGTAATTATTCCTTTAAAAGAGGTAAATTAACTTTTTTTTTTTTTTTTTTTTTTTTTTATTACCCCTTGTTTCATGCGTCTCTAAAAAGATACTGTTAGAATTAACGTGGTCCTTCCCTTCCCTTTTTCCTTTCCAGTAGCACATAAGGTTTATGTATAATTCAATCAATACCTCGAGGCAAACTATTTGATGATTACAATAAAAAAAAATCTCATTTTGCTGTACTTTGTAGAGGTAGTTTCATTATCACATGTCACTTGGTTACAAGAGTTTATGGGACTGTAACTCCCCAAAGGACATTTTAAACATACACTTTTTATGGCGACTAAACTCCAAGATAAACGAAAGCATTAAAATAAGATATTGGAGTTGTTTCCTTTTGTCTTTGATTGATATGAATTGGAGTCATAAAAAGAAGAATTCTTGTTTCACCCTTAAATGCCTGAAGCCTCCCCTTCCTTTCTGGCACAATTCGAGTACATCACTGGTGGGATGACAAATACACTTTCCTGCGTGAGTGCTGAATGAGCAATGACACACCTGGTAGCAGAAAGCAGGACAGTGGCAGAGCAGAAACTTGGTCATACAGAACTGCACAGGGCTTGAATGGTGAAACCTTGACCACAGGTTTTGCTTTATATTCTGACCTGTTTTTAACCTCTATCTAAGGGCAGAGTGTTTTATTTTCATTGAAAGGAACTACTTATGCTCCCAGGAGTGAAGAATAAAAGGGCTGCAGCAATGCAACTGGTATTATGCACAAATCTCTTGGTATTGCTCCCACAAGTTATGAAGAAACAAGAAATGTTGAGAATGAAACCTAAAAAGCTCTTGGCCACATCTGAGCTATAGAAGGTATCCTGCTGGCTTATGTGGTCAACATTTGAGAAAGACTTTGTGCCAAGCATTTAGAGTAATCAAGTGAGATGAAAAAACACAAAAGCAAACAAAAAAATTTCCTATAAGAAATACGAAAGAAATTTAAGACACAATTTCTTCCTTGTCCATAAATACTGTTTACTATAATTTATACTTTTACAGTGTAAAACATGGAAAAAATATATTTAAAATGAGGTCAAATTCTTAGGAAATTTGGTATTGGGAAATTTTCTGGATCATTTTTTTTTTTTTTTTAAATACATTAGGTTTTTGCAGGTCACTTCAGAAAGCAGTGTTACAGCTGTTTCTAGATCTCCATCATGCAAGACTTGAGGCTTTGAAGAATGAAAACACCTTGGGTCTCTGCCATTTGTAGCACACGGACAGTCCCAATGTTCTGAAGTGCTTTGAAGGTCTAATGGTGTATACGACGTCTACTTTAGATAAGATACTTTATTCAGTTTTTTTATGCCATCAATGTACAATCATTTGACAAACTGTTAAATCCTGTTGTGTTTCAAACAGAAAAAAAAAAGTACTTTCCCAGTGCCTAAAGAAGATTAGTATTTAAATCATAATCAGGATAATGAATCTCTTTGATTTGATGTCCCCTGAAATTATGAGGACTTGTCTGCTGCCCTTACTGAGCTTTTGGTCAGGTTCAAGGCAGCATGGAGAAGGAGAAGTGGTTACTTGTCATGGGAGCTCTCAGACCAGGTTGAAACAGAGAGAAAAGTGAAGTTCAATAATGTGCAGGTCCTGAGAGAACAAAGCACAGTGGTAAAACAGTTACAAGGCAAGCGTGAATTCAAGCTCATGTTTCTAACCAGCTGAAATGAAGTCCATGAGTTTACGCTGGGTATCAGTGAGACAGGAGTAAACGTGAAGCAGAAGGAGCATTGACATCCCTGCAAGGTGTAGTAGGTTTACGTGGCAAGGTTTTGGTAGCAGGGGGCCATAGGGGTGGCTTCTGTGAGAAGGATCTAGAAGCTGCCCCATGTTTGGTAAGGGCCCCACTGCTGACCAGAGCTGAGCCAATAAGTGATGTTGTTTTGCACCTCTGTGAGAGCATATTTAAGACAGGGAAAAAAATGCTGTGACACACAGCAGCTGGGAGGGTGAGAGGAGTGAGGAACAGCCTTGCAGGCGCCAAGGTCAGTGAAGAAGGAGGGGGAGAGGTGCTCCAGGCGCCGGAGCAGAAGTCCCCTGCGGCCTGTGGTGAGGACCATGGTGAAGCAGGCTGTCCCCCTGCAGCCCATGGAGTACCACGGTGGAGCAGGGTTCCACGCTACAGCCTGTGGAGGAGACCACGGTGGAGCAGGTGGACCTGCCCCGACGGAGACTGCGACCTGTGGAAGACCCCTGCCGGAGCAGATTCCGGGGCGGACCTGTAGGTCATGGAGAGGAGCCCACACGGGAGCAGGTGACCCGGCAGGAGCTGCTGCCCGTGGGGGACCCAGGATGGAGCAGTTTGCTCCCGAGGGATGGATGCCGTGGTACGGACCCATATCTGGACCAGTTCTTGAAGAGCTGCTGCCTGTGGACAGCCCACGCTGGATCAGTTCAGCAAGGACTGCATCCCGTGGGTGGGACCCCACAGCACAGGGGACGAGAGTGACCGAGATGGAGCTGCAGAGAAGAAGTGCTATAGACTGACCATAAACCCCATTCTCCTGTTCCCCTGTGCCGCTGGGGGGGAGGAGGTGGAAGAGGGTGGAGGCGGGGGCGGGGGGGAGGTGCTTTCAGTTTATTTCGTTTCTCACTTCTCTAGCTTGTTAGTAATAAGCAATAAATCTTACTATCTCCCTATGCTGAGTCCGTTTTGCCCGTCACAATAATTACTGCGCGATCTCCTCGTCCTTATCTCAACCCTTGAGCCCCTTTCATCGTATTTTCTCCCCGCTCCTCCTTGAAGGGGGGGTCCCACTGCTGACCAGAGGAGTGAGATGGTGGTTGTGGTGGAGCTTGGATGCCCACCCAAGTAACACCACCACACAAGGCTGGCCAGCTGCAAGGCGGGACATGGTAGGAGCCCTCCTGCAGACCCCAAGAAGGGTTTATGTAGCCGTGGGCTTTTTCCCCTGTAGCTCCCTGCAGCAGCAGACAGAGCTCTTTATAGCTTACTCTTAGCCATATCACCATCAAGGGAAGTTCCTTTATTTTTGTAATAAACTCAGAGTTTTAGGTTCAGAGATTTTTAATTTTATTTTATTCCTGTCTTTTTTTTATTTTTATTTTTTATTTATTTTTTTATTTATTCTCATTGTCCTTCAGACAACAAAATATGTTCAGCACTTAAACACAGAAAGGCTAAAGCATGAAAAAGTAAAAGTCTGAGTGGAAGGAAAACACACATGTCATCATTCCTACACAGAGACAAACAATGAAAAAGGGAAGAAAAGCATCAAGGAGATAAACAAGTACAAGTATCGGAGGAGGGAAGACTAGGGCTTTCAGGAAGAAAGTCATTCTGGCCACTGCTGTGCTGGGACCGTTTACTTGTCACATGGTGCTTAATCATAATAAATTAAGTTTTATTTTTCATTTTGCAACATGCTAACTTGGCTCAGCAGGTAACGGGAGGAGTCCTGGGTCGCCAAATGGTTTTTAACTGAGAATAACAACAATTTCCCCCCTGCAGGCTGGCATAAATAATGTATTTAAAACGTGCCTCTTTCGAGCAGATTATTCCAGCTGCTTCTTGTTCTTAAAGCTCGTTGGGAGGTTTAACACCAGAAAGTCAGCCCTCCTGAAGCTACAATTATCATCCTCAAGCAGCAGTCCTGGGAAACAGTGAGTGTAATCAAAGTGGCTTCATCTTTTTAGAGACAAGGAACTGAAGGGCTCTGACAAAGCTCAGTGAAGGTCCAGCCAAGGTGACCCAGGACCCTCTTGAAGGCCCGCTATAGGATGCCTTCAGTTCATAGAATATCCTGAGTTAGAGGGACCCATAAGGATCATCAAGTCCAACTCCTCGTTAGTCTAGTTAGTCCCTTGTAGGTCTGAAATACCACCTAGTCTGTGAGACGTTAATCTTTCTACCTTTTTTGCACCTGCTCAAACACCAGTATGGGGTTTCAGAGAATGAGGCTCAGAGCAGGGGTTCACCAGACAGGCAAAACCCCAGAAAAGGAGATTTGGGTTAGGCAGGAGGGGAGAAAAAAAAAAAAAAAATCCAAACTTTTCTAATGCTCAGGGTAGATAAGCACGGTGAGAGATTGCCTGGGGAAACAGAGGAACCTCCAGCTTTGTAGAGGCTTATAAGGACAGGTTAGACAAGCAGCTGTCAGGAGTAGTTTAGGAATAGTTTGCCTGCTTCTGAGTGGAGAGATGGACCAGCCAGTCCCTCGAGGTCCCTTGCAGCCCTGTATTCAGTGATTGATGGAAATTGTGATATGCTTGCAAGCAACTCACTTGCAGGTTCAAATGGTCTATATTCAGTGGCTCTTCCTGTTCTCTGGAGCTAATAGCTGTTTTGCCACTGTCTGCATTAGGAGTGGGGTCAGATCCTTAATTAAAGCTATGATTGGCCACAAATACATTTTCCTGGGACTAATGAAGGGCCTGCCACTTGTTAGCAGTAATTTCCCTGTGGGTATCTTCCCATTAGAAAAAAAAGAATGAGACCCAGTGACTGCAAAGAAGACACCAATTGGCCATTAAATAATAGAAATAAATACATCAGACTATTTGCAATTGCCTAGGTTTTTCCCTGATTTCTGCAGGCAGAGGAAGGTTGCTTTTTATTTATTTATTTTTACCTTTGTCCCTCTGAACGGTTGCAAAATTATCCCCAGGTCCTATCTGTCAGACCTCAAAATGAAACCTTGAGAGAACAGAGCACTCACACATATATTTCAATCCTTCTCTGACAGCAGAGTGACAGGCAGTCAATGTTAAATGCTGCCTAATGCCAGTGCTGTGGAGCTGGGATTAGCTGTGCTCCTGCCCTGTCCAGGGTCTGTAGTAGCTACTGTGGAAAACTGCAGAAGTTTATTTTCTTTTTTAAAAGAAGCTCTCCTGAGATTTGCTCTGAAGTCTGCTGGAGATTAGCTGTGCCTGGAAGGCCGTGTTCCCTAAACCTCTTTGTCACAGGGTAAAGCTCCTCTCTTTATCAAAGTGCCTTGGCAGCTCAACCCTGGTAGAACTTGGTTGTTACCAGGGAAGTTACTTCTGGGGTGAATATGGCTAATGTCTGCTCTCTGTTGTACAGCATACTGCATTCATCTCTTGTTCTTGGGTTGCCCTCATTGCTCTGGTGTCACAGTTCTCCCTGGCTCTATTGTATTCATGCTGCCTCCTCTGAGGAGCGAAGCTGATCGTATCTGTGTGGTCAGAGATGGCTTCCCATGCTGTAACAGAGCTGCTGCATGCAACGTTACCCTGGCACAATTCTTAATCATTGCTGTGGGTGGACTTGGGGTGAGAGGCTGGTCTGCAAGTCAGGTGCCACCTTTCTTGCCTCACTGAGAATCAGTGCCTCATTTGATTAAAGCCCTGAGACAAAGCTTAGATATCCAAGAGGACCTAAACCTAGCTGTGCTGGGAATGGCTGCTGCTGACATGAAGAATCCTGGCTGCACAGTGAAACAACCTCTGTTTCCCATAAGGGTTTGTCACTTCTTCATCACCAAGCAGTCCATGTAAAGGCTCAGGGCCCCTGAGGGTGGGATTCACAGAGGTGTTTTTGAGGTTTTTGTCTGTGGCTGGGTGCAGTTCAGGCTGAAAATAAGGGTGGTAATTACTCTGGGGATCAAAATGTTGAATCCTAATGCCTTACAGCATTGTATCTTGGTAGAGCCTGCCTGTAGGGATTCTGCGATGGCTACTACATGGAAAACTTACACTGAAACCTTTACCTTTATGGAGTGCAAACAGGGTTTCTGTTGTCTAGTCAGATGTCTTTATTCCTCAATATTTCTTTAATGCTTTTTTTTTTTTTTTTTTTTTTTAAATTGAACTATCCAGTGAATTTGGGCTCATAAATATGACAGTGCTCCCCAGGATACACACTCACTCATTCCTTCAGGAAACAGAAGTAATAACCAACATGATAGGAAGTGTGATTTAAGCCACAAAAGATGCTGTCAGGCAAAAAGATTCTCCTACCTCCTCCAAAAGCAAGATCCTAGGGGTTAAATTTTGTCAATGCCCAGCAAGAGAAGAAATATGTATTGTTCTCTATATCTATGGATTTTCCGTTGGTATGAATTACTGTATTTTCTTCTTTGTGCTCTAAGAGTGTCCCATGTAAATCAACAGGATGAGGCTGATTTGGAGATAAGCTTTATGTATATACAGAATCATCATATATATATATAAGCTTGTGAACTTAATTTATGGTTTATCTGGAGATGCAAAAGGTTTTGCCAGAACCCCCTTTAATCCAGTTTCAACAACACAAATGTGTCTGTAGTAATTCATAGGGTATAATGTGAGGTTTTATAGAGGTACTTTGTACTGTGCACTATATATTATTTGAGAGAGGAAAAATATTTCTGTCTCACAATTGTTTAGCATAAAAATTATGCTCGATTGCCCTGACCACACCTAATGATCTTTTTCATATTCAATGGTGTTATTAATTTTAATGAGATATGTTTAAATCAGACTTTTCTCACCTGCTTTATTCGCTGCATTCCCATGAGATTCCTATAACAGCATATCTGGCTCTTCTTATGGCTGGGGAAACAAGAGCTGTACAAAAACAAACAAACAACAACAACAAAAAAACAACCAACCAAAAAAAAAACAAACACAGCTAAACCCAACCAGGAAATGAATAAAGCCAGGAATGGTAAAAATGAGAAAGAGGCGAGAGGGGCTGCAGGAGGGAGCTGGATGTCTGCAGCCTCCCATGGAGGATGTTTTCCCCACAGTCTCATCCAGGGTCAGGGCCCAGGTCCAGGTTGATGCCTGGAGTTGTCTCCTACTGGGGATGTGGACATGCCAATGCGACCTTCCTGACTTAAGCAAGCAGGATGCTTGCCTTGAATGCACGAAGCAGATGCATAATTATTCAGAGCCCGTTACAGTTTATTTCCATGTAAAACTTTATTTCTGTAGTTCACTATCCCCTAAGAATCATTCCAGTGTGTGCATTTAGGTCTATTTTTGCACTAGGATGTTCAGGGACTCAGGCCGTGCAAGTCAAAGATCCCTGGGGCGTGTCAGCAATTGACCCTTCTGCATGATGGAAGCACTAGCTCTCTCATCTTTGCCGCACCTTCCTCTTGCAGCCTCTCATCTCTTCTACAGTTTTTTTGCATTAGGTTTTCAGTTTCTTATAAATTTATCCATTGGGTCTATCTCTTGACAGCAGCAGGTCATGTGCATGGAAATGTAAATTTGTGAAGCTACCTCAGGAACATCAAAAAGCAATACTGGTCTGCAACATAAAGGGCAAACATAGAAAAGCCTTCAAAAATGTCAGTATTCTTAGGCATTTAAAAATACTTATCTGAAACTCTGTCAAATTTGGGAATGATATTGTATGCATGAAGATCAGACAATTTCTGAAATATGTTTAGGCAAAAGAAAAGCAATTCAGGAAATGATACCAGTCAGACTGATTTTATTTGGCTTTGAGGCTTTCTTGGAGAAGAGAATAATCCATGCTTTGGATGTAAGCGGAAAATGACAAAGAAAAATTCCATGTGGATTTTTTAGGAAAAAATACATGTAATCAAATACTTTTTATTGCATTTTGATACCACAAATCGCAGGAAGTTCTTGGTGAACATGGGGTTAAGGGTCATAATGGCTTTGACAAACAGCTGTTAAACTGTATTATGATGAAGGAAAATTTTCTAGTGGAGTTCCTCTTTGGACAAATTGCAATTAATATTTTCTTGAGCTAGGTATTAAGAATGCAGCTTTCCTGTAGGATATTCCTGTCAATGTGGTTGTGGACAGAAAGAATAAAAAATTAATTGCAAGGTTCATGTGCTAGTGCAAAGAGTGAGGTTGTGAATTGGGAGATCGATAACGAGGGTTTCTGCCCCAACTCAGCTGGAGACAACCACGGAGAACAAAGAGGAAGATTATGAGCCAGCAATGTGGAGGGACCATGATAAATGCCAGTATGAACAGCCTGTGTAAGTAGAGATAGGGAAATATTAAAGGCACTGTACAAGACACTGAGAAATATCAATGGGAGTTATGTGTATAGTTTGGCCATCTGTAAAGGAGAGAGATGAAATAAGTCTGAAACAAATGATGGGAGAGAAATGCTGAATGTACCAGTGAAGTGCAAGGGGATGAATAATAACAATTTCTGCTGAAAACATGAGGCCATCAGTTGGAAAAATCTGAGTCCTGGCTGTTTCAACCGATCACAGAGTGATCACAAACCACAGGTATAATAATATCATCCAAAAGGTGAATGGTATTTCAGAATGTGTGACACTAAGCATTTTCACCAGAGATGGAGAATTGGTAATGTTGCACAAGGTACTGGTTAGCACATATGCTTAAAATAGAATTGAGGGGAAATGATAATAATAACAAAACAGTACCTATTTCTATTTTAAGATTCCTGTTAAGGTAGCATATTTAGATAGCAAGACTGAAAATCAAGAAAGGAGAGGAGCTAATCAAACTAGAGTAAAATGTTCAAAAAGAATAAATATCTATGGCTGAGAGAAGAGTAACTATGTAAGCATAATATCTGAGGAGACTCCCTAGCTACCAGAATAGAAGGATTATAAAAAGCTTCTTGGTGTGCAGAAGAACAGGGAAATCTTGCTGAATGTAAAACAGAGTTTGGGAAATTAATGGTTGAAATTTTATGTTGAAGAAGATTGCAGTGTTGCATTGCTGATTATAGGAAGTCAGTGATGGGTTCTGGAACTGGGGAGCAACGGACCTCCGTCCCAGGGTAGGGAGTCTGCAATCTCAAATAACTCTGATGGCAATGATTCACGTGGGCTGATGTCATGCAACCAACGTGCAACGCCAAGTCGGTGTGTTAAATGTCATGTTATGACTTCCAATTAGTTCAGAATTTCCTTTAATCTACTGTGGCCATATTTTTAGTCCATGCCAAAACAATCTGACATCATTAACTCCAGGATTTGGATCTGTTACTAGCTTTCACAATTTTATTAAGCTATTTTATTCTTTGTGTTACATTTTTCTGGTTCTGGAAGGGCTCTTGGGAAGCAAGTGGTTAAATTAGTTCAATGCCTTCAAATTTAATATCAGTGCAATGGTATTTCAGAAAGGGTGGGAGAAGAGGGGAAGAGAGAGAATAAATTTTATCCTCAGTTTGAACTGCAATTTAGATCTCCTTTCTTTATTAAACGGTCTTAGAAGTCTAAGGAAATAAGTCAGCTATGTTATACCGTCATGAAGATCATCAGCACATTAGCTAATTGCTAGTAGAAGTTTTGTAAAGGTCTGGAAATTGGAATTTTAATATGCAGTAATCAGACAACCACCAACTTTATAGCTTTCTCTCTGAAGCATCACCTTATTACATTAGCAGAATAGTTTTTTTAAAAATAATTCAAAATCATGTCTTTGACTAGATTTAAAAAATCTGTTGCACTTGTAACTCTAAATAAATAATTAGGAATAATGTTCTGTATTATTTGAAAGATAGAACATTATTTTAGTGGAGGAAACAAATAAATGCCCCTAATCTGTCACTATATGATTGTGCTGTGAATAGAATGACTTTTTGTGATGAATATTATTATTCAAAAAATTCAGTTTCATATCTCTGCTTTGGTGCAGAATTTCTCAGAAAAGTCTTTGTCTCTCTATAATGCCATTTCACCCATCTTTAATGGAAATAATATCATTATTTGGACTGCTGGGGATGTTAAGAGGACAAACCTCTTTAAGACTGAAAGGCATTCTTTAACTGTGGTGTAGGAGCTGGTATATATATATAAAAAAATAAAAATCTAGTCTTGCAGACTCAGGCTCGTGGCTGTGTAAAATGAAAGCTCTCATCTGTTGAGAATACATGTGGCTGGGGGGAAGTGAAGTGAGGGAAGATGATGTGATGGTAGAATTAGGGTGATAGATATCCAGAGCAAAGCATGCTATCTCCATCTCTGGTAAAGAAAAAAAAATCTTAAATGTCTTAAACCCAGTCAACTGTCGAAATATAATAATGATATCATTATATAGTCTGCATCCACTGACAAATGCAAGGCACTGTAGAAGCATAAAGCACTTCAAGTAAATAGTAACACAATTTCATCAGAGGTTAAAAAGTGAACTCTTAGTCCTGGCCTCATTGATATTATTTTTCACTCTTTATTTTTTTGTATTGAGTTGGTTATTAAGGTCATTATATAATGCTCTTCAATTTATCTGAGGTATATCAGTTGACAATGGGACCCTTGAGTGATGAAAGAGCCTTGGAGTTGGGATTAATATTATGTTTCATATAAAGCAAAAATTCTTCCTGTAATATATCCACCTTGAAAATGCACTCAAGACAGAGGTTTCTGATCTTTGGCCTCTGCCTTAGAGACTTGTCAATGTCAAACAACTAATGTAACTTGGAAACCAACAGAAATATGTGACTTGGTTTATTATTATTTATTTAATTCTCTAAATTAATCAGTAATTTATTATGTAAACATATCAGTAAATTAATCATGTAAACATATGTGTGTGTGTGCATAACTGCATGCAGACAAATTCACTATATGATGCATCCGTTAAAAAAAAAAAAAAAGTAAACTTTTAGGGAAGACATCACCAAAATCTTACTTCTGCAATGGAGTTTCATATGACATCGTTTTGCAAACTCTCTCATCTCTTTCTTTATCCTTTTGAAAAGGAAGAAAAGGGCAATAGTAGCCACCAGTTGTGCTGGAGATAACTTTTTCTGTATGTTTATAGCAGTTCATCAGTCCCTCCTTCATTCCCCTTGCTCGCTGGAATACATTAACACATGTTTATTTGCTTATTTAGAAATTTTCTATTCAGATGAGTTGCAGACTTTTCTCCCTTCCTCCCCAGTTGCTTGTTGATATCTCACCTTGTTATCTACCTTTCTTTGATGGGGAAGGCCTGCACATACCTAGCTCCACAGTTTGCTAATCTTCCTTGTCACTTATGTTTAAACTCATTCTGATTTTCATTACAGACATAGTCTTCAAGTGTTTCTTCTGTTTATTTTCAGTTAACAAGCCATTCTCACACCAGAAAAAGGACAGAGATCCTCTGGTCCACCTCTAAAACAAGAATCTATACTGTTCAAATATCACAATAACTCTCTGCCTTGTGTCTGAGCAATTGCAGAAGGGAAAGTGTAGGTATTATGTAAGAGTAATTGGTTTCTAAGACACAATAGTTCTAGAGACCTTATGAAGTAACCATTAGATAATTCTTCCTCTTTTGTTTTTCTGTGGATTCTAGGAAAGAGAAGATGCTAGTTCTGGTGGTTTATCCAGAAGTCCCACCATGAGTGTGTTTCTCTTTTCTTCCTCTTTTTGAAGTGGCTTATTAAATAAGTTTTTACTTTAGTAACAATCCTGCAGTCTGCTAGATCACATCTCAGGAGTAAATTTGTCACTGTCATCCCAAGGAGAAAAAAATCGTGACATTCAGTCTGAATTAAAAAGCAATAAATGTTTAAAGAAATGAGAATTAATAAATCTTTTATTTCTCTTCATGCAGTAATTATTCACCCCGGGGCTAACCTAAATACTTTCTCTCTTGCCACTCAGGGCTTCTATGCAATGTAGGCAAAGGTAGGCTTTGGTTCCTTAGTGATCAGTACAAAGCATTTCATCCTGGATGATGAGCAGAACTAAGAGAACTTGGCTGGAGCCAGAGAAGAGGAGCAGAAAAGACCACATGTACACTCTTTCCCACAGCATAAACAGACAAAAGCAGTGCCTGGCCAGGCAGGTGAGAGGAAATAATTTGCCAAAAATTCACCCATGATTAAAACATTGGATGCCCCAAATGGATGGCCACGTGTCCATTTAGCAGGGCTCTTTGCAGTCTGATGGTCTGAACATTTCAGCCTGTGCACAAAATCAGTTCAGCTCCTCCCTTTCTAGTGACCAGATGTTAGTTTTATTTTTGATCTTCCTGCCTTCTTCCCCACAGAGGTTAGTAACTGGGGGAAGAGGGGAAGACTAATCATTAACTTAACAAAAAACAAACACTTAACAAAAAATAGCAAAAAGAGAAAGGAAGAGCAGGCAAGACAGGGGAATTGCTAAACACAGAAAAGCTTCAAAACCCATAGTTGTGCTGTTAGCTTTGATACATTTTGTTCTTTCATAAGAGAACATTAAAAGAAAATCAGTGTGTCTTGGTTGAATGTAGGAGGTGGTATCTCAGGGAGCAAGATGCAATAATAGTTCTAGGAAACATATGTTTATATATGTGCAAGAAGAGAGCAGAAATAGCAGTCCTGAGATGGGCAGCCTTATACTGAGCTGATACATGTGTTTAACAACGTGTTGTGGTTTAACCCGGCAGTCAGCTGAGCACCACACAGGTGTTCTCCACTACCCTCCACCCCTAAGAAGAAATAAACAAAAAAAAATTGAGAGAAATGGGGTAAAAGATAAAATTCACAGGTCAAGACAAAGGCAATTTAAAAGGACAGCAAAGGAAGGGAAAATAATAATAATAATGATAAAAGAACGTACAAAACAAGTGATGCACAATGCAATTGCTCACCACACACCAACAGATCCCCAACAAATCCTGAGCAGCAGCAGCAGTCCCCCTGGCCATCTCCCCCCCCAGCTGAACATGATGCTGCATGCCACAGGACATCCCTTTGGCCAGGCTGGGCCAGCTGTCCTGGTTCTGTCTCCTCCCAGCTCCTGGGGCACCCCCAGCCCTTTGCTTCGGGGCAGCACAGGACACAGAACAGTCCTTGGCTCTGGGTGAGTGCTGCTCTGCAATAACTGAAACATCAGGGTGCTATCAGTATTACCCTCATCATAAATCTGAAACACAGCGCCATACCACTTACTAGGAAGAAAATGAATTCTATCCCAACCAAAACAATACCAATCTTGTGTTGGCATTTCCCAGATGAGAATTTTATGGCTGTTTAAAACACATTTTATTTCTTTTGTAAATAGAAAGAGTAATTCATCTATTGAAGACCTGAAGAGTTTGCCTTTAGCCATTGCTACCTTCAGCAGAAGAGAGCCATCTCTTCCACCTTCTTCAGTGGCAAGCGTGAATCTCAAATGTGGGGAGGCACAGATGTCACAGGTGTGTCCGCATCTGCTTGGATCTGGAAGGGGAGGAGAAGGACCATTAATATATGCAGCTAAGTCTAAGGCGAGCAGCAGTAAACTAAATTAGTAGAGCAAAACTAAATTAGTGGAGCAAGCCCGAGATTTGTCATGCTTGGTTTTTAGTCATCACAAATGTTATTTGTGAATTTTACGTAAAATCAGAAAAGATAAGTCTAATCAGCGTCTATTCCTCTGAGATTTCTCTTGTCATATGTGAAATCTAATCAGCAATGCCACCTTGTGAGGACAGAAAGCCCACCAAGGTGTGTAAGGCAGGCAAATAAAAAATTAACATGACCCGTTACTGTCACACGAGCAGTCATAATGCTTCTGTGGAGAAAATATGTTTTTTTCAGGGGATTGCTCCTTGCTTGCTGTGTAAGTGGGTTGTTTTTTATGCATTATACAATGCACTGTAGAGAAAAAAAAATAGATGTGAGTGTTACTTGCAATAATTTTTTCCCTTACATCCAAGCTCCATCTAAGCCATTGCTCCTGGAAGCAAAAGTCTGTGTTTCTTTGCCTTCTTCTTGGTATTCTCTCTATTAACTTGATCTCAACCTCTGATACCATGAAAGAGTATGATAAATAATTTTTTTCCTTTTGGCTTATGATGCAATCTAGGTCATTGAAGGCTGCAGGAGTAAAGCACTGAGATCTCAGTAAAAGGGGTTTAACTCTATTTTATTTCCTTTTTTTTTTTTTTTTCCTCAGTCACAGAAAGTAGATTAATATGGTAGCACTTTGCAGTAAGTGGACATTAATTAATGCTAAATTACAACAAAATTCCTCTGGAATCACATATTAACAGTCACACTAAGACCAAAAGAACTTTTGATGATTAATGTTTTTGTAAGGAACATCAAAGAAATTAATACCCATCTGTCACTTATAATAAAGTGTTGCTGATTCATTTCATGCCATTTTCTGTCCTGGCTTTGCCATGCAAATGAGGTGCTGTAAGTTTAAAGCCCGGTATATCACAGAAGTGTGAGCTTCCACTGTCTGACCTAGCCAGGACTTTTCAGTGCTACTTCTCGTCCTGCTGTAACTCCTGATATCTCATATGGGAAACAGAGCAAGTGTCTGTTGCTTTGGGATGCAGAGTCTGGGCAAGAGGAAGAGTTATTTTAATTCAGGTGCCATAATTCACCCTTCAGTATTGGAAATTCGAGTCCTCAGACTATTCATTAACTTGACAAACACCGTAATGAGTGCAGAAAATGGCAGCACATAAATCCATTCTCTTGACAAAGAACATAATGAGAATGGGAAGTGACACAAACTAAATAGTGATCACTTTACAGTCTGGAGACTGTATATACTCACTCCTTGTGTCACAGTGACTCTTCCCCCTTTCTTCCCCCCCCTCCCTGTTGGCTGCTCAGTGAGGTCTAGACAAGGAAAACCCACACCTTGCCAGGGCTCCCTGCTTGCCAAGCTTGAGGCTCTTCAGGGATGCATCATCCCTTTTGGTCTTTGAGTAGTTTGGTACCTCTACAGGTCCCAGAAGAAATAATGAGTTAACAAATACTTAACTTCTACCAGGAAGTTTCTTTATTCTTCTCAAAGGTGTACTTCATATGGATTCATCATCATCTTTTTTTAGTCACTAGAATTTTCTTAACTGGTTTCAGAAGTCAGTGTTGACTTCAGCAGTAAGGAAAATGTTATGAAAGGATTGAACAACTAATTCAAAAATGTAGTATCTTCAAATTCTGTACCATTTTGTCTGAAGATAGTAAATATAAGTTAGGAAATCACCAAGGATTTTTTTTTTTTTTTTTTTTTTTTTTTTTACTTTTGGTAGTGGCCGTATATTCAAACTACCCAAGAGTCAATTTGCTGTTGTCTGATATGGACCAGATAACTGGGTTCACATTAGTCATGACAGAGCTGGATACTGAGTACTTTCACATATGTCATGCTCAGTGAATTAGTCTGTTAAACGTATTAGATTTTATATGACACAGAACAATCAGATGTTTTCTATAAACAAACAAGCAGAGAAAAAAACTCTTTGCACAAAAGGTTTTTTTGTTTTGTTTTGTTTTTTAGTAGGGAGTGAAATGGAAGACCCCAAGAAAGTGTCCCATATCCGAGTGTTGTGGTTTAACCCGGCCGGCAGCTAACAGTGTCTTTTTGGCGCCCAACGTGGGGCACGAAGGGTTGAGATAACGACAGATCTGATTAGAGTGTGTTAAACTAAAACTGACCTGCTTAATAGTTGCTAGTCACAATGTTGATTGCTTTAATCTCGCGTTTGCCGCGCCTGTATTCCAAACTGTGTTTTATTGTACGTTACCTCCTGTATGTGATCCCTGTCGTGCTGTTTATCCTTTCCGGCCCCTGGTTTAAGATCGTTACGGTACTGTGCTGTGTAGCAATAGCTTATGAAACGATACAATATCTGGTCATGACGCTAACCTGGTACTTGTACTCAGCACTGTCATCGACTCTGTGCTTTGGAAGCCATATCTCGGGAACTATTAGCAATTACACCTATTGCCTTTTTTCGTCAGGGAGCCAGTCTGTGGAGGGGACAGGGGAAGATACCTTTTCCTACCTGTTCACTTCCCTTTTCTCCTTCACCACCCTCTTATCCTCCAAGCTAGTTACGATAGTTCTCCAAGATGTTGAATATCCTTGGGATACTCAGACCAGTATGGTCTTGTTGTTATGTCTACTGAATATGTTTCAGGTTTTGCTTAAGGTTAAACAACTACTTAGAAAACTCGTTCAGAGATCCGTCCTGAGGCAAGATAGTGGTGAGTGGCAGGGAGTGTGGGAGGATATGGGCAAGCATCTAGAGCAGTGGGCACCTCCGATGTTTTGGAAATTCACCCCTGAACAACTGCAAAACCCTAAAAAACTGGTAAAATGCTTGAAAAAAAGGTGTAATGACTCTGGCAGTTCCAAAGTGACACAACTCACTGTAACGTGCTGGGGTCTGGCCTATGCTTATCGAGCTGCAATTGATGCTGCTATCAACCCAGTTCCAGCCCCTGCTGCCGCTCCAGAACCAGCCCCTGCAGCCACTCCAGCTCCAGCTCCAGCCCCTGCAGCCGCTCCAGCTCCAGCTCCTGCAGCCACTCCAGTTCTAGCCTCTGCAGCCGCTCCAGTTCCAGCCCCTGCAGCCGCTCCATCCCCTGCAGCCACTCCAGCTCCGGCTTCTGTAACTGCTCCAGTTCCGGCTTCTGCAACTGCTCCAGTTCCAGCCTCTGCTCCAGCTCCTGCTCCAGCTCCTGCAGCCGCTCCAGCTCCTGTCGCTGCTCCAGCTCCAGCTCCTGCAGTTGCTCCAGCTCCTGGGCCAGAGAAACAAACTATAGCAGTGCAAGTTGCCCCTGTAACCAAGGTGAAAAAATGGTACAGAGACTCAGGTCGCTTAGAACGCAGAGAGTCTTCTGCTGGGTCTAGGTGTAGAGAAGACGAGGCCGGGCCATCCAGGGAGCAAGAGGATGAAGATGAAGATGTATCAAAAATAGCAGTATCTACCCGAGACCTAGGCGAGCGTGAGCTACGAGACGTGCGAAGAGATTTCAGCCGCTCTGTAGGTGAGCAGCTTGTCACCTGGCTGCTCCGGTGCTGGGACACTGGAGCCGAGAGCGTGGAATTAGATAGAAATGAAGCCAAGCGGCTGGGATCCCTTGCTAAAGATGCAGGCATTGACAAAGCAATTGGAAACAGAGTACGATCTTACAGCCTCTGGAAGCGTCTCCTGTCAGCTGTAAGGGAAAGGTATCCCTACAAGGAAGAAATTGTATGTCATCCAGGCAAGTGGACCACTATGGAGAGGGGAATCCAGTACCTGAGGGAATTAGCAGTACGGGAGGTGATTTATGAGGACCTAGACAACGAACAAATATCCTTAGACCCAGATGACGTCAGGTGTACCCGACCCATGTGGCGGAAGTTTGTACGGAGTGCACCATCATCATATGCCAACTCATTGGCAGTAATGACCTGGAGAGAACGTGATGAACCCACAGTGTATGAAGTGGCTAGACAACTCCGGCGGTATGAAGAAAGTCTCTCCTCTTCCTTACAGGCCTGTGTCTCGGCTGTGGAGAAACTTTCTGAAAGTGTCCATCAACTAAAAGAGAATACTTTGGATAAACTTTCTGAAAGTGTCCATCAACTAAAAGAGAATACTTTGGATAAACTTTCTGAAAAGTTCCACCAACTTGAAGGGAGATTATTCTCCTCCCCACCTGAACGAACCAGTGTCCACCAATTAAAAGAGAATACTTTGGAGAAACTTTCTGAAGAGTTGGCCCACCAACTTAAAGAGAGATTATTTTCCTCCCTGCCTGTACAAACCAGTGTTTCAGCTATCAGGGGTAAGCGTTCATCCGCGCAAGGAAGACGATATGGTGGGTACACACCCCGTGCCACCCTGTGGTTTTACCTACGTGACCACGGAGAGGACATGAGGAAATGGGATGGAAAATCTACCGCGACCCTAGAGGCACGGGTACGTGAGTTGCAAAAGAAAACAACTGGGAAAAAGGAGTTCTCTCAAAAGTTTGCTGCTCCAACTTCCAGTAGACAGTCCTTTAAATACCGAAGCGAAGATTCTGACCAGGACTAGAGGGGCCCTGCCTCCAGCCAGGGGGAGGAAAGGGATAATCGAGTTTATTGGACTGTGTGGATTCGATGGCCTGGCACGTCAGATGCACAGAAGTATAAAGCTTTAGTAGACACCGGTGCACAATGTACTCTAATGCCATCAATCTATAAAGGGACAGAACCCATCTGTATCTCTGGAGTGACAGGAGGATCCCAACAGCTAACTGTATTGGAAGCTGAAGTGAGTCTAACTGGGAATGAGTGGCAAAAGCATCCCATTGTGACTGGCCCAGAGGCTCCATGCATCCTTGGCATAGACTACCTCAAGAGAGGGTACTTCAAGGATCCAAAAGGGTACCGGTGGGCTTTTGGCATAGCTGCCTTAGAGACAGAGGGCACTAAACAGCTGTCCACCTTGCCTGGTCTCTCAGAGGATCCTTCTGTGGTGGGGTTGCTGAGGGTCGAAGAACAGCAAGTGCCAATCGCTACCACAACTGTGCACCGGCGACAATATCGCACCAATCGAGACTCCCTGATTCCCATCCATAAGTTAATTCGTCAGCTGGAGAGCCAAGGAGTGATCAGCAAGACTCATTCACCTTTTAATAGTCCCATATGGCCAGTGCGAAAGTCTAATGGTGAGTGGAGACTAACAGTGGACTATCGTGGCCTGAACGAAGTGACACCACCACTGAGCGCTGCAGTGCCGGACATGCTAGAACTCCAGTATGAACTGGAATCAAAGGCAGCCAAGTGGTACGCCACAATCGATATCGCTAATGCATTCTTCTCCATCCCTCTAGCAGCAGAGTGCAGGCCACAGTTCGCTTTCACTTGGAGGGGCATTCAGTACACCTGGAATCGACTGCCCCAGGGGTGGAAACACAGCCCTACCATTTGCCATGGACTGATCCAGTCTGCGCTGGAGCAGGGGGAAGCTCCTGAACATCTGCAGTACATCGATGACATCATTGTGTGGGGTGATACAGCAGAGGAAGTTTTTGAGAAAGGGAAGAAAATAGTCCAAATCCTTCTGAAGGCCGGTTTTGCCATAAAACAAAACAAAGTTAAAGGACCTGCACGAGAGATCCAGTTTTTAGGAATAAAATGGCAGGATGGACGTCGTCAAATCCCAATGGATGTGATCAACAAAATAACAGCTATGTCTCCACCAACTAGCAAAAAAGAAACACAAACTTTCCTAGGTGTTGTGGGGTTTTGGAGAATGCACATTCCAAATTACAGTCTGATTGTAAACCCGCTCTACCAAGTAACCCGTAAGAAGAACGATTTTGAATGGGGCCCTGAGCAACGACAAGCCTTTGAACAAATTAAGCAGGAAATAGTTCATGCAGTAGCCCTTGGGCCAGTCCGAACAGGACCAGATGTAATGAATGTGCTCTACACCGCAGCCGGGGAGAATGGCCCCACCTGGAGCCTCTGGCAGAAGGAACCTGGGGAAACTCGAGGTCGACCCCTAGGGTTCTGGAGTCGGGGATACAGAGGATCTGAGGCCCGCTACACTCCAACCGAAAAGGAAATATTGGCAGCATATGAAGGAGTTCGATCTGCTTCAGAAGTGATCGGTACTGAAGCACAGCTCCTCCTGGCACCCCGACTGCCAGTCCTGGGCTGGATGTTCAAAGGAAGGGTCCCCTCTACACATCATGCAACTGATGCTACATGGAGCAAGTGGGTTGCACTTATTACTCAGCGGGCTCGAATAGGAAACCCCAGTCGCCCAGGAATCTTGGAAGTTATTATGGACTGGCCAGAAGGCAAATACTTTGGGATATCACCAGAAGAGGAAGTGGTCCGTGCTGATGAAGCCCCACTGTACAACAAGTTACCAGAAGATGAGAAGAGATATGCTCTGTTCACTGATGGGTCCTGTCGTATTGTGGGAAAGCATCGGAGATGGAAAGCTGCTGTATGGAGTCCTACACGACAAGTTGCTGAAGCTACTGAGGGAGAAGGTGAATCGAGTCAGTTTGCAGAAGTGAAAGCCATCCAACTGGCTTTAGATATTGCTGAACGAGAAAAATGGCCAGTTCTCTACCTTTATACTGATTCATGGATGGTAGCAAATGCCCTGTGGGGGTGGTTACAACAATGGAAGCAGAACAACTGGCAGCGCAGAGGTAAACCCATCTGGGCTGCAGCGTTGTGGCAAGATATTGCTGCCCGGGTAGAGAACCTAGTTGTAAAGGTACGCCATGTAGATGCTCATGTGCCCAAGAATCGGGCTACTGAAGAACATCAAAACAACCAGCAGGTGGATCAGGCTGCTAAGATCGAAGTGGCTCAGGTGGACCTGGACTGGCAACATAAAGGTGAATTATTTATAGCCCGATGGGCCCATGACACCTCAGGCCATCAAGGCAGAGATGCAACATACAGATGGGCTCGTGATCGAGGGGTGGACCTGACCATGGACGCTATAGCACAGGTTATTCATGATTGTGAAACATGTGCCGCAATCAAGCAAGCCAAACGGTCAAAGCCTCTCTGGTACGGAGGACGATGGCTGAAATATAAATATGGAGAGGCCTGGCAGATTGATTACATCACACTCCCTCAAACCCGCAATGGCAAGCGCCACGTTCTTACAATGGTGGAAGCAACCACCGGATGGCTGGAAACATATCCTGTGCCCCATGCCACCGCCCGGAACACTATCCTGGGCCTTGAAAAACAAGTCCTATGGCGACATGGCACCCCAGAAAGAATTGAGTCAGACAACGGGACTCATTTCCGAAACAACCTTATAGACACTTGGGCCAAAGAACATGGTATTGAATGGGTATATCACATTCCTTATCATGCACCAGCCTCTGGGAAAGTTGAGCGATATAATGGACTGTTAAAGACTACACTGAAAGCAATGGGTGCTGGGACATTTAAAAACTGGGATACACATTTGGCAAAGGCCACCTGGTTAGTCAATACTCGGGGATCTGCTAACCGAGCTGGACCTGCCCAATCAAACCTGTTACGTACTGTAGAAGGGGATAAAGTTCCTGTAGTGCATATAAGAAACATGCTGGGAAAGACAGTCTGGGCTACTCCTGCCTCAGGAAAAGGCAAACCCATTCGCGGGATTGCTTTTGCTCAGGGACCTGGATGCACTTGGTGGGTAATGCAAAAAAATGGGGAGGTCCGATGTATACCTCAAGGGGATTTAATAGTGGGTGAAAATAGCCCATGAGCTGAATTGTATTATATTAATTACTGTATAATACTGTATGTCATCACTACCATGATTGCTATATACCATAGATGAAAATGATTAATTGTGATTAATTAAAATGTATTGAAAAGAGTGTAACCTCAGCATGACATAAATGGTATGGAATAAGGGGTGGATATATGTCCTGGTTTCAGTTGGGACAGTTTCCTCCTAGTAGCTGGTGGAATGCTGTGTTTTGGATTAGGATGGGAAGAATGCTGATAACATGCCGATGTTTTGGTTGTTGCAGAGCAGTGCTTGTACTAAGCCAAGGACTTTTCAGCTCCTCACTCTGTCCTGCCAGCAGGCAGGCTTGGGGTACAGCAATAACTGGGAGGGGACAGACCCAGGACAGCTGACCCAAACTGGCCAAAGGAGTATTCCATACCATCTGACGTCATGCTAAACAATATATAGGGGTGGCTAGCCGGGTTGGGGGGGCCGGCTGCTCGGGATAGACTGAGCATCGGTCAGCGGGTGGTGAGCAATTGCATTGTGTATCACTTGTTTCATATACACTATTATTGTTATTATTGTTATTATTGTTATTATTATTATTATTATTGTTTCCTATCTTAATAAACTGTCTCTATCTCAACTCTCGTTTCACTTTTCCGTTTCTCTCCCCCATCCCAGAGAGGGAGGGGGGAGGGTGAGCGAACGGCTGTGTGGTGTTTAGCTGCCGGCCGGGTTAAACCACAACACCGAGATAATATAAACACACTGTGATTTAGTAGGAATTAACTTTTTTTAATTTTAAGTCATCTTTAATGGTCAAATGGTTGCTGATATGAGTGAGTCCCTCCTCGTTTCTTAACACTCCAGAAGCAACTCTGTGTGGAAGTGTAGGTTCAAAGGTCTTTTCCCTACACGTCAGACATCATGGTTTTCCTACACATCAGACATCTATGAAAAGAGAATCACAATTAGTGGAGTCACAGGTCAGCTAGATTTGAAAATTGATAAAATACCTGGAGGTGACTTTTTGCTTGGCCAAACTCCAGAACTGCAGGGAGAATTATATGCCATTCAAGAGTTCTCTTTAGTCCTCAAAGTTCTCTTTAGTCCTCAAAACATTTTGTTAGATCACTGTATAAAGCAGTATAAGAATCCATTAGAAAAATTACTTAAATTCAAATGTTTTCAAGAGTTTATATTTTATACTATTTATTTTCATGTGTCTGAAGGGCTTTTCCAGTGCTTAATGGAGGCATGTGAGATATTGCATTACTCTTTCGGTCATTAACAATTTGAAAACTTTTGTTTCAAACACAAGTCTTTCAGGAAAGGCAGTTTTTTTCTGAAGTACACTCCATCCTGGACTGCCAAATGAGGTGTAGTTTTACAACGATTACGGAATTAGTACTGTTCTTTAATGGCACAACCAAAGTTTTCACAATAAAAAAAAGGCCAAATATTGTTATTAATAAAATAATTTGTATTGCATTTTTTCACTCAAAAATTATCCCAATACCCAGTAATGCAATAATTTCATTCAAAGCCTAACTTGTTTTTCTTGGCATCAACAGTACAAACCATTATATGTTGTATAAAATTATTTCTTGCTGCTGAGAAGTGAAATCCTAGCATTTGTTTGAGCCTTTCTTTCCTATTCCTTTTTACTTGTGAAGGAACTGCTCACAGGGAATAGCATATCTAGCTTAACTGCATAATATTTTATGCTATAGATCTTTTAATTTTCTGACACTGAATTTTTTGGGTTTCAGATGTGTGAAACAAAGTCTGTTTCTAAGTATTCAGTATCAGACAAAATTATCAAAGCTTAGGGAAACAGGGAAAAAAATGCAGTAAGCACAAAAAAAGCAGATATTAAAGATGAATCCCTAATTTTATTCTGGTGCTGTGTAAAACAGCCTTCCATCTCTTCTGTATTCAGTTCCAAGTCCTATATGACCTTCGGCTCTGAAGATGAGAGTCATATATTTAACTACAGTATTTTTTATTTACTATGGAAGCTGAGATGCAAAACACTTAATCTACATCGTAAAATGGAAAGTGGCTGAGTTTGCAGTGACCTTGACCATTTCTACACCAAAAGTTGATCATTTCAAACAAGTGCAGTCCTTTGACTGTGTTAAATTGGACACAAGTTCATGTCATGTGTTATTTTTCAAAATCTGATTATTATTATTATTATTTTGGGGGAGGTGGGGAATCAGAATAAAAATCTAGAAGATATTTTGCATGTATTTATTTATAAGTGCATAGATTTTCTCTGGTTAAGCTACGGCGAGGAGGAAGATGCAAGGGGAGGATTTCAGGGGAGTGATTCACTCAGTCCCTGTTGACCTTCTGCAGAATTTGGATGCAGAGCTACTGGTTGTAAAGAGCAAAGCACAGGAAACTGAAGCCAGAAACATCAGCACATTCAACCAAATATTTTACCATTACAATCAAAGGCAAAACTCCTTTTGCTTAGTCCTCTGTGCAATTTAGGGTGGAAGTAAGGCGTTGGCCATATCCTTGAGTGAAAATGAATTTCTGTATAGTCTGTTCCTTCAGGAGCCACAAACCAGCAGTTTTTTTTTTTTTTTTTTTTTTTTTTTGTATTCTCTATTTTATGCATGCTGTCCCTTAATTGTCTTATGTAGCTGTTCTTTTTTTAAATACGACCCCCAAAATCTCATGTTACATCCCCTGAATTACATTTTTATCAGAATAAACACAGACTGCTGGCCAAAGAAGCCAAATATCAGAAGCTTGTGTTTTTGGCAGGTGCTCCCTTTCCTGTTCATTACCTCTAATGACCAATGCCGGCTCCCTTTCCTTTTTTTTCCCTCTCTTCATGCTCTTTTTTTTTTTAATTATTATTATTTTTTTTTTGATTCTCTAACGTTGACATGCTTTCCCCTACAGTGGTGGAAAATGTCCTAACTCAGGCTATCACCTACTCTGAAAACCAGAAGGCTCTTAAAAAGTGGGGCAGTATTTGTTTGTTTGTTTGTTTGTTTTCCCTCAATTTTGTTCTCACTCAGATATTCTGCTACCAAGTTGCGAAAAGTTTTACAGCCGTTTGGTCATTAGTTGCATGTCCAAAAAAAGAAGAGCTGTAGATAAGTTTATCCACATAAACTTAAAATGAAGATGTTTATCTAGAGCTTTTATGGGCAGCAAGTCCTGCAGTTTGTAGCTTAGATGACCCCACTGATGAGGATCTTCTATTGCATAGCTCCAGATGTCTCCCTGTCTAACACAGATTTTGGAGAGCCAAAGAGCTAAAATAAAAGTGGGGGTGAGGTGTTTGTTCTGCTTAAAATGACTGAGCACTCAGAAATCTGTTTTGTAAATTTTTCTCCCAGGCTAAAGCACCGGCCTGTACTTTCAAACTTTTAAATTTCATTTAAATATATATATATATATATATTTATTGTTGCACTCAGCAAAAGCAGAAGAATAGCCTCAGTGGACATCAGAGGGACATATTTTGTGCTTTTCTAAGAAATATGGTTTGTGGTTCTTTGGCTTGGTGGTCACCAGTAGGGCAGTGGAAATTACAGAATCTGAATTCCTTTTGTCTATTCCCACTCTCCTTCCTGTACCAAAAACAGGGACATCTATTTATAGATATCTTTATGCTGCAGCTTTTATACTTTGGGCTTTGAGGGCATAAACAAAATGTATTCCAGCATTCAAATCCTGAGTCTTTTACAGGTTTCTTTTTAAAAGACATTGCCAGATTTACTGATGCTTAGAAGCCAGTCAGTGGCAAAGCAGCCTTTGCAGGCATTTGAGGATTTGCTCTACAATGCCATTCAGTCCAGGTTATTTGTTCAAAACATTGTATGACATTAACATTTAAAAATTGTCCAGGTGTGAGAATGCAATGCAATAGCTTTCCTATGCTACCAAACCAGGGGACAATGAACACCGTAAAGAGGGACATCAAGATACTTAAGGCAATGATTAGAGACTACTCAATCCAATGTGATAAATTGAAATACATTCATAAGGTTAATACCAATTCCAGAGATTATAGACCATTTTATGGGATGTGCTATATAACTTTTGCTCCTTCCCCCCAAATTTATGATCTTTACCAGAGATTTGAAGCAAAACATGATAGCAATTGGATTCTAAAGGTCAATAAAGAAAAAAGAAAGTACAAAAAAAAAAAAAAAATCAGGAAAAAAAACAGAGGAGGGTATTTCACTTATTCTGTTTCTCATACTGTTATTTTGCCAATTAAACTGCTATAAAGATAATAAAAACAAAGCATCTGTGGAAAATGAAGGTTTGTCTTCATGAAGAGATATTACAAATTCTAAAAGCCTTTAAAATGGTATTCCTTATTAAATAAATAAGTTGGTCAACAAGTTGTACAAGGCCACATAAAACCTATCCCACATCTCATTAATTGTTGAGCAATTTGAGGGCTTTATTTAGGTGAAATAAATCCTTGTAGAAAGGTTTATGTGTAAAATTTGTAAGCCATGCTGAGGAAACAGAATTTGCCTAAAGGCTGGGAATGCTGTCTCCTTACACCAAAATGATAAGAAGCATGAAAAAAAAAAAAAAAGAAATGACTACAAGAAAAAAAAAAAAAAGGCATAAAGAAGAATTATTAGAAAGACTGAGTTTGCTTATTTAAAAGAAAGAATTATAAAAAGAAGTGAGGTGTAAAAATGCAAGCTAAGGAAAACTCCAAGAACAAGGCGCAATTTCCTTTTCTCCAAGTTTAAATGTTTTCCATTCCTTTAGTCAGAGAGCAGTCACAGGTGCTTTTCTCAATGTTATGATCTGGGGGATATAGGACATACACATCCGAGAGCTTGTACGTTTTTCCATTTATAAATGCTTGTCTAAAAGAACAAGCTAATAATGAAAAAAAGGCAAGCCTCTTTTTGGAAGAAGTCAAGGGAATTCTGTGCTTAACATGAGGATAGAAACTGAGAGAACAAAATGTTTTAGAGCATGATGAGATGGAGGTTGGTGTGGGTTAGTGTGCTCTTTTGGTATATGAAAGAAAGTTCAGAGTTTTCCTCTGGACACTTCTAAAGGTGTTGATATCTTTGAAAGGGAATATAGAGAAAGGGCCAAAAATCAGGGAGGACTCACAAAAGTTTCATTACGATGAATGTTTTAAAGATTTTTTTTTTTTTAAAGTCTGCTGAGACTTCCTAAGACTTGTAAATTCATCACTTCATGCTGTAGAGAACCTTTACAACAAAGGAGATGAGAAAATGCCTTATCACAGAATCATCTAGGCTGGAAGACACCACTGCTGAGTGGTAAAAGAGGGGTATATATCCTGCTTGTTCCATGTTTCAACATCCAGTTGGTAGAGATTTACCAAATATTAGAAATGCTTCTTGTATCAGATGCAGACCAAGATTAATTGGGAGCAAATGTATTTGGGAAAAAGCGATTGTGCAGAGGTGACAATTACCTAAGTAAAAAAAGAGCAATCATTAAAAAAATAAAAAAAATAAAAAAATAATTTTGAAATGTTATGTTCTTCACTGCTATATGATTCTTTGGAGAATGCCTGAAAGGGTACAAGGAGAGAAAATGAGGCTGTGTAGGTCTACCTATAGTCACTGGTGAGAGTATCCTTGAAAGACCCAAGCAGCATTCCCAAGGCAACCTGGACTAAGGAGGGTCCTCCTTTCTCCACACAACCCCACATCTCCCTCTCTCCTCACATGTGCTTATTTCCACAAATTCAATCTGGTTCATGAAAAACACATTCACAAATAAAATTCTAGCTAGTTTGTGCCCTGAAAACCTTGGGAATGAAATTCAGCGCAGCATGTTTCCATTGACAAGTCCTCTGTGAAATGAAATCCCACTTCAGACGTCAGTGCACATGCTAAGTACTGCCTACATTTCCAGCATTACCCACACAGATAATATACACTGAGAAAGAATACCCTGAATGTGCACACTATTTTTATCTTTCCCAGAAAGGAGTCAGCAGGCATAGCAGTCTCCCCATAGGTGGGATGTAAACATCACAAGAGATCTCAGCCGGAACAAGAGATGGAGTATCTGCCATCTCCTAATTGGAATTCAAATTTAATTAAGATGGAGACAAAACTACTCATCACCTTTTCAATGAAATGCAGGAGCACTGGTGCCACTCCTTGGTGCAGTTATCTAAACATAAGGAAGCAGCCTTTCTAAAATTGTAGTTAAAAATTTTGTTAAAAAAAATAAAAAAGTAATCTTAATTCTCAAGTCTATAGTTAGGTGACAGGAAAAAAAAAAAAAAAAAAAAAAAAAAAAAAAAAGTTTGACTATTCCTTTGGGTTTTTTTTTTTTTCTGTCTCTCAAATCACCATATATAATCCAGCATTTTAGCATTAAGAGTCTGATTTTACAAGATTAACCTTGGATATTACAGTGTGTATGTGGTAGGAGTCAGTGATATTTGGGACAAGTAGGGAGGTAACACTGAGTGCTTGATGAATCCTTGGATCCTACTTTTGGGTAAGCAGAAGGAGGATGAAAGGTTGTTCTGTCACTGTAAACTACTATGTTATGCTATAGTACCTTGTTTCCCAGCTATCCCTTACATATGGGACTGGAACAAATTCCAGGGACCGTTGGATAAAATGTTCAGGCAACTGGCTTCCTGCCATAGCCTTTCCCAAGGGATCTGTGGTCCTTCACTGTTCATATCATGAACTCCTGTTTGGACGACTCAGCTTTACTTTATTGTCCTGTGATTTCTAAAACATGCCTGCTCCAGTCTCATATCTGAAGTCACACAAAAAACCTAGGCAGGATACTCGGCTGCAGGTTTTGGTGCTACCAAAACACAGTTATTATACTAATAGATAAACTAATACTGAAGGAGAGCATTGTAAGGATAGTATGCAACTTCCCACATAGCACATACCAAGCAATTTCACCTACTTATTACTTTGTCAAGTATATAACATCTGGTTAAGCTGCTAGATACCTATTTATAAAAGCATTTAGTCTTGATTTAAGACTTCAAGCAAAAGTGAATCCATCATGCTCTAAGATAAAATGTCCCAGTGGTTTATAACTTTCAGTGTTAAAAAAGTGAAGCAATTTGTAGTTTGAATTTATCTTCTGCTGTGAACCTTTGAAACTCATTATGTTTTCCCTTTCCTAGATTAAAGAGCTGACTGTCAGTTATCTTTACTTTTGCAGATTCTTTCAGATTGATCAAATCAAACTTTAACCTTTTCCTGGGTAAGACTGAGAAGTAGAATTTACTTGGTATCACCAAAAAGACATGATTTTCCAACTTCAGCTCACACTTGCAGTTATTTCTGGTTTCCCGCCTCCCGTTGTTGAAGTGTTTTGTATATGCTGTGTAGAGGGCTAGACTCAGTATCCTACTGAGGTATTTGGAAAGGTGATGTGAAGTGGCATTGCCACTGTGCCCCAACTTTAATGAGACCATTAGTTCTCCTTGATTTACATCCCTGGATGACCTGTAGTCTCTCAACTTCAGAGTCATGCCAGGAGCTGATGTTACAATATTTTATCAAACAATTATTCAAACGTATTGCAGTTACTGTTCTGAGGGGCCATCCTTAGTCCTGTAAATGTCACCTAAATGCTTTGTTTCCGCCTGCTTGCCTAGAATATAATGGTAATATTTGCTCAAGTTAATACAGCAGCTCATTAAAGACAGATAAAAATCATTATTTGGAAGCAAAACATTGTGGTTAAAGACCCAAATCTGGCTCCAAGAAAACTGGGTTCTATTTTAGACTTTTATTGTAAACCATCTGTGTAAATCTTGACAATCAGGGGACTTAATTTTCTTTTGCTCTAGCTCTACTATATAAAATGGAGTAACAATTTTTCCACATAATTTTTTTATTGTCTAGGCAACCAGTAAGCTAAAAAATTGCAAACCTGAATAGCAGGAAGAAAGTAACAGAGTAGAGCGTGACTGAAGACCACAAACGGAGCGAAGAGCCTATTAGGAGCATGGAGTTGGAAAAAGAGCCTCCTGGGCCAGATAATTTGGATTCTTCTATTATGGGGGAGTATTACAATCTAAATTTTCCGTTATCAAACTTCATTTTACAACTCGTTAGGCTTCCTCACATTTAAAATCTCTCTTCTGACAATGTCAAATCTCTGACCTAACTATCCTGTTTTCCCTTCTGCGATTAACGTCTTTTAGCCTAAATACCTCTTTTGAGTCCATGGTGCTTACACTATCTGTTTGCAAATATGAAGAGATGAAATATTATCTTTCTAATTCTCTATGCTTGAAACACAATCCTTCAGTCAGAGAATCGTATGTATGTCATACATAACTGACTATATAGTGTCGAGTGAGTGCTTGAATAGACAGTCTTCAGACTAGAAAGCAATAAAGCAATGGTTAGCCTTGTCAGGGCTGTGTGTTCACATCTTTATAGTAACCGAGACTCAAATCTTTCTGACAGAGCCATTGCTGTGGAGCCAGACTGTGTGGTCAGAGGTGGCTGTGGATATAGGGCCACAGGAAGGGCACCAGTGTAGCAAACGCTGTGTATTCAGTCACACAGCACAAGCTGACATCCGTATATTTTGAATATGTATCCCAGCTACATACAGTGCATACTGATTAGGATACAAATGAGATCAATTCCTCCTCTCTAGAGATAAATCCAGATTAATTCGCTCTGTCTCTCCCACCCTTATTTTTTTTCTCATAGCATTCTCTTCATCTATTACAATTTTCTTTCCTGTTTCCTTCTAGACAGTCAACAAAACAATTAAATTGCATTGATGCATTATTGTAAATCCAATGCCAGGGCACTGAATTGTCTCAGGGGCAGTACTGATGTGTGGTATTAAATTCAGAGACAATGGAAATGATTTAAAAAAAAAAAAAAAAAAAAAAAAAAAACCTGCCCAGAGTCTGTGTGTATGTGCAGATTTGTGATGTTCAACATTTTCAAAGAGGTAAAAACAAAAAGTTTTTCAGGCTTTTCTTTTGAGGATTTTGGAGTCCAAGCAAGATTTACCACTAAGCTTTATTTTCCACTCTGAATAAATGTTGTCAGGTGACTTATGTTCCTCTAAAAATAAATGGTGGGAGAGCCACACCATACGTTACAAAAGTAGCAGGGTCTCAGCTCTGCTACCCCTGATACCACATACACATGAGCAAGTCAGGGAGACACAAAGGAGAAACATTTCCACAGCACTAGCAATGCCAACAGCAAAACAAAACCCACATTTCTATAGTCTCTGTCCCTGTCTGATGACTTTTCTGGCTCTGTTTATAGGGTCTTTAAAGTATTTGTGGTTTTGACCACACATACTTAACTCTTCTGGTTCCCAGAGTAAAAAATGAGCAGGCAAATCCGCTGTGTGCGCTCCCAGATCAATACCTGAAAGCGCGTTTAGGTGTTGGCTGCCTGCTGTTAACTGCTCTGTCCCAGAGAGCCCTGTGCATTTGGCTGATTACATTCATTGCCCTCCGAGGAGCTGAACGTAAAAGCAGCCATGTGTGGTATTTCTGTAATGAGAGCTCCAAGGGAGGGATTATTATTTTAGCGAAACAATGATTTTTCATGGAGTTCAGTGGAAGAAATTGGATAGATGTGATAATCATGGGAGGCAGGGAGGAAATCCCCTGCCCAGGTTGTGCTTATCTTAGTGGCTGTGTCCTGAAAAGTAGAGAGGGTTGGAGAGCAGGCAGTAACAGGTCAAATCCCATCACCCAAAGATCTGGTTGCCTTGGGGCTGGCCCTTCCCTTCAGAAAGCTCTGGGTCTGCCTTGCTGCTAGAATGAATACCAGCCAAGTCAAAGAGATCAACATCAAACTATGCCCACCCGTCATCCCTGTGGGGGTTTCCTTTTGGCCATGCTTGGTTGTCACAGCTAGTCATAACATGCTTGCTTGGGTTCACATAGTAATACTTAAAAATATAAATAACAACCAAGAAGTGAACTCTCAAATGCTTAAAACGTCAAGGCAGAGAACAAATTAATTAGCATGCAGTTCATAAACGTGACGTTGATGAATTCCAGTATAGCTATTGATTAATCATATATCAATTACAGTGGTCTAAGCAGCATAACTACAAATCAATTTAGGCCTATTTGTGAAGCATTACCCAGTGTAAGAAATTAAATCACTGACTGAATGGCACAGAAGTACAGACCAAGGTTTAACTCCCAGCTGATGCACAAGGAACATGCTTGATTAACACTAATGGAAAGCTAACTAGATATGTCTGCAGTGCACTGATATGAGAACAAACTTCAGCTGATTGAAGAGTCCCTTACTATTTATCCTGTTTCAGGTCCTGTTATAGGCACCTCATTATTGAGAAAGTATGACCCCACCCTAGGTGTAATGGAGCTGCCACTAAGGTAAGCGTGGTATTTATTCAGCCTTGATACAGGGGAGTTAATTTGTTAAGGTTTATTTACACACTACTAGACCATACCTAGTTTTCTGTTAACACAAAAAGAGATGGGGATTAATTTATGCAAATAAATCATGTAGTTTCAGTGGAAAATATATTTTGCAAGACCTGGCCATAATTCAGGAAGGTAGAAGCAGACCGGTGACTTAGGCACAGACATCACTGGAGATTAATTAATTTGGAAAGAGTTGTTGAGTATTTTTATAATAAACTTTTAAGAAAGCGTTTCTTTATAAGAAACACTGAATGTTTTGTTTCTCTTCCACGCTTATTTTTCAAAGATCTTTTTATTGCTGAACAAAAACTGTCAAGAAATTGTAAGTTAGGCACAGCCTTGGCAACTTTTCCAATGCATTACAAAGTTTTCACTTTAAAAAAGAAAAAGGTCTTCTTCCAAGAATTCCCAGATAACAATTAAGGCTTTGTTTGTTGTTGTTTGACTCTTTTATTTTTTATTTTTTCATTTTATGAATTCGTCATGGTAGTTTTTTTGGGTGGGATGCTCCTCTTACATATCCCCAAAGAAAGCTGCTGGTAAAACAAGCTTTTTTTTTTTTTTTTTTTTTAAGGAAGCGTTTCCCTTATCAAGGAACATGAAGGCTTTTAAAGACTTAGAAGCAAATGTTGTCTTCTTAAGTTTAGGAGTCTAAGGATGTTTCACTGGATGCTTTCTAAAGAATATGAATCTGTTTTCACCCACTAGAAGAGGACCAGCATCATTTTCCATTGCAATGAATTCAGGGAACAGAGGTATCTGGGCTCTGTCTGCGGCTCCAGGAGGTTTTCCTTTCCCTTGCATCCAGTGTCAGGTTTGTTGCACTATGCTGTATTTGTTGAACTATGAACATCTGACATGGAAGAGGGTACATCTGTGGGGGTGACTGCACAGAGCCCTGAATATCCTTCTCCTTTACTAGCTCCCTGTAAGGTGGCTTTGCTCCCAATTTGGATCATTTCCACTCAACTTATATTATTTAAATGGTGGTGAGATACCAGGACGCAGAAACTCTATTTCCCAATTGTTTGCAGGCAGCTAAGTCTGCTTGTGACCCTCAAAAAGGATTTCTGTAAAGACAAACTCTGCATCCATACTCCATCCTCCCATTCCTGGAAGTAACAAAAGCCTTGTGGAACATACTGGCCCTCACTATACATGAAGAAATGGTTGGTGACCTGGTACAGCACTTGGAAGTGCACAAGTCAATGGGGCCGGACGGGATCCACCCGAGGGTACTGAGAGAACTGGCAGAGGAGCTGGCCAAACCGCTTACCATCATTTATCAACAGTCCTGGCTATCGGGGGAGATCCCAGTTGACTGGCGGCTAGCAAACGTGACACCCATCTACAAGAAGGGCCGGAGGACTGACCCGGGAAACTACAGGCCTGTCAGTTTGACCTCAGTGCCAGGGAAGCTCATGGAGCAGATTATCTTGAGAGTCATCACACAGCACTTGCGGGGCAAGCAGGCGATCAGGCCCAGTCAGCATGGGTTTATGAAGGGCAGGTCCTGCTTGACGAACCTGATCTCCTTCTATGACAAAGTGACACGCTGGGTGGACGAGGGAAAGGCTGTGGATGTGGTCTACCTTGACTTCAGCAAGGCTTTTGACACCGTTTCCCACAGCATTCTCCTCAGGAAACTGGCTGCTCTTGGCTTGGACTGGCGCACGCTTCGTTGGGTTAGAAACTGGCTGGATGGCCGGGCCCAAAGAGTTGTGGTAAATGGAGTCAAATCCAGTTGGAGGCCGGTCGCTAGTGGCGTTCCCCAGGGCTCGGTGCTGGGGCCAGTCCTCTTTAATATCTTCATCAATGATCTGGATGAGGGGATCGAGTGCACCCTCAGTAAGTTTGCAGATGACACCAAGTTAGGTGCGTGTGTCGATCTGCTCGAGGGTAGGAAGACTCTGCAGGAGGATCTGGATAGGCTGCACCGATGGACTGAGGTCAACTGCATGAAGTTCAACAAGGCCAAGTGCCGGGTCCTCCACCTGGGGCGCAATAACCCCAAGCAGAGCTACAGGCTGGGAGATGAGTGGTTGGAGAGCCGCCAGGCAGAGAAGGACCTGGGAGTGATGGTTGACAGGCGGCTGAATATGAGCCAGCAGTGTGCTCAGGTGGCCATGAAGGCCAACAGCATCCTGGCCTGTATAAGAAGCAGTGTGACCAGCAGGGCTAGGGAGGTGATCGTCCCCCTGTACTCGGCTCTGGTGAGGCCACACCTCGAATACTGTGTTCAGTTTTGGGCCCCTCATTACAAGAGGGACATCGAGGTGCTTGAGCGAGTTCAGAGAAGAGCGACGAAGCTGGTGAGGGGCCTGGAGAACAAGTCCTACGAGGAGCGGCTGAGGGAGCTGGGATTGTTCAGCCTGGAGAAAAGGAGGCTCAGGGGTGACCTTATCGCCCTCTACAGGTACCTCAAAGGAGGCTGTAGCGAGGTGGGGGTTGGTCTATTCTCCCACGTGCCTGGTGACAGGACGAGGGGGAATGGGCTGAAGTTGCGCCAGGGGAATTTTAGGTTGGATCTTAGGAAGAACTTCTTTACCGAAAGGGTTGTTAGACATTGGAACGCGCTGCCCAGGGAAGTGGTGGAGTCACCATCCCTGGAGGTCTTTAAAAGACGTTTAGATGTAGAGCTTAGGGATATGGTTTAGTGGGGACTGTTAGTGTTAGGTCAGAGGTTGGACTCGATGATCTTGAGGTCTCTTCCAACCTAGAAATTCTGTGATTCTGTGATTCTGTGATACTGCTAAATTGTTGTCAACATAATGATAGTGTTTGTGAAAAAAACTCCCACCAAACACTCCAAGCATTAGAATGTCTCTTTTTTCCTCCTCCCAGCCTTATGTTCCTTTGAATACAATGACATAAATGTTCATTAATTCTATATTTGAATGTTTGTCTTCTGTGGCAGCTCTAGCAAATAAACAAAGCAAAACAATATTTAACAATAAGAAGATGTAAAATGTTTACAGGGGAAGGGAATAAAACCAGTGATGGCAACAGAAGTCTTAATCAAACTCAAATATAGAGACCAGGCACAATCTGCCACAGCTGACAGTCTGCTGACTTTAGTTACAGTATTGTGGAAGGAGACGTGGCATTTCATTTACAGCCTTGCTGAAAAGGTTGTTGGTTAAACATCACGAATAAAAGTCATAAACAGGTGAAATCTTGGCAGAAAAAGTTTGATCATAGTGATAACCAAGAAATTATGGGTGTAAATCAGATGTGGGCATTCCCTCTAAAACACTGTGGAGGTTATCATTAGGTCAGTGTTTCTTACACATCTCTCTGCTGGAAACTATGTCAGCCTTCCCTGCTAAGGTACATTTTAACAGCAGTGAGCAAAACCCTCCAGGAGAAAGCAAACCATCTCTTCCTGAAATAAAGCCTTCTGGTAAGCAGGTATTTGTGTTTAGAAAGTTGACTAACTGTTGATCTAGAAAACAATGGATGATAAAACTTTCCAACATCCTCTGTTGAAGAAACATCTCCTCTAGGAAGAAAAGACAAAGATTATATGAAGAAGGTATTTTTAATAAGTGTGTGTTCCTGAGACTGTAGTTTATGCTGGAGTAGCAGACCAGCAAAAGCCTTTGGGGTTTGCTGAGATTCAAAGGCCATTTGGCAATTCAGTCCTCCACAGAGTTGGCTGGGCTGTAGCACAACAAATCAGATCTCTCTGATCTCAGTAACCAGCCCAACTTATACCTGGATGGTTTTACAAAACCTATGCATCAATTAGGGAAGTGTGATATGTTTGTATGAAACATTATAGCCCCCTGCCTGCATCCTACTCTCTTGACAAGGTTGAATTTTTCTTTTCCTCCTGAAGAAAAATGATGTTTGTTGCTGTTTTAAGGAGGCAACTTAGACTAATTATTTCCTTCCTACCATGGGCAGATGCTGTGTTAGTGTTGTAACAGAAAATGAAAGGCAGCTAAAATGTAGAATATGAATTCATAGTGTGACTACTGCAGTACACATAAATTAGAGGGAAATATCAAAAGAGGGACAGCTAGCTGCAATGTCACTTACATGACATTCATATGAGAATCTTCAAGGAGTATAGAGGATAGTCCAATAAAAGTGCTCAGTCTACTTCTCATTTAGAAACAGACACACCTACAATCATATACTTTTTTTGAGGAGTCTTAAAACTGTCTCAATTGCGAATCTTTTAAATGTCCATCTAAATGTCCAGGCTAAGTGCCAAGAGGAAATCAATCTATGCTGACTCTCTGAAATCTTCCAAGTGTGGTAAGCATAATAGGAACATTTGTCCATTTTATGTTACCTTCAGGAGCTTTTACAGTGAAAGTCTCACCTCTTTTTGACTGCTTTGCATGCAGTAGCGATTAATTTTTAGTTGAACATACTCACTCAAAACAAAATTAGCTTCTTGCTAGTGCTGTGTGAGAGAACTCGTTTCTGGCATGTTTTGATAGAGGGATAAATTTTCTCTAGAAAATGTCTGAAAAAAGCACCTGTAAAACCATGCACATCCGTATGAGGGCAATAAAAACAAAATGTGGGAATTCATAGTCGGTGGTAGTTCAGTATACTCTCAGTTTCTTTGGAAAACCCTGCAAAAGCTTTTGCTCAGGTGCCCCTTTTCCTCAGGGCAAGGTGATGAGAGTTTCCCAGGTGCTGTTGCATCCTAGGGGCAAGAGATGTGAGAAATTGATTCAGAGAAAGTTTCTTTCATGATGGCGAACAACCCCTGTCTGCCTGTCTACATAAATGTGTATTTTACATTTGCTATGCTGGTGCCTAGAAGTCAGGCTCTAACTTCTGCTTTATTTATGTTACCCTTGTGCCACTTCTCCTCCCTTATTTCTTGGTTTCTTTCAGGGCTTTTTACTTTTGACTTTGCAAGGGCTTACAGGCCTTCCCTGAGCTGGTCTGGGAGGATCCTACAGCAGCTTCTCACCAGCTCAGGAATGGATGGAGCTGGGATTTGCCATGAAGAGCTCTGCCTGTATCCGAATTGAGTCCTCTGCACCACCTTCTGCCGCTCTTGGAAGGTAGGATTTCCAACCCAGAAAAGGAGAAAATCATGGGAGACAAAGATCAGTGTGAAATTCCAATTAGGTGCTACAAGTACACAGGTAAATATATGAAATGACCTCTGTTGTTCTTGACATTTCACAAATGTTCTGTAATGATGTGAGCTAAAATTCAGCACGTCTTTATTTTTTGCTCAGGAGGCAAGTGTCTTCCAGATGGTTTCCTTTTATTCATTTAGAGAGAGTTAAGCTCCATCTCAGAGCTTCAGACAGTTGACTGATTGATGCTCCTGGAAAATCTGCTGATTGGAAAGACTGTATATCACATTAGCTGTTTCAGAGTTACTTTGGTAATTGGTTCCAAAGGAGAGGCGGAAAAAAAAAAAGATTCGAACCAACCTAGGTGTAACTCATTATTTCACATTCAGAATTGACAAGACATAGATCAGCCATCGACAACTACATGCTCCTTAGAATGAATGTTTCAGGCACTCTTGAACTGCCAGAGAATCATAGATTAATATATTTTAAGCCTTTTGCTTTTATGTTGCCAACATGAATGGGACTTGGGTCAGCAGTATCTCTATGTTATTACCTTTTCTTATATCTTTTTGGTGATTTAACTGAAACAAATGAATGCTTTCAGTTCCAGTTGTCAGTAGACCAGAGTTTACAATGTAAGAGCAATGGCCCACATCTAATCTTGGTTTCCTTCTCCTGAGGATATGCCTATCCCACACGCAGTTCGTCTCCTCCAGACAGACCCCAGCTAGTTTTTGAAGTGGTTAGCACTAGTAGCCGGCAGTGAAGCACTAGTAGCCGGCAGTGAAGCTCAGGCTGACCTTCAAAATTCAGTACAATGAAATCTTACGTAGTACACAACATTTTTTTATTATTATTATTTTAATTCTGCATTTTTTCAATAGGGTTTCTGAGTTTCAGAGCAAAGTGTGTGGTGCTGTAGCTGGACTACTAGCACAGTCCAAGTTAGCACACTTCCCCAGGGTGCAAATGATCATTGTTTTAGTATCTGTTCAAAACCTGGTCAAGTGCAAACCTGATTTTCTATACCCTGCCTCATGTATTGAGCTCTATTACCACATGATTATTGCTAGCAATTCTGATATAGGACTGTTAAATGATAGCTGTTTTACTGTGGATAATCTCTGCTCCTTTTTAACACATAGATTGTGGATGTTTACACTTTGCATGCATGTTGAAGTCATTGAGAATATTCATTAATGGCAGTCAAATCAGTACAGGATTGTTAACTGAAAGACAACATCTCCCGTTCAGGTAACAGCTGAGCAGGAGCTCAGAGGAGCATTCTAGCATTCTAATTTGTTCTAATTTATTTTACTTTTCCTATCCATCTACTTTTGACTGTTGTCAGAGACCAGGTAGCATGCTGTCTGGGCATTCAGCCTCAGCTAATACAGCCCTTCTTATGTATTTAGGTTAACCATGATAATCAAGTTATCTTTTTTATCAACATTTGAAGGAAGCCCAGCATCTTTGAACCCTTCCCTATCCGCATCATTAATTCTTTCTCAAATACAATTATCTGAAACTTAAACCACGATTTTCATCACTAAAGTATCAGGAAAATAAGCGACCAAGAAACAAACAGCTTCATGGCAGCTCTGCTGTACTGTCTGCTGTTGCCACTGGAACCTCATCTGTCTTAGCACAGAATCATAGAGTGGTTTGGGTTGGAACAGACCAAGTGGAACAGGGAATGGGGGCTGCAGTCAGTCCATGATGTTTTATGTCCACCACTCCTTCTCGGTCTCTCTCTCTGTCCCTGCTCCACGTGGGGTCCCTCCCACAGGCTTCCGTCCTACCTGAACTGACCCTGAAGGGGCTTCCCACAGGCAGCAGCTCTTATAGACATGCTCCAGGTATGGGTCTGTACCACGGGTCCATCCATCAGGAGCAAACTGCTCCAGCGCGGGTCCCCCATGGGCAGCAGCTCCCCCCAGGCCCCCTGCTCCTGCGTGGGCTCCTCTCCACGGGCTGCAGCTCCAGCCCTCCATCCCTGCTCCTGCGGGGGCTCTCCATGGGCCGCAGCCTCCTCCAGGCCACATCCACCTGCTCCACCAGGGGCCTCTCCACAGGCCCTAGGGGAATTCTGCTGCGTGCCTGGAGCACCTCCTGCTGCACTCACCTTGGGGGTTGCAGGGCTGGTTCTCACTCCTTGCTCTCCCAGCAGCTGTTGTGTGGCATTTGTATTTTTTATTACTATTATTCATCTTTTTTCCCTTCAATCTGCGCTCCCAGTGGCACACCCAGAATCATTCGCTAGCTTGGCTCCTGCCAGTGGCAAGTCCCTTTTGGACCTGTCTGGAACTGTCTCCTCTCTGACATGGGGCAACAGCTGGGCCCTGCTCACAGAGGCCACCCCTGTTGCCCCCTTGCTACTAAAACCTTCCCACATAAACCCAATGGAAGAGACCCCACCAACTTTTTTAACACCTTTCTCAAGAACAATGGGTCTGTATGGGGTAAATTCTGCGGTTACTTATATCCTAACTTTGTAATTAAAGCAAGTGAAAGGGAAAAAAAAAAAAAAAAAAAAAAGGCAGCTTATGCCACAGGATATTGAATTTAATTAATCATTGCAGTGAAGTCAAAAATTTACTCAGGCTTAACTAAGCGGTGAATCTGTCCATATGGATATGTTGTTATATGTATAATTCTCACATTTTGGAAAGCCTTTACATACCTGTTTATCCCCAGTACTATTATGGTTCTAGCATGTCCTTAAAATCCATTTTTGAAAGCCTGATTGCCATAAAAATACCTCATCAAATTTTAATTAATCCCCAAGACAAAGCTGCGACGCGCATCTAGGGGAATCTTCTCTGTTGAACTGTCACACTGGTTAAAAAGTAGTGCAATAAAATTCCAATTCTTTGAAGGTCTGTTTGGATTCTGAAAAACTGCTAGCACATTTAAATATTTAATGTGGTTGATATGGGAATTCTTAAACATAATTTTTATTGGAATTTTGTTTCAGCTCTTATTTGATTATTCTAGCTTCTGTTATATCTGAAAGCACCTTGGATGTTTAAAGCAGAAGTGCAGTAAGTCTCTAAAATCCTGTGAGATGATTCCTTCAAATTTCTTCTTTATTCATTATTGTATTTCAATATTTTCAATTTTGGTAATGCAATTCTGTACCAGTCCAATGATAAAATTGTCACTTACACTTTTATGTTCTTTGCTTTGTGCTCTAAAATGAGTTGTGCACATTACTCAATGCAGATTCAGCTTCTTTTTGCCTGGAGTGTCTCAAGCTCTGGGAAGGATACGTTTGCTATAGCTTAGGTATTTCAGCTAGTCACTACAGGCACTGTCTGTAGTACAGAAAAATAAACGAACATTTCAAGGGTGTGATTAATATCACTTTAAGATAGATGTCTAAGACAGAACAAATGAATCAACCTCTGGAGGTGCTTCTTTTTTTCCACTGACTGTATTAAGAGCCTAGTGTGAAGCTGGCCTGACATTTATATACATACAACTTGTAAATGGGACATCTGCCCATTTGGGCAGATGATAGAATCATTTGGGTTACAGAAAGTTGGACATCTCAGTCTACCCTATCACTCAAGTATGGTACAAAATGGCAGTGAACTGCCTGTGTGATTGTCTCCTACAATCACCTCTTTTGTGAAGATACAGCTTGTTCTGTAATTGTTGTGGTGGTTGTTTGTTTTCTTTGCTTTTCTTTGCTTGCTTTGTCTGCTCTTCCATATTTAGCTAATGTTGACTTGGAGGAAGAGACATGAGCAATTTTTCAGTCTCTTCTTTCTGTTCTCAAATCCCTCTGAATTTTCCATCAAGGCATGCTTGCTTTGAAGTGTTCTTTGCCTCTGGGAGTGGAGGCCATCATAGCTGCCAAGGGCAGTAGTGTTGGAAGAATACACTCTAGTTGATGGGAAGCCAACATGTTTTGGAAAGTTATAGAGCCAGATCTGTGGCTGTATATTATATTCTTCCAAACAGGATTTCCGGCAGACAGGGCAATAACAGCAGAAGAAAATTAGCTCCAGGTGTTAGCAAGTATAAAATGAACTTTTAACTCCTGATTCACCATTGCAACTCTCATAATAATTCCCTTTTGCCCCATTTTCAGGTCCCAGGGTTTTACAGAAAGAGGTCAGTAAATATGAAGTAAATATGATACATCAATGATTTGGTATAGTTAATTGAATTAATCAAATGAAATTAGTGAGTTTTGTATCTTGTACTTCTCTAACACTCTCTCCTCCCCCCCCCCCCCCAAAAAAAAAAAGAAAAAAAGCATACCAATTTGCACATAAAAATGTTTAATTTGAGATTATCTGCTTTCACTTAAAATTCTCAGGTATGTTCAGATGACAGTCATAGTTTAGAAAGTGTTTTACGTTACAGTAGTTGCTTCAGTATATTTTGTGAACCCTAAAGAGATAGTTAGTTACTATTCTCCATGTATTTGCATTTCAGTTAGGGAGAGGCACATCTGTCAAAGAAAGAAATCTTGTTGTTTTTCTTGTAGAAGTCAAAGAAAACATTTCTAGAGGGGTCACCAAGAGGTTATGTAGTCCATCTCCTTTCATAATGATAGGGTCAACTATGCCACTTGTGACAAAAGCTAGTCTTTACTTAAAAATCTCCAGTAATGAAAACCTTTCTTGCTGTTAGATCTTAATCTTTGCTTTACTACTACTTGGCCTAACTGTAGTAGAGACAGAAAATAATTTATTCCTTTCCCCTCTATATCTACCTTTTACTTCGGAAGACCATTTTCCCTCAATATTCACACACAATCACAGAATTGAAAGGGTTGGAAGGGACCTTGAAAGATCACCAGGTCCAACCCCCCTGCCAAAGCAGGTTCCTTAGAACACGTTGCCCAGGTAGGCATCCAGACGGGCCTTGCATATCTCCAGAGAAGGAGACTCCACAACCTCCCTGGGCAGCCTGTTCCAGTGTTCTGTCACCCTCACCATGAAGAAGTTCTTATGCATGTCGGTGCGGAACTTCCTGTGTTCTATCTTGTGGCCATTACCCCTTGTCCTGTCCCTACAACCCACTGAGAAGAGGTTGGCCAAATCCCTCTGTCTCCCACACCTCAGGTATTTATACACATTGATGAGATCCCCTCTCAGTCTTCTTTTCTCCAGGCTGAACAGACCCGGGTCTCTCAGCCTTTCTTCGTAAGGAAGATGCTCCAGGCCCTGCACTCTTTCCATTTCTCATTTCTCTTTCCATTTTCCATTTCTCTCTTTCAGTTTGTCCCCTGCCTTTTTTGTACCGGGGAGCCCAGAACTGGACACAGTACTCCAGGTGAGGCCTGACCAGGGCAGAGTAGAGGGGGAGGATCACCTCCCTTGACCTGCCGGCCACGCTCCTTTTAATGCACGCCAGGATCCCATTGGCCCCTCTCTTTTTCTAGATTAAGTGATCTTAATTTATTGAAACTTTTCTCCTAGGTCATGTTTTCTAGACCTGATCAAATTAGTTTCAGTCTCTTTTGAGGATCCTTTACCAACAGTCCCCATCCTCCCATGTTATTGTGTCTTCTATGCATCAGCACAAGGTTTTTGATTCTTGTTCAGCTGTGACTCTTGTTCAGCTGTAATATGGTATTACTCAGATCCCATTCAGCAACATTGCTTCCAGGCCAGAGAAATGCTTTGGTATTTGTGTAGTTTTGTATTTTGAAAGGTTTTACTTTACATTTTTTTACTTTACATTTTACTTTGACATTACTGAGCATCTCTGTACTTTTTCTGTGTTTGTCTTCAGTTGTTTTAAATTCTGAACTCTTCCCCACTGTGTTTGCAGATCCTCACCTTGGTGCTATCTCAGGCTTTAATAAACATGCTTTCTATTCTTTCATCCAAATTGTTTATGAAATTACGCACAGTACCAGACCCCATGCAGAATCCGACTCTATTGGTATAGTGGGTTTAGCTATCAGATTTTGATGCTTTGACAGTAGCCATCTAATCCTGCACTCTAGAGTTTCACCTAGATAATGTTTGTCAAACGTTTTTTGTAAGTCCTTCATGTAAGACAGTGTCAAAGCTTTGCAAAAGTCAAAGTATATGACATTTCCTGTTTCTCCCTTATGCACAAAGCCAGTTACCTTGTCATAGTAGAAATTAGATTAGTTTGACTTGCTTTGTTTTTGATTAATGTAAGTGGGCTGTTGTTCTTCTCTTATTATCCTGTAGGTGCTTACAAACTCTTTATTTATTTATTTATTTATTTATTTATTTATTTTTAAATGTGACTTCAGCTAAACCTGTAAATCTGCAGTTCCCAGAATCTTTTCAAAAATAAGCACTATGTTTTCTTTACAATGAAAGTTCTCTAGCAAGAAAGAATGCTAAAGAACCAGAAAAAAAAATCTGGAATTTTTGTTTTCTAGAACTTGGTCAGTTGTTTTATAGAATCTTACAAGCCTCCCAAATGTGCTTTTTAAGGGTTAAGAATGTACACAAGATCTGTCTCTGCATTCTGCATTCAGTTATTGAGTGAGATGATAAATGCTTATGCAGACTTGTGGTTCAGACACTATTATACCTATGGCATTGTAGTTCTGTTACAATAGCCCTATCTGCCACGGCTCTTCAAAGCAGCACAATAGCATCAGGACTAGAGTTGTGATTTTGCTTCCTCAAATACTTATGACATGGAGAAAAATGTCTCTCACTGTTAGCAACATTATTGCAATGACAGAGCGGATCTGTTCCAACTGGTGAAGAAGGTAATGATACATAAAAAATTACATCCTTCCACTTCTGTCTTCTGTAGCTTTTGCAATATTTTGAGGGCCATCAGGTAGAAATACGCAGCTTAAAGAGATTCACTCTGCCCAAGTTTCAAAGTCCTCTTCTCAAATCTCTTTGAAAAGTTTAATAAGTTTACAGTTGCAAGGAAATAAGCAAACAAGCAAATTACGAGGAATTGAAATATAGGAACAATATAAAATATCCCAATTCATCTGATTTAAATACAGGCAAAAAATCAGAGCTCTGTATCTCAACTTGCAGAAAATGTGACTGAAATAGCTTGTTTCTTAATATATTGACTGCAAAGGAACCATGATGAAAATAGATTATTGTGTCTTCTACAGCTCTGCCATAAGATAATTAATGTAAATTTCTCTAGGACATAAATTTTTTGTTCTATATATTTGTTATTTATCTGGTCATGAGAGTTTCTTCTCCATTAAATTTGCTTCCAGTTGTACTCTCTCCCTGTCACTGCTCAGTCTGGAAATGAGTACAGAAAACTTTGATCTTTCAGTACTCTTAAATTACAGATAGCAAGCCGTGTAGGTGTGTTTCTTGGAAACAGGATCCTGCTTTATTTATAACTCTGCTGTTTAGCCTTCTGTGTCTGCATCTATAGTACTCTGCCAGAGTGCCTTCCAAGTGTGCAAGTTCATAGACAGCTTCAATAGCAACTGAAATCTCAGTATATGACTGAAATAAAGGGTGTGCTTGTAGTGTTCTACTAGAGGTCTGGTCTAGGTAGCATTTTGATGATGATCTGAGGCAATTTGGTATTATATTTTGGAATATTGATATATTGTCCTAGTATTTGATAGGAGAACCTGTGTCCAGCTCATCAGGATTGTTCTGACTTTGATAGCCATATGGTTAATGCAGAGAGCATTAAGGTTGGAAAAAACCTCCCAGATCATCTGATCCAACCATCGCCCTACCACCAATGTCACCCACTGAACCATGTCCCTAAGTACCACATCCAGCCTTTCCTTAAATACCCCCAGGGACAGTGACTCTACCACCTCCTAGGGAAACCCATCCAATGCCTAATCAATGGATAACCAAGACAGTTTCTGAGAAAAAAATACGCTGCTTCTTTGTGGGATCCTTTCTAGACCAAACTTGCAAAAGCTTGTTCCATGTTTCAACACCTTGCATACCGAGACATGGGAGATGCATTTCAATACATCACCTTCTCCTTCCAGTCTATCATTCCATTTCCTACATAATTTCACTGGGTGCTACCTAATATTCCTCCGTGAAGCTATTTGCTTTTCCTGAACGATACAGAAAATCTATAAGCGCATGGCAGCTACTTAAACAACTCCCCAGGTTGGTTTAATGTATATTTTACTAATACAACAAAGTATTTCAATGCAAAATAGCAAAAAGTTGAAGCAAAACTGCTTAACTGCTGGTAGTTCCATCTGACTGAAGACAGGCACCCTCTCCATTGGGAAGAGTATTGTGAACATCTTGCTAGCAGTGTTTGCTAGCTAACTGGGGAGGTCAGGATGTTTTGATGTTGTTTGAAATAAACAGTGCCTGCTTCCTTAACCTGGGTGAGTGGCCCATTGCAGCAGGAGTAGCAGCAACTCATTAAAGAGACTTTTTTTATAGGAAAGGCACTATGAATAGAGGTAAAGGATGGTGGAAGTCAAGCGCTGTTGTTCTAAATTGACAGGTAGAAACAGACTCATAAATAAAACATTGCAAGGCTCAGTAAACCAGAGAACAAATAGTAAATTATCAGTTTATGGTAGAACCACAAGTCGTACAGTCTTATATTGGGTTCACCTGCTATCCAATGTAGAACATTTATTTTATTTTACTTTTAAATATATATATATATATATATGTTATGGTTGCTGGTGTTATTTCTGCCTACTACTATGATAATATTTTCTTCTTTGAGCTATTTCAGATATGGCTGTTACAATCCAGTTACTGGAAAATTACTATTTTTAGATGGAGCAACTTTTCAGACAAAGTTCAGAGACATTCTCAAGTCTTCTCATATATGAAGATCACAATATCAGTGAGATAGTCAGTAAAATGGTCAATAAGATAGGTCACTGTAGACAAGGGAATGTGATTTTAAACTTTTAATCCACAACAGTTCCTTCTGCATGAACTGTTTTGAGGTTTTCTAAAGGCAAATTTATCCAAGACTAGCAAACTGTCAGCAGATTTTATTTATTTATTTATTTTCCTTAGAGAATCTTCAGAAGTATGAATTTTAATGATTTTTTGCCAGGATTTGGGATTTATTATGACTGCATATCTATAGCTTTAAACTTGGTAGCAGTTAGTACCTGTAGTGAGGTAATACTTAATAATGATATGAATTTCCTCTTCATTCATTCCTTTACAGCTGGAGGAAGACCTGCCAATAGATTAATGATAAGATAATCCTTTGATTCTTTTTATTTTAGTACTTTATATTTTGTCTTTTACAAAACAGCACTTATGAAGTAGTCCAAGTGCCTTGAGCTCCTGTGGGGCGAGACTATATTATTGTGTTGTTTCTATTAGAAATCAGATGCTAATTTTTGCTTATTCCTTCTGCAATACCATTTGCAATCCCAGTGTGGGATGAGAACTACACTTGTAGATAGTCTCTACTCTTAGTCTATGTAGGAGGGACACCAGATGGATATGACAAATAAATGGAGGAAGCACAAGGTACCGGTAGCGTGATTATGATTCGTGTAGTAAGTGGTAGTCACAGCACACCCACTGTCTAGCTATTGTCAGGCGTTTTGTAGTCATTATGGCACAGCAGGTAAACATTAATGGGAAAAGATTACATACTGTGAGACAGAGCATTAGCTTGTGTAAATCATCAGAGCTCAGTTGAAGTCAATGGAGCTGTAATGTTTTGGACCAGTTAAGGATATGGCCTTAGACTCTTCAGAAGAAAAATACAAATCTTGATTCTCCTCTGCCATATGCTTCAGACTGTTCTGTATACAAAGCAAGTTCTTCAGATATACATATATTTATACTTATTTTTTGTTATTATTTTGAAGGAGGGAGTGCAATAGAAAATATATGCCTGGAGGGAAAGGTCTGTATCTGTAACTGTCAGCAATTCCTGTAATTACACCCACTGTCAATATCAGCTCTTGGAATTCCCCTTTCATAGAATCTACTTTCGTCCTCCTTCATCAGTGAAGCTGAGTGTGACATCCTCTAACAAGGTTGGTAGAACGGTTATGCGACTCAATTATTAACTCAAACGCAACTTGCACACTGCAGCAAATAGAATTTCTTCTGACAGGCTGCTTGTCATATTATGGCATTATTTGATTAACTCACCCCTTTGGAGGTGTTCATGATCTCATTATATCTTTAATGATAAAATTCCCTTCTGTTATGTGCTATTTTATATTACGTTAAAAGGGATTCATTCATTTTTCGCTTGTCACTCACATAATTGGATAAATATTTAACAGGGGCTAGTTGATTAAATTTCTACTAAAACTATACTCACTACAAAAATATGTTCTAAACACCTTAAAAGTTGGTCTGTTGGCCATAAGTGTGGCAGATGGTAAACCCAATGAGACTTTTCCTATTGAAGGTCATATGTAGTCCTTCTTTTGCTCTCCCCGGAGCCCCCAGACAAATAGCAACAAAGATTTTACTCCAGTACAAAATAATGGCTTTAATAGGTTTCACTGCAGAGTTAAATTGGAAGATGGAAGCCATGACTGAGGTGATATGTTACTGAACTAATCAAATGCAAGAGGTAGTGTGGTTTCTGGTTAAGATGTGAGGGTCAAAGTTCTTGCTACTCAGTCACAAAGATCAGGATTAGAAAGTGCTTTGCTGAGTCACAAAGGCCAGGAACAGATTTTTAATCTCTCTTTGAAAGGGATTTCTTTTATGCTAGGACATAGAAGTTGTGTGTATTTCTCAGGCCCGCAGGCCTCATTCTCCTGTGATGCTATTCTGATATCTAAATACTGTTTTATACATATCCATGGAACATAGCATTTTGTATGTTGTCAAAACTGTTTGGCTTCACAGTTTACATACAAAGTAATTTATTGACTCAGATTATTGACATCAAACACAAGTAGTCATAGGCCATTAATGCTTTAAAACATGGGTAAAATCATGGTTATGTGTGATTCATGGAGATTTCAAAACCAGTTCTCTTTTTTCTCTTTGCTCCTGTTTCTCTATCTGTTAAATAATATGATATTAATACATGTAGATAAAATGTTTCCTTCATTCCCTTCTAGATCTTAACAGTAAGTCACTGGATAAAGTCATATAATTATCAAACAACTCTGAAATTAATTACGTTATGCAAAATGTCCATTAAAATAATCACTGACATTTTGTATTTTGACAAACAGGATTAAGTATACTTTTATCAAAATTGAAACCTCTAATTTGATTATCTCTACTTTTATCTGATTGCATATTGTCCAGCAGGGTGCCTTGAAATTCTGGTCATAAGATTTTAACAAACATAAATCTGTAAAACCCTAGACTCCCAGATAATAAGATAATCAGTATTTCAATAGGTTTTCTGGGCCACTACTGTGCACCGGGAAAATATTAGCTCACACTGTGCCTTTCAGGTACATATTTGTATAATCTGTTCTTAAAATCTCCATTGCTGGAGATTTTCTACCGTTGCCATGCGATTTGGTCTGATATCTTTATTTTATATATATACTCAAATCATTTAAGGTGTCATTTTCAATCTTTTCAAATTCAATTAACTTTGTCAGGACTTGAAAATAGATGTATAGATTTGGAAAACAAAAACAAACAAAACCCATGAACAAACAAAAGAGAAAATCTGAATGGGAGAAAATTTTACACTTCCATTAATATATTATCTAAATTTCACATGATCACTTTATTCATGGATTGCAACTATTTAAAGAAACCAAGCCTCTTCACATTGTGCAGTTTCTCCAAATGAGTCTTCGGAGGCACATGTTTTTCTCAGCTACCGAATCAGTGGAGACTGAAGATAAATTAGATGACTAAAGTATATGCCTAAACTTGCACAGCCCCAATATCCATTACTGGTCTTCAGTAAAAAATATTTATTCAACTAAAAGCAGAGTTTTCATTCAGCATTCAGCTGACATCAGAGGTTGTGGTTTTCAAATGATAGTCCCAGATTCTGAATTCTGATCTCTTAAACTTTTACAAATAAACAGTTTTCCTTCTATCATTTTGCTCTGGGCTGACTTGCATTCTTGCAAACAATTCCCATAGTAACTTGGAAGCCTTCAGCTGGCACTTTGGATACAGCCACTCTTTTTTGGATGGTAAGAAATAGTGTGTGGATGTGGGCTGATCCTTGCCAGTTGGCCTTATTGTCAAAGAACACCAGAAACATCCAATTTACCAAAAAGCTTAGTTTATAATCCATCACATAATTCCAAGAGTTCCAGGACAGGCCACAGAGAAAGGTTGCATTTGGGTATTTCACACAGTGAAATTAATCTATGTAAATTAAATTTCTGCAGGGGTCTGCACATGAGTCAAAAAAACTTCTAGCAGGCTCATCAGTTGGAGAAAAAGAAAAAAAAAAAAGAAAACATATCACAATTATCGTTCTTTTTCTCTTTCAGTCATCTCACCAGGCAGATTAAAACCCTTGCCATATGATTCAGATGGGCAATCACAGAACAGCATTCTGGGCAATATACACTGAATAATTTTACTGGGAACCTGCCAAAGGCTGAAAATTATGGAATGAAAAATGAATGATGAATAAATGAATAAACAAATCTGTTTGCAGAAATTAGGGATGACTGGTAAATGATTTGCTGCCTCGTAAATGGGGCTAAATTAATTGTGAGAACTGTTCTGTAATAGAATGGTTTGGCCTTTATAGCACCTGATTGAAAGTGTATTGAATTCAGCTGATAGGTCCTCAGCTACTTCAGTGGACTTTGAATTAGACCCATGGAACATTATTCAGAGACAATTCTTCATATGCCCTTGGAAATAAAGTTGTCATTATTTTCACTGCACAAGTGGGGAAACTGCAGTACAAACACAATGTCCATGGTTTTAGAAGAGGTCACTGGTACAGCTCACTGACATAAGCCACAGATGGGAAATGAGAAGACAACACTCATGACCATAAGGTTTTATTGCTATATACACAGAAGAAATAACAATCTATAATAGCCTGAGATTGGTTCATCTGCTATTGGGTATGAATAGTAGGGTTCTGAGGACAGAAAGTGAACTTTGGATTACCTATAATGTCCCATTGAAGCTATTATTTTTTCTTCAAGAGTGTTTTTTCTTCCCACAAATTAATTTTTGATCTGCAATATGAGAAAAAAGTCGTCTGCCACCTGAAGTCCTGGGTAATCCTTTCCCAGACCCTCATTTGAAATCAGTAGGTGACAGTTGTACTATTTCACCCAAATTCATCTGTCCTTTTAACCTGCGGGGGCCAAATAGGAAGCAAAATAGCTTTTGCTCTTAACAGATCAAACCAAAGAAAAACAGTGGTGAGAAATGGATTGTGTACTGAGCTCACTCACTCATTTGAGGGAGGGGAGATTTATTGACTGCAGGAGTCAATAAAATTGCAGTGCAATCTGAGTTTTCATTCTGAGTCCTCAAGTAACTCTCTGAACTTTGGCAGGAACTTGCTGCAAACAAGTTAGATCCCAAAGCGTTCGCTTACTGAGGGTTAAACTATGGCTAAGCCAAAGAAGACACAAAGGGACTAGGGGACATAAAACATCCCACCACTGCATGAGAAAAACCTGCATTGTTCTGCTTCTAGTATAGAGCCACACAGCTTGAGGCAACTGGTGCATCATCCTGTGAACATTTGGTTGAAGGTGGGGTGGTCTGAATCTAGTTAAATCCTTAATTTGCCAGTGTTTGAGCCAGAAGAAAGTATAATAAACCAAAGACTCGCCCTAAAACTGAAAGAACATTTTTTTTCTTTATTTTCAATCATTTCAACATTAAACTTGTTAAGGTAATAAAGATACGGGTTTTTGTCTTTTCAGACTAAAACCAAGACAGAATCAACATCTCATGAATATCATTCTTACAACGGGTGTAACAGACAACCTCCTAGAGCTGTAAATCAACTCACATAGAATTACAAAGGTAGTAATTACCAAATTACAGTACCAAAACCTAGCAAATGGGAAGCAAATTATCAACTGAACTTCAGTTTTATCCAATAGCATGTGCCACTCCACTTTGGAAATTCAAAAGAATTAAAAATTCAAAAGATGTAAATAGAGGAAAAGTGCCACACGAATGAACAAATTATCTGTAGAGATAGTGGGTATTTTTCAGTATTTTCTCAAATAAAATAAATAAATAAAAAGGTCAGTCCAGTAGGGCTAAACATTTGTGGTTGGCCTGTAAGATATTTGTTCCTGAGGATCAGGAAATGAGGATTCCTTCAAGTGCTTTAAAAAAGTAATATATATATATGTATATATGTATGTATATATATATGAAGAGGTGATAGAAGTCTAGAAATAGCTTACTGATGAAGGCTGGGTTCATGCATTATGTTTTCTAACCATAATCTTGGAAAAAGTATAAGAGACCTCTCATTAAATTTGCTGATAGCATGAAGGGAAAAGGCATCATCAGCACAGGGAAAAATAGATACCATAGAATCTATGAAGAAATGAGTAATGTAGTGGACAAGGGTAAAGATGGTTAACTTTCTTACTACAAAGTGGAAGCTCATGAGCTGGGGGAGTAATAACAAGAATTTCATTTATAAACAGCCAGGTCATCACTTAGTAACATCTTAAGGGAAGAAAGATCAAGATGTTCTCATCAATCATAGAAGGAGAGTGTTCAACTACATGCAGCCATGGAAAAGGCAGCTATCATTGTAGGTGAGGTATTTTCAGTAGAGGTAAGGATTCATTAATTTCTCCACACAAAATTGTGGTGAGAACTCACCAGTGATTATAGTGATAGTTTTGACATGCAGGTTTAAAAAAGGAAGTAATAAAACTGGAACAAGTTTAGGGATGAACCTTTAGTGAAAGAAGATTGAATCATTCGTAAATGAGGAAACTGACACTATGTCTCCGCTGTATTCACAGATGGCTCTGAGTGCACTATGCCTAGCTGTAAACCAACCAGGGGCTGTATGCTCACAGATAATGAGGAGCTTCTCTTAGATTATACATGCTGCAGCAAGACACAGTGTTTTAACAGACATTTGATGCCTCACTAATATAATTCAATGACTTGGAGCATCAGCAAAGTGACAGAGCATCTCCCTGCAGTGAGGGCAAAGGGATGTTTGCAAAATAAAATCACATAAGACATTGCTTTTTTTAGCTAAGGCAAAATTGCTCTTACACTATTTAGGATATTGCAGATAAGAAGGGTAAAGCATGTCATTTAAGCCAAGGAACAGCTCTGGCACCAAGTATGTCCACTGAATAAGCAAAAGAGCTGTTTTGATGCTAGTGCTTGAATGGCAATGGTTCTTTCCAGTCCTGTGAATGTTTTCTTGGATTTCTCTATATATTATGAGTACCTATTGCAAAGCATAAGAAGTTATTTCAATAGTAAATTACCTTAGTATTATATATGATTTGGAAAATGTTACGTTTCTGTTATCTGTCAGTTACTCAAGTTTGGCTGTTTCTGCTGCTTTGGAAGCCCTCACTGCTATTGCTGAGTTTTTATTCCTGACCTGCTGAGGTTTTTCTCCCTGTCAACTCTGTCGTCATTTTTGTTAGTACTGCTGCCATCAACAGTATGCTTTAGTGGCTGTGCTGGGGTAGCACACTGGGAGAGAATGGAAACTAGGGGACTTTGAGAGTGCAGAGGATTGAAGGAGAAGGCTTCCAAGTGATCAAGCTTCAAGGCTTGATCCAGCTACTTAATCATAGGCATCAAGTGGCATTTGGGCTGCCAGCAGCTGGTTGTCTGGAAGGGCATAGCTGTTCTACAGCTCCTGTGTCACTTCTGTCTGTCCTGTATGGATATCTTATGCACCCAAGAGCATCTCAGTTTCATAGGCCTATGTAGAGGTAGCTGTTAGTCAACTCTTCAATGTTTATAGCTCTCCTGGAGGGAAAATCAACATCTTATGTGCAGAATGGTACAGGGATAGACTGGTCTTCTTGAAAAACAAACAAACAAACAAACAAACAAACAAACAAAAAAAAACATAGGGTTCAGCTTAAGAGGTACACACACTTGAGAAAGGAGAAAGGAAAAAAAAACAACAACTGAGAGCTCTGTCACTGAATTTAGTAGGACTGAAAAGACCAAAAGAATCTGAATAATAGAATGGGTCAACAGCTTTGAACTTGTAAGCCTAAGGTGTGCAGGACTGGAATTAAAGTTGAACTTTAGAATCATCTTAGCGTAGTGTTACCACAATTTACCATTTGACAGTCATGAAATTAGTCCTTCCTAGATGCTTAAATTCACACAATTAGTTCTTTTCTCTTAAGCTTTTAGTAAATACTCATATAAATGTTACTCAACTGTTTTTATAGCCTGTTTAAGAATTCATTATTTAGAAATCAGAGTCAAGAAAATGATTCTCCTCCTACCACTCCTCTCTCATGAAACCCCACCTGGAACACTGTGTTCAGCTCTGGGTCCCCCAGCACAAGAAGGACATAGATGTATTAGAACAAGTCCAGAGGAGGGCCACGAGGATGATCAAGCGGTGGAGTACCTCTCCTATGAAGACAGGCTGAGGGAATAGGGGTAGTTCAGCCTGGAGAGGAGAAGGCCCCAGTGAGACCTTACAGCGGCCTTCCAGTACTTAAAGGAAGCCTACAGGAAAGCTGAGGAGGGACTCTTCATCAGGGAGTAGAGTGATAGGACAAGGCGGAATGGCTTTAAACTAATAGGTTTAGATTGGATAAAAGGAGGAAATTCTTTATTATGTGGATGGTGAGGCACTGGCACTGGTTGCCCAGAGAAGCTGTGGATTCCCCATCCCTGGAAGTATTCAAGGCCAGTCTGGATGGTGCAGCCTCATCCAGTGGGAGGTGTCCCTGCCCATGGCAGGGGATTGTAATTAGATGGTCTTTAAGGTCCCTTCCAACCCAAACTATTTGATGATTCTATGATGATTCCACAATAAAATAAAGGTCCATATTTTCTCTGTATTTTCTCTATCTCTAGCTTTTTCAGTCAATGCAACTATGCCAGTCTAGACATGGCCTACATGCTTCTCTGATGAAGACAATACAACATAAGTATAGACAAAACAAGTAAAAAAAAAAAAAATCAGACAATGGAAAGAAGAGATGAGAATAAAAATTATTCAGTGGTACAGTTGCTTAGATTTATTATCTTAACGCCTTAGAGATTCCATTAGGTTTCCAATACAGACTGCCTAACTGCTTTTTTCATAGTCTACTAGTGCACTAAATATCCATAGACATAATATGTACAAAAAAAAAGGTCTTCTAAGCCAGAGGGAATAGAACTGTAAATGTGTAAAACTCTGCATCTGTGTATATATGTCACATCAGTTAAAAAGGAAACTATAGTTTCTTGATTGCCTATACAAGCTCCATTTACTAAACAGCAAAAGTACCAGACATACATTTTTCAGGGAGCATTATATTGGCCAAAGGTCGCAAAAACAATTTCAGAGGCAGCCTGCCCACATTAATTTCTTGAGATCTTGATTACAAATTTATAAGAGACATACCCTAGACATTGAGAGATGGTCTCAAAGATTACTGTCCTTCCTGCCATCTGCACACTCCACTGGGAACATTAGAAACCCTGTCCATCAACCAAAATAAACAGCTCTTCTCATGAACAGGCCCAAAGAATGCCCTATAAATCATACCTGTCAAAAATGCTAGTAGCATTGCAGAAGACAGAAATCAATCCAAAACTCATTAGTTCGTCTGACAAGTGCTTAATCTTATATTGTTTAATGCTGACCTGAACAACTCAGATAGAATAGAACCATGCAAAGCAGCGGCTGGATTTTCCATTATAGAAACTTTTCCAGTGATTATAGCTTAATCTTTCTCTCAAATCTTCTTCCTTTTCATTCACTTTTTCTCTATAGCACCTGCCAAGAGATATTGACTCCAACAGTTTTCTTACTTCTGAGGGGATAGAAACATCATGATTGCCTCATTCAATAGCTTGCAAGACTGTACATCTACATTTTGCAAATGTCTTCTGCTAAGCATAGATTGTATTTCCTATGGCATTGTTTGAAGTGGTTGTCAAGCAGAACTACTAACTTTTTATCAGATTTTTACTATACCGTTTTGATAAGCCAGCGTGGAATCTAGTAAGAAATGATTCCTAGGTCAAATAGAAAATACAAGAAAATGTTCAGAAAGTGAATGTATGTCAGTCTTCATCCACAGACTTGGTAAACAAGACATATTACAGACCCATGTGGAACACGTATTTCTTGAGTAACTTAAAATGACAAAGGAACTTGTAGGTGATCTCAGTGGCTCTATTCAAGTGAATGAAATGTGACTAGGACATGTTCTTCACCACTCTGAGTCACTGCATGGAATGGCTTGCATCCATGCTGTTGGACACCCTGATTCTGTAAGAGGAGAAGCATGTCTATTGTTAACTCTTCATAGCCAAAAACTGTTTGGGAAACTTTAAATAACCAAAACTGTGTCCAGGATGATTCCTCCAGTTTAACAAAATGTATGTCTGGTTTCCAGTGTAGATCTTCATTTACTAGCACATATACAGTCTTAGTGTTTCTGTTTAGTTTACTAACATGTGAAGAGCTGTGGCTTGCAAAACTGAAAATACTATACTTTGATGTAAGAAATTACTAAATTTTAGGAAGAAAGACATTATTCTGAAATGGTCTTCAAATGGTCTGCAAAGTGGCATCCACATGATGTTTAGGATGTGTCTTTATTTCTCAGTTTGCATAAAACACAATCAGAAACTTAAAAAGCCAGATCACCTCTGAATATTATGTTATGAGCTCAAATTTGTGCAATGCTTCATGTCAGATGTACTTAGCACTTAAAGCTCTGACATCAGGTGATGTCACAGAGGGAAAACACCTGAAAGGAGAGAAAAATATAAGGGAGGAGATTGGTGCTAGTGCTGGACCGTGAGAACAGGACAAGAAAGCATATTCAGTTTTGACTCCATAGAGATTGTATCAAACAGCAAAGGGCGTTCATCAGAATCTGATAGCAGATGCTCAGGAATATTTTACAGCCTGTGCTAGTTTTGGAACAAAAAATATATTCCATAAATATATCCCCTATCTGCATTTTACAGAGCTAAAGAGGGAAAAACAGAATACACTTGGTTTAGAAGATGCTATAGCAGTAGGAGTTAAGGAAATAGGAATGGTGGGTGGTTTCTGTGTTAGGCCCAGAAGAGCATGAAAACCCTGCTTGATGATGTAGTTTCTGGATCAATGGGTGATTTTTATTTCACCATGACTCCACTTCTCACATGGCTCATTTTAAGGGTAAAAAAATGGTACTTCCAATTCAATAGTGTTTATAATAATACTTACAGACTTTGGAGGTCTTGTCCTTTCAGTGCTTTGCTCTTATCTCAATTGCTGAACCATCTTCCCCATATTCTTAGCTTTCATTTAGAAGCTGCTTCTCCCAGTGGATCTGACCATGGGTGCCCCTAATTTCTAAGTTATTATTTCTCCAGGCTCCTGACCACCACTGGCTCACAACTCCCATCAGTCTGAGTGACACCTTCTCCTCTTTTTTTCTGATTGGCATTGTCCCTTTCTTCTCCCTATCGCCTTCTCCCTTTGAACAGGAATCTCACCCCTTCCTGGTGGGGGTTCCATCCCCTTTCTCCACCTCTCATCCCTCAGAAAATGGATCCAAGTGCAGAACCATTACAAATCGCTGCGTCCTCAGGCTTTTAGCTTACAGATGTATTCTGTTTTTAATGCCTTGCCATTCAACAAGAGTCTGTTGTTCCTGCTCCTAATTTATGCCCTTCCTACGATCTATTGCAGCCTGCTTTTTCTTTTCCCTACATCATCATCACTGAACCTCTGTCCCTTTTAGTAGGGAGGATCTGTCATGAGGTCGAGGACATTATGAACTCCCACTTACTTGCAATGGAGTGGGGAGGGCAAAGACTTGTAAATGAAAAAATATATTAGAGCTGGTGTCCTCTGTGGATTTTCAGATGATTTTTTTTTTTTTTTTTTTTTTTTTTTAATTTCAATTGTAATAATGAATTTTCATTACATTTTGGACAGAACACCATACTTCAAGATGGAGTAAAAGTTTCTATAGGGCCACTGATGACAGAACAGGTTTTTAGACTATCTAAGAAATTTGATCTCAACTTTTCTTTTTCTTTCTTTCTTTCTTTCTTTCTTTCTTTCTT